>LR738711.1:431535599-431613166 GCA_902687465.1 Secale cereale | reverse complement strand
ACCCCCCTCGCTGCATCGCCACGCCCCGCCCCCGTGCCCGATCAGCCGCCGCCCCGCGGCGCCCCCTCCTCCACCACGGCACCGTCCTTCCCCCTCCTCTGCCGCCGCTGGGTACCGCCCCCTCTTCCAACATGTCGAAGCGAGGTACGAAGAAAAATTCCCCCTTCCTTCGTTGCTTTGCAGCATGATTTGTTCCTGTTATTGGTGCGAGCTTGGTGGTGGTTTAGGTTTGTCGGTGGTTCATATGTGGTGTAGAATATGCGTAGGAATGGAGTTGTACTAGTGTTTTTAGTATCAATTAGGCAGAAACAACAAAGCTAGAATTCAGATTATATCAAGTCAATAGTGTGGCTAGCTGTTAAATTCAGGTTGTATATTGTGTGAACTGGGATGGTTACAGAATATTGAGTGTGAATCACTTGTGTTTTGCACACTGTGATCATTGTAGCATAGTAATCTTTCTCATATAGTTAGTTTACAACTATGATGATAATTTGAAAGAAAGATCTTACTGGGTTATGGTGATACACTTTTTGTTTTAGTGAAATCGCATTCCTAATTTTAGTGAGAGCCTGAGGAAGCAAGCAACCGAAATAATTTGCCACTTTGTATTGTTGATTTCTGCTTCGCCACCAGCACCTTCTTGCAATGACATGCTCACAAATTGATCTATTTTGCCATCTTCTCTCAAGGTCAGTTCAGTTGTAGGCAACAGTTTCCATTTAGTTGTCTTGAAGTTCAATTCTGGGCAAGATTTTGCAATTTGGTTTAGCTCAGTTAGGGGAAACAGCTGCCATTCAGTACAATTTAGAATTATGCACATGCAAAGGTTTCCATTTTGTGGAACATTAGGGTAAATGTGCACAATCTGGAACTTAATAATTCTTGGTCAATATTACTGCATTTATCCTTTAATCAATTTTTGGTGATTACCACAATATTACTACTAATGTACCTATGATCAATTTGTCTATGATCAATTTGAAACATGAGCATTACTAATTGGTCTCTTCAGCTGCTTATTAGAGATGGGGGAGGCCGCAACCGCAGGCTGCACTCTGCCACACCGGAGTACGAGTTGGATGCTTTCGAGTTCTTCACTATCATACTTGAGAATTCCTACAGGAGGCAGGTAGATAAAAGGAGAGATCTCCCCTTCACCCATCTCTTTATGATAACTCTGATGTTCGCTACATCACTCCTTGACCCATGCTCCAGAGGCTGCCTGACACTTTTATGAAGATGCTAGACAACCATCGGCCAAAGAATGTGAAGCTGCGACAGGCCGGCAGCGGGCTTCGCAAGTATTGGGACGTGGAGTTGGTGATCAGGGACGGCCACATGTACCTGTGTCGTGGCTAGGAGCAGTTCTACCATGCCTATGACCTGCGACATGGGTACTTCCTTCTCTTAAGGTACGACGGCGACGCCATGCTCACTGTGAAGGTGTTCAACACAACTATGTGTTGCATGCGCTACCAGGACGACGATGATGCCAGTAGGTTCTACCTTTAGCTGGGCCGGCCCGATATGGTCTGCTAAATCTTTTGGGCCTTTAGCTGGACCAGCCCATTATGGTTTCAAAAATCATGTGGGCCTTTAGCTAGGCCGGCCCGTTATGGTCTGCTAAATCTTGTGGACCTTTAGCTGGGCCGGCCCATTATAGTCTACAAAATCTTGTGGGCCTTTAGCTGGGCCAGCCCGTTTAATCTTTATGGGCCACTTTTGGGCCAGTCCACGTGTCAACATATCATAGGTGCATCTCGCCCATTGGATGAGTGACATATGTGCCAACGCGGAGCTGACACATGGTTCCTTCGGCCAATGAGAATTTTACACATGGAAAATCACCATTGGTCGTGGCTATTAGGGGGTTATCAGATCCAAAACTGGACCCGATATGTTAACGGCGACCCGTTACGGTGGATACTACGCGTCGGTTACCCTTGACGAAAGCACTTCCATGACGCGGCATTTATCGTGATGGAAGTGGACTCTTCTGTGATGATAATTTATGTATTGTCATGGAACACTTCTACGATAGCTGTCGGCGGACACGGCACCTATGGGATCCCGGGGACCCCTACTCCGGTTGGCGGGGGCACATCACTGCGCAAAGAGAAGGTCTAGAAGTTAGCGATCAACGCGTGAGGATTTTTACCCAGGTTCGGTCCGCAAATGATGCGTAGCACCCTAGTCCTACTTGTTTGTGTTTATCTTGCATTCTTGAGTTCTTGAACTGGCTACTAAGGGTGCCTTGTCCAGAAAGTCTGAATCCTTCCACAGGACGCCTCGGGCCTCCTTTTATATGGCAAAGGTGTTGCCACAGTGGCACACAGGAGGTGGAAAGTATTACAGTGTACAAGTTTATCGCCTGCCATAGGAGGACAAACGCATTTAATGCGCTACCTACGTGCCCTCTTGCTTTATCGGGGATGTCAATAGAGCTCATCCCATCCGTCACCGCATCACCTTGTTCCCACGCGCATCCAAGCCGACGAGGCATGCAGTGCCACGTTGGCTGGCTGGTCGCTATGCTGGTGTGGTGGCAGGGTCTTCACGAAGATCTGCATGCCACCATGCAGGTGCTTGTCAAGTTTGCGGGCTGGTTGCCGCGTTGGAACGGCTGCGGGGCAGCGAAACCTTTGTAGGTGCGGGCCTGGCCGTGGCCCTGCATACGCCCGTGGCAAGGGTCTTGCCAGGGTTTCGTGGCCGTCCCCGGCAAGGATCTTGCCGGGGGTCCTCGGTCGTCTTCGGTAAGGATCTTGCCGAGGGTCTTCGGTTGTCCCTGGCAAGGATCTTGCTAGGGGTCTTTGTCTTCTGGTCCTCATCTAGATTCGCAGGCCTTTGGTCTCCACAAAGATCTGCATGCCACGATGCAGACGCCTCTGAGTCTTGGTCTTGACATTTTCGATGGTGTCACAGCTCCCAGGCCCAAGGGTGGTGGCCTTGCTGGTGTTGGGCAAGTCGCCCCGGCAAGGCTCTTGCCGGGGCTATGTAGGTCGCCCAGGCAAGGGTGTTTCCGGTGGGCCCATCTTGCCCCTTTGCTCTTCATGCATGTGGCTTGAGTGCTGCCTTGGCAGTCTCGTACCTTTCCTTCCCCTGCCCCGGCAAGCATGGCCCCAGGTGAGGCTACGACTGACCGTGCACAAGTAAAGGGGTACAGAATGGCCCCTACTTTTGTACACCGATAGGAGCCCCCGGGCCCGGGCCACACATAAGCGTGAAGCGTTGTTGGGCCAGGCCCAGAACGGTGCGCGGGCATGCGTGGTAGAGTTTTAACTGCGGTAATTTCTTTGCCAGTTGCGCTTCCCCATGACTCACACCCAATGCATGACGTGGGGGTCGTGCGTGGAACGGTCGGGGCATGCTTGCGTCAGCTCGCAGTGAATAGTAAAGAGGAGGCCCGCGTGTTCCCCATAAAAAATAGGAAGCCGCAGGAGCGCTACGCATTTACCCTCTATGCCATTTCAAATCTTGGAACCATCGTTCCCCTCTTATACTCCAAGTGCAAATCAGAGCTTTGGCCTATACACGCCGCACCCGCGCCCCATTTCCCTTGATCCCTCGCCCCCTCTCAGCCGCCATGGCGCCCAAGGCAGGCGGGGGGAAGGAGCCGCTCGAGAGCGAGTTGGTGGAGCTGCGGACGCAGTTCGCCCTTTTCTCCCCGACGATTGACGTGCTCACCCTGAGGGATAAGTTCAAGAGCCTGTGGGGGAGGGAGACGATGGGGCATCCCGCCATGCACATCGTCCCTACATTCTTCACCAAGCCCGGTCCAAATCGATAACCTTTCTTTGTCGATTACTTCTCCTGCGGGCTCTGCCCCCCTTTCTCAGATTTCTTCAGTGATGTCTGTTGACGCTAAAAAATGGCATGATCACAAAGAGTGACTTGAGGCTATAATAGGATGAGGTTAAAATAATGAATTCATGTCACCATTTGATGGCCCTCGTCAATATGATGGAAATAAATATGAAGATGGACCAAAACGGAGCTCAAGTGGAAAAGATATGACAATTTCGGAGATACCCATGTTGAAATTAGATTAGAAAATGGCATGTAACCTAATTAAGATGGACTCAGATGAAAAAGTCCTCAACTGCAAAGTTCTTCATCTCCTCGAAACGGATGATTCTGATATAAAACTCGTCCCCATCTGGGGTCATATGCAAAAGTTACAGCCAAAACCGTGCACTGTAGCAATGTTTGGTCGGATCATCCGGGCCGGGGTCCGGATCATCCGGGAAATTGAAGCACCAAGAATGCCAGAAGGTTTGTTATGAAGCCGGATGATCTGGGTCAAGTCCCATATGATCCGAGTGGAGGCCGGACAATCTGGGTAGAAGTCCGGACGTCCGGACAACTTTTTTTGTTGTAGACTTTAGAAAACAGCACGAACCACCCTTAAGATGACCTCGGATCAAAAAGTGTCCGACATGAAAGTTGTGCGTCTCGTCGAGACGGTTGATTCAGATATAGGAATCATCTAAATCCGAGGTCGTATAGAAAAGTTACAGCCCGATTAGTGGACTGCTGTCAGAAATCTAGGCTTGGCCGGATCATCCGGGCCTAGAGCTGGACATCCGGGCCGGAAGTCGTGAGAAGTCCGAATTTGGTTAGATTTGGATGATGTGGACGGCAAGACAAGTCCTTTATGTAGATGCAAATAATGCACATGTTGTTGCTAGATCATCTAATGAGCATAATGTATCGGCAAGCCCTAGCTTTATAAATCATGCATCTAATTATGTGCAAGAGCCGATGCAACAAAATCTGCATGCTTCTACTTCATATAATTTTAGCCACATGCAACATATGTATTCCAACTCCCATGCATCGGCAACCCCAGAAATCAATATGCCGATGAACAAGTTCGGTTAATCAAGTTGAAACACCTCACACGGGATATTCTGGTAGTATGCAACAAAGTGTTTCACCTTTTTATTCATTGGCAACTAGCTTGCAATATTTTAATCCAAACATGCCGGTGCATCGAGGAATTGGCCATGCTACTACTAGTTATCTGACCAATTACCCTCAACCATCATATGCTACACCTCATGCTTCTAATGTTTTTCCACCATATGCAACTGTAGGTATTCATAATTCGGCTTTGCACCTTCACGCTAATAGCCGAACAACTGAAAATTCTATAGGATCACATGTGCCTTCACCTAGTACCATAGCATACAATGTTTCTCCTGCACAATTACAGAATTTCGGTGACATCTCGTTACCGAAAGAGTCTAAAAGTGTCGCGGGGCAATTCTATCCAGATTGAATCATTAAGAAAAACTTACGTCTTTTTGGAACGGAAGCAATGTTGTTCTAAATGAATTAATAAAAGAGGGAAAGCCTATTAATTCTGCTGTAATACAAGCTAGATTATGTCAAAAAGAGAATGCATTGAGTGTGGATAGAATTATCAAAAAGAGCGGTGATTCAGATAACAAAGTTAATTCGGTTATTGAAAAGACCGAATCAAATATTACGTATGCCGAATCTGTTCTAGAAAAAGAGGACAACAAGGTGTTGGGGAGCTATTCAAAAGAGGAACAACATATCGTTCACGTAACGCAACCATCATGCTTTCCCAATGTGTTTGAAAAGGTATGTCTAGCAAGTGATTTACCTATCCTCCAATTTGGTCACAACTTTATTGTTGATGCTTCTATAAGAAAAATTCTCATAAGTAATTTCGAAAGACCAATGAAGAAGGGTAATTTACTTGTTAGCAATAAAATTGTTATAGAACTTATCGGTCAACCTATTGTGCCATTTACAAAGACCGATATTGATTTATTATTGCAGCCAAAGTTTTTCCCATAGCTTTATTTAAACTTCATATCTAATTGGGTGGCTTTGCTTGCTTCATACTTGGCTTACGCATGGCCTCAATTGAGACATGAATGTTCTAAATAACTTGATTTCAGAAATTTAAAGCCAAGGTTATACTCTGTTGAGAAAACCGATGATAGTATAATTTGTTTCTCTAAGACATCGCAGATAGAGTGAAAAACACTATGCACGGCCGAAAGGGGTGATGTAAAATCTGAACCATTCGTTTGCTTAACTTCAAAGCCGTTCGCACGCCAAGATCGGCTAGAAAATAAAAAGTTTACCTTCAATTCATCAGTCCAAGGACGAATATATTTTAAGTTGCATGATTCGTCCAAGCATAACCTTGAGGATTGCAACATATTTTGTTAAATAGTTAAATCGTCCATTGAAAAGGACGATTGAAATTTGTTGAAACACCAAGAGATGATTAGTCTATTTCGATTGGTCTGGATGGCAAAAAGTTTTTGCATCGGTTGCTTCAAGCTGATCCATTTAAAGAGAAGGTAAAAACTACAGGTGATGGGATCAAGCTTTTAAGTAAACAAGTTTTTGAAGAGCAAAATGAACATAACTTTGAGGGCAAGAATTCCATCAAAGCTACAATGAAGACGCTAAGGACTGGGGGGAAACAAGAAAATCCAAAGATTGGTCGCAAGCACAACCAAATCAAGCAAAGGCCAAGGTAAGCACAAAGGTAAAAAGTCGAAACTCACTTTCGCGTAACTATTGGAAAAATATCAGAAGATGAGTGAGGAGAAAAATGTTTATCAGCCAAGTAATTCAAGAGCATCAAGACCAACCCATAGGCGCAAACCTGAAGATAGGCATTGACAAAATGAGAATTCTAATGCAGTATATTTGTATCCTTATTTTGGGTCGCCAAAGCCAATGTCGTGGATACCTCCCTATGCTCATGTAGATCCATTTCCATCATGGGACAGGTATGATACAAGGGCACATTCTCCATATTATTTTAGACCATCTCACCAAAATAATGCAGCTCCGAGAAGATCAATATTTGAACAATCACATGTTAAAGACCGTTTCAATCATAAGGAATCGGTCCAGAGCTCAAGGAAGAAGAAAGAGGTGGTCAAGCAAGTTTACCGTCTTAAAAAAGATGGACGTAAGAGTGTAGCTACAGATTTGATCTCGAATGAAAAGGTGCCAATTAATGCATTAACATTGGCTGCTAAAGGCAGCGAGGCAAGTCAATCAAATGCCAAACTGAAGAGAAGAAGTCGAGAGTGCACAAGGTAGAACAAGAATTGCCAATGCTTCAAACAAAATCGCAGCCGGGGTGCCCACTCGGCTTAACTTATTGGCAAAAAACAAATTACAAAAACTTAGTGCACAAGAACTTAAAGAAAGGAACATGACATGGGTTCCCAAAGGAAGTACCCAAAATAAGAATTATGTGCAAGCTTCCATTACAAGAAGTGCGGCAAAGGTGAAGAAGGAACATAATGGAAATTATAAAGGACCAAGCCGAAGGTTTCAACATCTTCGGTCTACACAATATTCATATTCTTCAACTATGTCATTAATGCCTATGCCATTGAATTCGTCATCAGGTATGATTGGTTACCCGCAATGGTCTTATTTTAATCCATGGGCGCAATATAACTTCTTACATCATGCAAGGGTTTTACCACATCATCATTCATTTGATTAGCTGCATTTTGTTGCTGATCCATATGGGCGATATATAATTATCGCCCTAAGCATATAAATGGCCGATGGAGTGTTGAGATCGTGCTTAGAACCAACAAGGTACAAGTTATTTTTCGGCACGCTAGCTTTGCCGAAAACAGGGGGGCATGTGTTGACGCTCAAAAATGGCATCATCGCAAAGAGTGACTTGAGGCTATAATGGGATGAGGTTATAATTATGATTTCATGTCACCATTTGATGGCCCTCGTCAAGATGATCGAAATAAATATGAAGATGGACCAAAATGGAGTTCGTGTGCAAAAGATATGATAATTTTAGAGATACCCATGTTGACATCATATTAGAAAATGGCATTAAACCTAATGAGGTCGGGCACGGATGAAAACGTCTTCAATGGCAAAGTTCTTCCGCACGTCGAAACGGACGATTTTGATATAAAAATCATCCCCATCCGTGGTCATATGCAAAAGTTACACGCAAAACTGTGCGCTAAAGCAATTGGCCGAAACTGAAGCACCAAGAATGCCAAAAGTTTTATGATGAAGCCAGATGATCTGGTTCAAGTCCCGGATGATCTGGGTGGAGGCCGGACAACCCGGGTAGAAGCCCGGATGTCCGGACAACTTTTTCTGCTGCTGACTTTAGAAAAAATCCCGAAACACCGTGAAGATGGCCTCAGATCGAAAAGTGTTCAACATGAAAGTTGTGCGTCTCGTCGAGACAGGTGATTAGGATATAGAAATCATCTAAATACTAGCTTGTATGGAAAAGTTATAGCCCGATTAGTGGATTGCTGTCAGAAATCTCGACTTGGCCGGATCATCCGGGCCTCGAGCCGGACATCCGGGGCGGAGGTCGTGAGAAGTCCGAATTAGGTTAGACTTTGATGATGTGGACGGCAAGACAAGTCATTTTATTTTACGGGAAGTCCATCCGCCTCTTATATAGATAAGAGGTGACGGCCGATTGAACAACACACAATCGACGTATCAATCTACCACTTTTACCTTTACTTTTATCCTCTACCTTATTCTTCTTCTTCCTCGTTCTTCTTGTTGCAGGACGGCGAATCTTGAGGCCCTATGGGCGATCAGGTTGACCTAGCGCAGCCCATAGCCGCCGCACGCCCTGACGGGGTCCCTTCTGGGCAAGCGGGGCTTCGGGTCTACAAAAGCACCCGCCGGATTGCTTGTGTATCGCGCTTCCGGATGGGTCTCCTTCGACGTGAGCTGCGGTGCATCACCCCCGCCGTCAAGGGTACACAGTGATGTGTTCATGTGCGAACAATGTCATGCACACCTATGGCTTCCACCTTCTGGATTACGCCGAACGTCGTGGCGTGCATGGCTTTCTTTGCTCACCTTTGCGAGGGTTTTGCCGGAGTGCACCCCAGCACGGCGCTCTTCCGGCATTACTTTACTCCTCGTATCCAGCCAGGGGGTGCCATTTCTAGCTGCATCGCTTGGATCCCAAGGCCCTAGATCAAGGGCACGTACCCGGAGGGTGCTCAGAAGGAGAGGTGGGACGAGTGGCGAGGTCGGTGGTGCTGGATCGAGGAGACGAATCCGTAGGAGTTCTACCAGTTCCGTCGAAGGCCGCTGGTCTGCAGCAAGGACTGGGCCGAGCTCGACGCTGACGACCAGAAGCTCACGATTGCCACCACCAGGATCCATCTCCTTGCCTCGGTCGAGCTCACCCTCGAAATGACCAGGGCCGACTTCATTCGCCGCCGGATTGCCCCATTGCTCAATAAGGGGAGGCCGGCCTGGGATTTTAGGAATGCGGCCGACATCATGAGGCACCGCCTGTCGGGGCCGGATTTCCGGGACACAATATTCCAGAAATTAACCCCTAGTGTCATCACCAGCCCAGGATTACTGTTACTGGTGGACACATCCTTGTTACAGATTACCAAGCATTTACAAGAATTTGATACAAGACCATAAGGTCTATTGATACAACAATGACTCCGGTGGTGGATGAAGGAATTGGCTTGTGGATCTCCAACATCGATGGGGCTCCATTCCCACAGGAACAGCTGACCCGGATAACTCCTATCCCGCGTGGCTGTACTCCTAGGCTTCGCACGGACGTCACTGTGGTTTTCCCCGTAGAACTCCTAACCTGGCCAAGTAAATAGCCAGGGACAAGCCTGTGAGTACGTTTGAATGTACTCGCAAACATCATGGACAAATGATATAACAAATGCATCGAACAATTATATGGTCATGATGAATTAAACTATATGCATGTGCTCATGATGGACTTATATTAAATGCATGCTGACAGGAATTAAAACATGGCATGGTGAATATTAGTTAGTGCAGAAAATAAATATTAGTATCAACAAAATATAAAAGAAATGCCGGTCGGATGTCAAGTGACACCACGGTCGGTCTTGAAAAGAAATGCCAGTCGGGTGTTTAAAAGAGAAATCGGACGATACCATCCGAGAACTCAGGCAACGCCACGAAAGGACTTGAAAAGAAATGCCAGTCGGGTATCCACAAGAGTAGTGGCGTGATAAACCGCCTGAAACTCGAGGGACGCCACAAAAGGACTTGAAAATAAAAACGAATGTCCGGGGTAGACTAGCCAGCCCCTGAGACACTCTGGAAAGTAAAATAAGAGCAGGGGGTTAGTTCACAAATATAATCATATCATCAAATATTCTAATGGTAACACCAGTAGCAACGATAATTATCCCGCAAAATAACCATGCTCAATTTTTAAATATTTCCTCCGGAGACCGACTCTAAGACCGACACTTGACCAACCCAGACTGTAGTCCTTAACCGTGGACACGGCTATTCGAATAGGTTTCAAACTCTGCAGAGGGTGTACTCTTTACCCACAAGTATAGGATTTCTTTAGTCAGTATCGTGACACTGACTAATTCCCATTATGGTCTTTGGGTTGAAAACACGCCTGACCAGCACACACCAGCTTAACTTTTCTGCTGCCAGGAATCACCCAAAACAACAGTTAAGTAAAACTCTAAGTGGGAAGGCTACAACCTCCAATAGCATGGGATCACTATTCAAACGCGCGGATTACAAGGGTACACTCCCTCTCGGCATCACGACAGCCGGAAACACCCATGCCCCCTTGACCCGATGACCGGATTTAGTCCAGGGCCCTGGAAACCCTCATCGTGGCCCTCTGTACGGTGTGTGCATGGAAAGGGGTTAACAACTTACTAAACCATACCTTACCCGTGGCAGGGACAAGTGGTAGCACGAAACAAGTATGGGGGTTACCGGAACAAGACTCGATCTATGGTCGACTCAGGAGGCTTATGTTCCCTGCATTGGTTAGCACAACAAAACATTCTTTCACAGTATCACCAGGACAGGGCCACAACCCTTGCCTGCTTCCACAAATATCTCGTGACACCACCGTGTCAAAAAGAGCCCGTGCCCACCGGCACGTCCAAAACAGGAGCACACTCCTGGATGCTCACAAACTATGCATGTTGCAAAATGCATGCAAGAGAAAATAATTATATGAACATGCTTGCATGAAATATTTCTACCCATATGAAATTCTTATTAAGAACTAACAAACCATGCATCAAATATTCTAGCAAACATTCACCATATCAAGTGTTCAAGATGCTTGCCTTGAACATGCAGAAGCATTGGGTGCATACCAAAAGTTTTGAAAATATTATCTCCCCTCCATTTTCCTATTTTCAAAAATACTTAAATCACCAAATAATTCAAAAACAGTACTAAAAAGTATTTCAAATATTTTTTAAATAAATACTAAAATAAACTAGATGATAAATAAGGAATTATAGTAAACGAATCAATTTATTTAGAGTTCATATGAATTAGTTATGGAATTACTAAGATGGAAAACATGATTAAAAGCAATATTAAATTCATTAAACAGAAACTATGCACAGTAAAAATGTTCACTTAATTTAAATCATTATAGAATGATTTTAGAAGTCTGTAGAAATTGGAATAATCAATTTTGGATAAGAAATGGATCCTGTGGAAATATTTGAAAGCTACTGGAATTGGAAAATAGGAGGGAGTAGGAATGCGCCCTGAGCGCTCCTTAGCCGGATGGTGCTTCTGGGCCAAGCCCACAGACTCAGCCGCGCGGGCGAGTCGCTGACGGAGGGGGACCACCAGTCGGGTTTGACTGGCGTCGTCTCCCTCCTTTCGCGACAGAACGAGGCGGCCGTTCCGGCGAGGTTTGCCGGCGAACGGCGGGGTCCCTCGGAGATCTGGGACCACCGTCGTGCTCAGGAGGTCAGAGCGGTCCCGTAGAGGTAGGACTTGGCCGGTGGGAACCCCTGCCTTGCCGGCGGCGAGGTCTCCCGTAGCACGACGGCGGAGCCGAGTTGGGGCTTTCGTCTATGTGCTTGCTCCGGTGGAATTGGTGAGGGGGATGGGTCAGTGGATGCTCAGGGAAGATTTTGGTGCAGAGAGTGGGGAGTGGAAGGCTCTGGAGGGGTGGTGAGCTTCGAGAGAGTGGCGGCGGCAGAGGCGGCCGGAGTGGAGGAAGATGGCTCCTCCGGTCGTCTTGCTTGCTCGGGGAGGCTTGTGGGGGTTGGGGAAGTGGCCGTGGTCAGTGCAGCGGCCTCAGGGGGGCCTTTTATAGGCGGGAGCGGCCGTGCCCGTGGCTTCCAGAGAAAGCCGTGGTGGCGGTCGCCATTACTGCGCCGGCGGGGTGGTTGGGGGTGGCGGCGCGACGTGGCCAGCTTCTGGGGGAAGCCACCGTCCAGGGGGTGAGCTGGCTGGCTCGGGGAGGTGCCAGGTAACTTGGACGGTGCCGTCCCCGAGTGGATAGCGGCGGCGGCCATTGATGGCAGACGCGGGCGGTGGCGACGGTCAGCGAGGTCGGTGGGTAGGTGCGGTGGTCGGCAGGGTCGGTGCGAGGTGGATGGGTGCGAGAAGCACCAGGTAGCCGGGTCGGTGCGACGTGGCGAGGACGGTGGCTGCCGTAGTTAAAGCGAGGGCGAGCTGGCAGCTCTGGTTGGCTCGGACGGCGCCGTCCGCGGGCAAATTCCGGCGACGCCATTTATGGCGGGCGTGGTCGGTGGTGAGACCGGTGGAGACAGTGGCGTGGTCGGCGGGGTCGGTGCAATCGTTGGCCGCCGCGTATGAGCTCGGGTGGTTAGGAGTTAAGACGGGGGAGACGTGGCCGAGCGGAGTTCGTCGGGCGGCAGTGAACGGCGGCGGTGGATGGCGCTAGGAGCCAGGGGAGGGTGTCGGCGAGCGTCCAGGTCGTCGTGCTGATCCAGGGGAAGATTAGGATGAGAGGGGGAGGCAGCAGAGCGGTAGGGGCGCGGGTGCCAGTGGCTGCAGTCCAGGCGCTCTGCTCGCGCCCAAGACACGCACAGAAGTTGCTCGACGAAATGCTAATGGCATCTAGAGTGACCCACATGAGCTGCAAATTAGCAGGGTGGTGCTTTAGGGCATGAGAGAGGTCATGGACATGCTGGTTTGGCCAAAAGTGCAAGTCTCCAATGTAGTTAAGAGAGAGGCCAATTTCCTGCCATGCCCACAGGGTGTTTGATGAAATGATAGGGCTACGTAGGGAGTTGTGTTGGGTGTGACAATTGGCAGTATGATGTCTCATTGGATGACAGAGATGATGGTGGAGTTAGTTTGTGAAAAGAGAAAACTTGCTAATGCAAGTTTTACTGAAATTCAGTTTTGGACAGAAACTTCAGAGGGGTTTTTGGTGGACTTACAAAATTCAAATGGAGCTGATATTCTGGACTTGAGGTTTTGGTTGGAAGTACTATAAGATGGACAAGTATCAGAATTTTTGGAGCAAGGAACAATGGAGTTGTAGTTGTAACTGGAATCTGGGACAGAATTGAAAAGGGGATGGTTCACTCAAATTTTGCAAAACACCAAGTTGGGTTTTTGCACCAAAGTGACATATAGGAATCATAAGACCTCTCAGAATTATGGTGGAATTTTTAAAGAATTATTTAAATTAGTTGTAGTGTAACAGAAGCATTTAAAATACTGAAAATGCTATTAAAATAGTTGTTTAGAGACAAATTTTATTATGAAAATAATTTCAACTGTTATTAAACAAATAATGAAATGACTCAAGATACAACCAGAGCCCACAAAATTATTTCCAAAAATTTCCAAATGGAGGGAAGAATTTTGAAAGATAGGAATAGAAAAGGCTCTAAAATTATTAAAGAACCTAATATAATTCAAAATTTTATTTCTAGCCAAATTTTAATTAATAAAAATGTGATTAAATTTTTGGGGTGTTACAAACTCTACCCCCCTTAAGAAAATCTCGCCCTCGAGATTTGTTAAGGGCGGAAGAATTAAAAAGCATACCACACAAACAAAACACTCATATGCAAAATGCAAACAGGGCAATACATTCATGACATACAAACAAAACAAGATCACATCATGCAAACAAACACTACACGCTATGCCAACGCACTCACGACCGTCTACGGTCCGAAAACGAGATCTTCGGGGTCAAGCGGAAGGCTTCCCGGTGTTGGAACACATCCTTCTTCTTCCGGAGGGAGTGGAGGAAGTTGAGGGAGCAAACGAAGAACGTGTCCCTCCTGAGTTGGCAGAGGAGGTCCGCCAATGGCGATCCGGGGATTCAGAACAACAAGGTAGTGGAGATACTCCAGTATTTGCTGGGTGAAACGCTCCTGGGCCATCACATATTGAATGAGATAGACCAGGGCTGGATCGCTCTCCGCACGTCCACAGCGGAACGTAGCTTCTGCTCCAAAAGCAGCGCGGCTTGGGAAATAGCAGTATTCTCTTGTGTTGGCACAAGGTACCGCAAATCGAAGATGGGTGACTGCTTCACACGCAGCAGACTCAATGGCCATGCCTGGCGTTGGCATGGATCTCCCGATAAAAATCACATAGGGAGGGCCTTGGTTTAAACTTGCTGGTGGAATGTGTACCGCTGCCTAGTATTTCGAGAGATCCGAAGTGATTCTCGATTTGAACAACTCATACAGGGGTGGATGGGTAGAGCCAAGAGTATTGCGGGTAAAATCCCACAATATCTTAACAAAACTACCAGGGCTAGCATCGGGGGTCCTTAGATATGCTCCGGGGTGAGACATGGATGGATGAATGGGGAAGGCAGTGCTTGATGCTGATGGTTGCTGGTGTTGGATGTGAAAGTGGCTTCTTATAGAGTGCCTGGGTTGGGGAACATGAAGTGATGCCAGTACAACGGGTGTACCGACTCCGGTGCGGGGCTGTCTGAGTCAAAGTCTCAGGCCTCAATCCCCAAAAGAAATGTGACATGTTACTGTGTATGTCGATTAGGGGATTCGGCAGTCACATCTAGAATTTACTCCGCAAATACTCTCCAAGCAATTCATGCCAGATCACACATATTATGAGATGATGACACATAGGTGGTTACAAGCTCACTACGCCACACAACCGCTACTGCGGAACTAAAGGAAAAACCGGCCACTAGGGCTTGACACAATTCTGGTGGACTCAGTCCACCTGGTTGATATCTAGCCGAGCGCGTCTTGCGGATGCCGAGTCCTCTCCGGGTGCTTCCGCGTCGAAGCTGGCTGGGGTAGGATGGGGAGCTACAGGGCTGGAGTAGCGGTGGTGGCATTCGCGGGGTGTCGAGGTCACCGTCCCATTGGAGTAGGCCTCCAAGAGACGACGGAGATCTCCGGGTGAGGCGATGGCATTGCCCGGGTAGATGACATGGTCAGAGCTTGGGGGCTCAACCGGCCTTCCAAGCAACACTATCGGGGTGTCTGGGGCGGGTGCGGCTTCGCTCCTTGCCGGGGTCAGGAGAGCGAGCGTCCTGCGGGTCTCAATCAGATCAAGAGTGACCTGGTCAAATAGTGCCTCTTGCGCTCTCAGGTAGCGCACCAGATGCACCAGGGTAGGATCCGACTCATGGTCCCCGTTGGCGACCTGGGTCGGTCTACCATAGCCTTCACGGCTAGGGTAGTAGTAGAAGGAGCGGCAGTTAACCCTCGGCGACAGATGCCGAAGATGAACTATAGCCTCTCGGGCTGCAAGTTGGATGGCTTGGGGCTCGTCGGAGGTCGTCCTCCTGGTGAACCGGTAGGGGCGCTCCGATGTGATGCCTCTCCCGTAGAGGTGCACCGTGGCCCAGAAGTGATGGATGGAATTACTCGTGTGCTCTTGATACACGACATATTCCGGTGGCTCGTCGATGCCGAAGGCACGACGGGTGAGATTGGTGAGGATGGCTACGAAGCCTTCGAGCTCGACTGCGGTGGTCTCGTTGCGAACGAGGGGACCTGGCATCTTGGTGGTTGGATATCGAAATGGGGGTGAGGCTGTGATATGCTGAGTTTGGGGCAAGGCTTCCTTTATAAGTCAGCCGAGTCTTCCGTCGCACGCTTGTGGATGAGAAAGCTCAGGTGTTGGCACAGGCACACGGCCTATGGATAGACTGATAGGTTGGGCACCGTCTATCAAAAGATGTCGGTTGCCACTGTGGATGGGATAGACTTGACTGTGGACAGGAAAAGATGTGGATGGTGTGGAAACCTAGGGATAGTGACCAGGCTAGGATAGGATTAGCCAATGGTCAGCCTGGCTCTGATACCAAGGCTGTCGGGGCCGGATTTCCGGGACACAATATTCCAGAAATTAACCCCTAGTGTCATCACCAGCCCAGGATTACTGTTACTGGTGGACACATCCTTGTTACAGATTACCAAGCATTTACAAGAATTTGATACAAGACCATAAGGTCTATTGATACAACAATGACTCCGGTGGTGGATGAAGGAATTGGCTTGTGGATCTCCAACATCGATGGGGCTCCATTCCCACAGGAACAGCTGACCCGGATAACTCCTATCCCGCGTGGCTGTACTCCTAGGCTTCGCACGGACGTCACTGTGGTTTTCCCCGTAGAACTCCTAACCTGGCCAAGTAAATAGCCAGGGACAAGCCTGTGAGTACGTTTGAATGTACTCGCAAACATCATGGACAAATGATATAACAAATGCATCGAACAATTATATGGTCATGATGAATTAAACTATATGCATGTGCTCATGATGGACTTATATTAAATGCATGCTGACAGGAATTAAAACATGGCATGGTGAATATTAGTTAGTGCAGAAAATAAATATTAGTATCAAAAAAATATAAAAGAAATGCCGGTCGGATGTCAAGTGACACCACGGTCGGTCTTGAAAAGAAATGCCAGTCGGGTGTTTAAAAGAGAAATCGGACGATACCATCCGAGAACTCAGGCAACGCCACGAAAGGACTTGAAAAGAAATGCCAATCGGGTATCCACAAGAGTAGTGGCGTGATAAACCGCCTGAAACTCGAGGGATGCCACAAAAGGACTTGAAAATAAAAACGAATGTCCGGGGTAGACTAGCCAGCCCCTGAGACACTCTGGAAAGTAAAATAAGAGCAGGGGGTTAGTTCACAAATATAATCATATCATCAAATATACTAATGGTAACACCAGTAGCAACGATAATTATCCTGCAAAATAACCATGCTCAATTTTTAAATATTTCCTCCGGAGACCGACTCTAAGACCGACACTTGACCAACCCAGACTGTAGTCCTTAACCGTGGACACGGCTATTCGAATAGGTTTCAAACTCTGCAGAGGGTGTACTCTTTACCCACAAGTATAGGATTTCTTTAGTCAGTATCGTGACACTGACTAATTCCCATTATGGTCTTTGGGTTGAAAACACGCCTGACCAGCACACACCAGCTTAACTTTTCTGCTGCCAGGAATCACCCAAAACAACAGTTAAGTAAAACTCTAAGTGGGAAGGCTACAACCTCCAATAGCATGGGATCACTATTCAAACACGCGGATTACAAGGGTACACTCCCTCTCGGCATCACGACAGCCGGAAACACCCATGCCCCCTTGACCCGATGACCGGATTTAGTCCAGGGCCCTGGAAACCCTCATCGTGGCCCTCTGTACGGTGTGTGCATGGAAAGGGGTTAACAACTTACTAAACCATACCTTACCCGAGGCAGGGACAAGTGGTAGCACGAAACAAGTATGGGGGTTACCGGAACAAGACTCGATCTATGGTCGACTCAGGAGGCTTATGTTCCCTGCATTGGTTAGCACAACAAAACATTCTTTCACAGTATCACCAGGACAGGGCCACAACCCTTGCCTGCTTCCACAAATATCTCGTGACACCACCGTGTCAAAAAGAGCCCGTGCCCACCGGCACGTCCAAAACAGGAGCACACTCCTGGATGCTCACAAACTATGCATGTTGCAAAATGCATGCAAGAGAAAATAATTATATGAACATGCTTGCATGAAATATTTCTACCCATATGAAATTCTTATTAAGAACTAACAAACCATGCATCAAATATTCTAGCAAACATTCACCATATCAAGTGTTCAAGATGCTTGCCTTGAACATGCAGAAGCATTGGGTGCATACCAAAAGTTTTGAAAATATTATCTCCCCTCCATTTTCCTATTTTCAAAAATACTTAAATCACCACATAATTCAAAAACAGTACTAAAAAGTATTTCAAATATTTTTTTAAATAAATACTAAAATAAACTAGATGATAAATAAGGAATTACAGTAAACGAATCAATTTATTTAGAGTTCATATGAATTAGTTATGGAATTACTAAGATGGAAAACATGATTAAAAGCAATATTAAATTCATTAAACAGAAACTATGCACAGTAAAAATGTTCACTTAATTTAAATCATTATAGAATGATTTTAGAAGTCTGCAGAAATTGGAATAATCAATTTTGGATAAGAAATGGATCCTGTGGAAATATTTGAAAGCTACTGGAATTGGAAAATAGGAGGGAGTAGGAATGCGCCCTGAGCGCTCCTTAGCCGGATGGTGCTTCTGGGCCAAGCCCAGAGACTCAGCCGCGCGGGCGAGTCGCTGACGGAGGGGGACCACCAGTCGGGTTTGACTGGCGTCGTCTCCCTCCTTTCGCGACAGAATGAGGCGGCCGTTCCGGCGAGGTTTGCCGGCGAACGGCGGGGTCCCTCGGAGATCTGGGACCACCGTCGTGCTCAGGAGGTCAGAGCGGTCCCGTAGAGGTAGGACTTGGCCGGTGGGAACCCCTGCCTTGCCGGCGGCGAGGTCTCCCGTAGCACGACGGCCGAGCCGAGTTGGGGCTTTCGTCTATGTGCTTGCTCCGGTGGAATTGGTGAGGGGGATGGGTCAGTGGATGCTCAGGGAAGATTTTGGTGCAGAGAGTGGGGAGTGGAAGGCTCTGGAGGGGTGGTGAGCTTCGAGAGAGTGGCGGCGGCAGAGGCGGCCGGAGTCGAGGAAGATGGCTCCTCCGGTCGTCTTGCTTGCTCGGGGAGGCTTGTGGGGGTTGGGGAAGTGGCCGAGGTCAGTGCAGCGGCCTCAGGGGGGCCTTTTATAGGCGGGAGCGGCCGTGCCCGTGGCTTCCAGAGAAAGCCATGGTGGCGGTCGCCATTACTGCGCCGGCGGGGTGGTTGGGGGTGGCGGCGCGACGTGGCCAGCTTCTGGGGGAAGCCACCGTCCAGGGGGTGAGCTGGCTGGCTCGGGGAGGTGCCAGGTAACTTGGACGGTGCCGTCCCCGAGTGGATAGCGGCGGCGGCCATTGATGGCAGACGCGGGCGGTGGCGACGGTCAGCGAGGTCGGTGGGTAGGTGCAGTGGTCGGCAGGGTCGGTGCGAGGTGGATGGGCGCGGGAAGCACCAGGTGGCCGGGTCGGTGCGACGTGGCGAGGACGGTGGCCGCCGTAGTTAAAGCGAGGGCGAGCTGGCAGCTCTGGTTGGCTCGGACGGCGCCGTCCGCGGGCAAATTCCGGCGACGCTATTTATGGCGGGCGTGGTCGATGGTGAGACCGGTGGAGACAGTGGCGTGGTCGGCGGGGTCGGTGCAATCGTTGGCCGCCGCGTATGAGCTCGGGTGGTTAGGAGTTAAGACGGGGGAGACGTGGCCGAGCGGAGTTCGTCGGGCGGCAGTGAACGGCGGCGGTGGACGGCGCTAGGAGCCAGGGGAGGGTGTTGGCGAGCGTCCAGGTCGTCGTGCTGATCCAGGGGAAGATTAGGATGAGAGGGGGAGGCAGCAGAGCGGTAGGGGCGCGGGTGCCAGTGGCTGCAGTCCAGGCGCTCTGCTCGCGCCCTAGACACGCACAGAAGTTGCTCGACGAAATGCTAATGGCATCTAGAGTGACCCACATGAGCTGCAAATTAGCAGGGTGGTGCTTTAGGGCATGAGAGAGGTCATGGACATGCTGGTTTGGCCAAAAGTGCAAGTCTCCAATGTAGTTAAGAGAGAGGCCAATTTCCTGCCATGCCCACAGGGTGTTTGATGAAATGATAGGGCTACGTAGGGAGTTGTGTTGGGTGTGACAATTGGCAGTATGATGTCTCATTGGATGACAGAGATGATGGTGGAGTTAGTTTGTGAAAAGAGAAAACTTGCTAATGCAAGTTTTACTGAAATTCAGTTTTGGACAGAAACTTCAGAGGGGTTTTTGGTAGACTTACAAAATTCAGATGGAGCTGATATTCTAGACTTAAGGTTTTGGTTGGAAGTACTATAAGATGGACAAGTATCAGAATTTTTGGAGCAAGGAACAATGGAGTTGTAGTTGTAACTAGAATCTGGGACAGAATTGAAAAGGGGATGGTTCACTCAAATTTTGCAAAACACCAAGTTGGGTTTTTGCACCAAAGTGACATATAGGAATCATAAGACCTCTCAGAATTATGGTGGAATTTTTAAAGAATTATTTAAATTAGTTGTAGTGTAACAGAAGCATTTAAAATACTGAAAATGCTATTAAAATAGTTATTTAGAGACAAATTTTATTATGAAAATAATTTCAACTGTTATTAAACAAATAATGAAATGACTCAAGATACAACCAGAGCCCACAAAATTATTTCCAAAAATTTCCAAATGGAGGGAAGAATTTTGAAAGATAGGAATAGAAAAGGCTCTAAAATTATTAAAGAACCTAATATAATTCAAAATTTTATTTCTAGCCAAATTTTAATTAATAAAAATGTGATTAAATTTTTGGGGTGTTACACCGCCCCGGCTTGAATCACAACTTCACGGTGCCGCAACATGGTCATCTTTGTCAGAGGCTCTTCCAGCTCAAGGTCGACAAGGTTGGCAAGGTCGAGAGGACCGGCAAGGCCGAGAAGGCCGGCAAGGCCGAGAAGACCAGCAAGGCCGCCAAGCCCGACAACATATTCGGGTTGACAGCGGGGCTGGTCTCGTTGAGCAACAACTCTTGCCTGACCGCCATCATCGCCATGATGCCGGTTTTCAACGCGCACGACCTCGATCTGACCTGGGCCGAGCCAAAAGTAGAGTTGGCGCAGACATTCTTCGACAACTTGTAGGAGAGGTATGTCCGCGACGAGCCATAGCTCACCCATCCCACAACTGAGGAAGATTTTGCGTACATTGCCGCCATGGCGGAGGAGGCAACACTTGCTGAGGAGGCTGGTAGCCTTGGCACTGTGGATGACTAGGCCGATGTGGCCGTAGAGGAGAAGGAGTTTGCCAAGTGGACGGGGTCTGCAGGGGAGCCCAGCGGCGCCGTCACTGGGGTTCCCCTTGTGGAAGAAGTGGTCGAGGAATCGGCCGAAGAGGAGATCGACGTGGATGAATCCTCGGCCCCAGGGAAGAAACGCTTCCTGCGGCAGGCTGGCTCCGGCAAGCCGGTCCGGCCCGGCAAGACCGTGCAGCGGCAGCAGGCCGAGGCGCAGCCCGTGCGCCAGACGAGGGCTGCGGCAGCGAAGAGGGCTGCGGCCGCCGGCTCTTCCTCATCCAAGCGGCCGATGACCCCATCCCCTTCTCCACCCCTTGCGGATGCCGCCCAGAGGCCGATTTTGATCTTGGATCTTTTAGCCCGAAGAGGAAGAGGAGGCCAGAGGAGGAAGAGGATGAGTAAGCACCTTGCTCCTCACCATCTCCTGACTTCCCCGCCTGCGCTATCTTTTCCTGACATGATCTTATGTTCACAGTGACATGGAGACGCTGGCCCAGAGGGCGACGAAGAGGGCCAAGGCTTCAACGGGCGACGAGCCCCTGGCGAGCGCTCTGCGCATGCCGGCGTTAGTGGTGATCAGCCCGGACAACAACCCCCAGCGCACCCCCCGCTCGAGCCCTCGGCGTGAGTCTGTTATTCACTCCCCACCGATGGGCATTGGGGGGCGTATCCTTGGCGCTAACCTTGCCCGGTTTGCAGGAGGAGAGCGGCAACAGGAGGATCCACTGAGGGCTGCCTCTGACACGCCGCCCCCGTCGACCACACCACCCAGAGGGGCATCACTGGCTAGGGCATCTACCAGCAAGTACACGCGCATGGAGGGAGAGGGGCAAGCACGGCGCTGATGGCTCCGCATCGGTAGCAAACATTGGCGGGGAGGGAAGCACTTCTCCTCGGCTCGACACGGGTAAGTTGCCTGGCTCCCGTCCCTTGCTATCTCTGCCATGTGATGTTCTTTCTGTTCTTTGATCTTTGCCTGGCTTCATTCTCCTTTCTAGTTTCTAGACCCTCTCTCGACGGAACAGGTGGACGTCGATACTGTTATCGAGGAAGTCGCCAAGGATGCCGAAGCCGAGGCCACCAAGATCGCGGCTGGGGAAGACACCACGTCTGCCGCCGAGGAGGCCGCCAAGGGGCCTACCGGGGAGACCGACAAGGCTGCTGCCGAGGAGGCCACCGAGGGGCCTGCCGGGGAGGCCGGCAAGGCTGCTGCCGAGCAGAACGCCAAGGAGCCGGCCGGGGAGGAGGTGGCCAATGACCAACCTTCGTCCTCCACAGCCCCCGCCCCGGACAAGTACTTGAAGGTGGGCGATGATCAGTTCGTCTGCCTCCCAGGGACAGCAAGCACCATAGCGTCAGCCGAAGGAGAGGTTTTCGACGATGAGGCTCTCGCCACCACCGGGCTCCAGGTTGTCAACGAACCGAGCGCCGGCAGCGGTGGATCCCAAGAGGAGCAGCTCCTCTGGGCCATGAGCGCCAATTTCCAGAAGCTTCAGGCGCTCCACCGTTCCCGCCAGGATAAGGCGAACTGCAGGATGGCGGCCGTGGACAAGGCGGAAGCAGATTTTCAGGAGCACGTCGCTCAGACGCAAGCCTGGTTCGATGAGGCCCGGGAGGAATTGAGGGCCATCCAGGATCAACTGGAAGAGCGCAAGCGAGAGCTCGTCCTGAAGCAAGCTAACGTCGAGAAGGCCCAGGAGGCGGCGAAGGAACATGCCGCCAAGGATGAAGCTGGCCGGAGGCAGCAGCAAGCTCTACTAGACACCCAAGAGGAGGACCTCATTGCTCGTGAACAGGCGCTCGCCGCCGCGCTCCATGGCAAGGAAGAGGAATTGAGAAGCTCATCGCGCAGCGGACCCATGAGCTGGAGCAGAAGCACAAAGATGCACTTGATGCTCTGGCTCTGGACCAGGCCGGCAAGGTGGAGAAGCTGGAGCTGGAGCGGGGGGGGATGAAGGAGGAGATCTCAAAGCTGATGAAGGACAGGGACATGAACAACCACACTCTGGAGGATTTGCAGGTCACCATCTCCAACAAGACCAAGCTGCTCTCCTAGGCTAACGAATCCGTCGATGATCTGAAGATGAAATTGGACACCTTGGAAGGGACGCTTTTGGAGGTCAGGGCCCAGGACGAGACCCTGAATAAGGCCCTTGAGAGCGAGAAGCAGCTGCGGCAGGATCACGTTGCCGTCCTCAAGGACTATGTGGACAAGGTACAACTCTGGACTAGCGGCCTCATCGACATTGCAGAGAGGCTCACCACGCAGCTGGCCGTCATGGGTATGCCAGACTTCAAGTACTCCCAGGAGGAGAACATAAGCCCCAGCGCCAGGCTAACCTCGTTCTTCGAGCGTGTCCTCAACGCCATAGAGCAGCTCCATTCCAATCGAGCAACTTATCTGGCCAGTGAGGCTCGGAAGCTTTGCCTGGATGCCCTGACCAAGGTGCTCACCAAGGTGGCATTCTGGAACCCCAGCGTCAACTTTGCCAACGCGCTTGAGAGTTTGCCAGAGGATGTGGACCTCATGGCACTTGAAGAGCGTATTGAGCCCATCATCAGCTGCATTGACGGAATCAAGAGGTTGGAAGGCCAGCACCGGGACTATCCACCCCGTCCTTGCCGCTGTGAGTTCATGCCCAAGACAATTTTATCTTAAGTTAGAACCGCGGCAACCACTAATGTAATATAAATTTGAAGTATTTTGAAATAGTGCATGCTATATTCCTGTTTGATCTTTCCTTGTATGTACGCACCCTACGCTTAGTTGGATAGGTTTGCCAGTGTGTAAACCCGTGTTGTGGCGCTTTGAGGAACGGATCCTTAGCAGCCTGTCGGGGACGCTTGCTACCGGGCAAGCCACCTTGCCATTCTCGGCGCAGCCGCTTGAACTATTGAGCAGACTCGAAACAGAACAAGGGCGTTGCCAATAGCGGACGGGTTCCTTTGCCTGCAGGTTCTCCATACCAGGAGCAAAATCTTTCGAGGAAAAGAACCTGATAGGAAAAAATTGCTCAAGGTTTTGCGTGACTTAGCTTTTTTGTCGCCACACGATTGGTTGTTGCGGCTGCAGACGACACCATTCGCCTGGCTGACGGCACCAGAGAGAGATGGGGATGATTTTGACCTCCTCCGCCTTCTTCTTCATCGGGACCATCGCGATGAAGGAGTTGATGTACTAACTTCCAGACCAGATTTTCAAAGCCTAGCGCTCCCTTACCTAGCGCGCCAAAGATGTCGGGGGAAACGACACCTATGGTATCCCGGGGACCCCTACTACGGTTGGTGGGGGCGTAGCGCTGCGCAAAGAGCAGGTCTAGAAGTTAGCGATCAACGTGTGGGGATTTTTACACACGTTCGGGACGCAAATGATGCGTAACACCCTAGTCCTGCTTGTTTGTGCTTATCTTGTGTTCTTGAGTTCTTGAACTGGTTACTATGCGTGCCTTGTCCAAAAAGTACGAATCCTTCCATAGTACGCCTCGGGCCTCCTTTTATATGGCAAAGGGGTCGCCACAGTGGCACACAGGAGGTGGAAAATATCTACAATGTACAAATTTATCGCATGACATTGTAGGACAAACACATTTAATGCGCAGCCTACGTGCCCTCTTGCTTTATCAGGGACGGCAACAGAGCTCGTCCCGTCCGTCGCGGCCTCGCCTTGTTCCGACGTGCGTCCAAGCTGACGAGGCATGCAGCGCCACGCTGGCTGGCTGGTCGCTGTGCTGGTGTGGTGGCAGGGTCTTCACGAAGATCTGCATGCCACCATGCAGGTGCTTGTCTAGTTGGAACGGTTGCGGGGCAGCGAAACCTTGGCAAGTGCAGGCCTGGCCGTGACCCCGGAGACGGCCCTGGCAAGGGTCATGTCGGTGTCTCGCGGCCGTCCCGGGAAATGATCTTGGCGGGGGTCCTCGGTCGTCTCCGGCAAGGATCTTGTCGGGGGTCTTTGGTCGTCCCTGGCAAGGATCTTGCCGGGGGTCTTCGTCTTCTCATCCTCATCTAGATTCGTAGGCCTTTGGGCTCCATAAAGACATGCATGCCACCATGCAGGTACCCCTGAGTCTTGGTCTTGACGTTGTCGATGGTGTCAGAGTTCCCAGGCTCAATGGTGGCGGCCTTGCTGGCGTTGGGCAAGTCGCCCGACAAGTCTCTTTCCGGGGCTATGTAGGTCGCGCCGGCAGGGGTGTTGCCTAGGGGAGCCCATCTTTCCCCTCTGCTCTTCATGCCTCTGGCTTGAGTGCTGCCTTGGCAGTCTCGTACCTTTCCTTCCCCTGCCCCGCCAAGCATGGCCGCAGGTGAGGCTACGACTCCTCGTGCACAACTAAAGGGCTAAAGAAAGTCCCCTACTTTTCTACACCGACAACAACAAAGGTATGACTATCTTGATTCTGTCATAAAATCATCATGGATGTACATGCATGATAGAAAACGTGACCTAGTATGTCAAACACGTATTATCACGGAAGTGTTTTTTTTCTAGTGTACCGTAGGGTGCGTCGACTGCAAATTAAAATTTCCCAACGCGCAGAACATCCAGGAACATGCTAAGGGAGATGGATCACATATCGTTACCACTAGACATGCAGTGTCGTGCAGCGGAAGTAGAGTTGAGGCAGCGCGTTCCAGGAGTTGTCTCATCCTTGCCGATCTCCCACGTAGCCGATCGGATCCCACGAATAGGTTCGCTGGAGTGGCGCAAGTGTACCGCCTCTAATAGTATCCGCATGTGCAGGATGAACGTCGTGCGGCGGACTGCTAGGTCCGGTCACACAACCGGAGGAGAGTGGAGGTGGCCAGTTGCAACACATGCAAAACCCTAATGACGGTGCCGAAGCTATCAACCAGATAAGGCACAGATCCTAAAGCCCACAAGTCTACTCGGCCACAATCCGAATATAGCTCGCATCACATCCGACCAGTGTCCTCGGATCCGACCTTGTAGGTTCCTTCCCTTAAGCGCACGACCCCTTAGGTTCAAGTCGGCTTGGTCACAGTTTGGATCACCTCCGACCTGCACGGTTGGTAGCGGCCTCTCGCAAAGTGTGCCGACCACCAAGCAGACTATGAAGCTGGTTAGACAAACCTATACAACATGTCACACTTTTGTTCCCTTTGCCCACGATATGTGTTGTCGGGCTCAAGGCGAGATTGTCATCCTTGTGCTAGCCTGACCTCTTTCTCGTTCCAGTGATGCCGACCGCTATCCGGATTATCTTAATCCTTGTCGCATGGCCATGCTTGTCCTGGTCGGATCAAACAAGTGGTCTAGAGTATATCTCTCATGTTCGTAGGGGCAAATCCCATCTTGCTCGACCATGTCTCGCAGCATGGGTCTGGACAAGCCCGAAACCTACCTTTGTAACTACCCAAAGCAAGTCTTTCACCATCTCGAGTACATGCGTCAGCTCACGTCTTAGGACATAGAACACATGTTGCACTAGAGACTCATGGATGACATATCACTGCGTCTCATAGTTGGGTCTGTCCGACTCAGACCTTATCTCCACTCGGATCCTACTACGTCGAATCCGACCAGACCTTTCCATCTCCATATTATCCGATTAGTATCCGATTGTCCATAGCTAGTGAGACCGAGCCATCCACCGTGTCATATTCGAGTCTAGTCCGACGTGTGCCCACACGTCACTTGCGACTAGGGACAATTTAGGATGTATAATACAATACAAGCTCTCAAAGACAAGTCACGTACTTGACAACAAGTATCATTGATTACATCCAAGGACTGTCTTTATTCATAAACACATAGGAAATATCATCATACATGATTGCCTCTAGGGAATATCTCCAATAGTCTCCCACTCGCACTAGAGTCAATCAAATAGACATTGTATGCCCATAGCTCTAACGTACCCCTCATGCTTGGGTTGTGGAAGCGGCTTAGTCAATGGATCTGCAACATTTGCATCTGTGTGAATTTTGCATAACTCTATATCACCACTCTTTATGATCTTTCGCATCAGGTGATATTTCCGATCTATGTGTATCGTCTTGTGGTGGTTCCTCGGCTCCTTGGCTTGTGCGATGGCACCAGAATTATCATAATAAAGGTCCAACGGTTTCACCGAGGCTGGGAAAATACCAAGATCATCCAGAAAGTTCCGGATCCAAACACTTTCCTTTGTAGCTTCACAAGATACAATGTATTGAATGGGCCACCGTATCTTGCTTGGAACTCATCCAGCTCACTGCTCCTCCGTTCATGACATACACTAATCTAGATTGTGATCAACAATCATCTCTATCGGTTTGGAAACTAGCATCGGCGTAACCCTTTATGACAAGCTCCTCCTCACCTCCATAAAATACGAACATTTCTTTAGTCCTTTTCAGGTACTTCAAAATAGTCTTTACCGCCGCCCAGTGACTCTCACCTGGGTTACCCTGGTATCTACTTGTTAGGCTTGTTGCAAAAGCAACATTAGGCCGTGTACATATCACGACATACATGATGGATCCGATTGCCTAGGCATATGGGATCCGACTCATCCTGCTTCGCTCAACAGATGTCGAAGGACTATGAGTGTCGCTTAGCCTGATACCATGTGAGACAGGCAAGAACCCTTTCTTGGCCTCACCCATGTTGAACCACTTAAACACTTTATCTATGTACGTGCATTGGCTCAATCCGAGCATCCTCCTCGATCTATCTCTATAGATCTTAATGCCCAATATGTAAACCGCTTCACAGAGGTCCTTCATCGAAAATTTTCCATTCAATGATTCCTTGACCGAGTTCAGCATCGAAACATCGTTTCCGATCATCAATATGTCATCCACATATAGTATAAAAAACACTATCGATCTCCCACTCAACTGCTTGTATAAACAAACGTCTTCTTCACTTTTGATAAAACCTAGACTAGTGACGACCTCATCAAAATGAATGTTCCAGCTCCAAGATGCGTGTCTCAACCCATAAATGGATCTCTTGAGCGTGCATACCTTACTAGTGCTAGTCGGATCGACAAATCCCTCGGGCCGTATCATATACACGTCCTCGGTTAAATTTCCATGAATGATAGACGTTTGACATCCATCTGCCATATCTCATAATTGAAATAGGTAGCTATAGCTAGTACGATTCTCATCGACTTCAGCATCGCTACCTGTGAGTAAGTCTCGTCATAGTCAATTCCTCAAACTTGTCCATTGCCTTTAGCGACAAGCCAAGCTTTGTTGATCAAAACATTTCCATCCACGTCAGTTTTCTTTTTAAAGACCCATTTGCAACCTATGGCTTTTACGCCAGGTGGCGCATCAACCAAGTCCCAAACTTGATTTTCATCTATGGACTTTAATTCAGACCTCATGGCCTCCAGCCATGCCTCGGAATCTAGGCTTACCATCGCTGCCGCATATGTAGCCAGCTTATCGCTTTCCAACAAAAACACATCACGCACTCTGCGCAATCTTTCCAACCTCCATGGTTCCGGTGCCACTTCCACCTTGGGTTCCCTGACAGACTCTGGTATGATCACATCACCCGCCGAGTTGTCCCCAAGTGGTGCTCAAACTTCTTAGAGTTGCACCTTCCTCACACTAGCCTCCCGCCCAAGAAACTCTTTCTCAAGGAAGACCCCATTTTGAGCAGCAAACATTTTGTTCTCTTCGCGGTTGTAGAAGCTATATCCCAAGGTTTCCCTCGGATATCACATGAATATGCATTTATCCGATTTGGGTGTAATCTTGTGTGACATAAGTCATAAGTCGCTTGACAAATGCTTCCCAACCCCAAATAATTAGAAAAGACAACCTGGGACTCTTCCCAGTCCACATATCATGTGGTGTCTTATCTACGGATTTAGATGGTACTCTGTTGAGTGTAAAAGTTTCAGTTTCTAGAGCCTATCCCCAGAATGACAAGGTGAAATCCGATTTGCTCATCATAGATCGAACCATGTCCAACAATGCATGATTCCTCCGTTCCGACACGCCATTTCTCTATGGCGTACCCAGAGGTGTGAGCTGAGGTACTATACCGTGACTTTTCAGATGATCATCAAACTCTTGGCTCATGTACTCACCTCCACGATCAGATCGTAGAAGCTTTATAGTCTTGCCGAGCTGATTCTCTACCTTGTTCTGAAACTCTTTGAACTGTTCAAAAGTTTCCGACTTGTGCCTCATCAAATAGATATAGCCATATATACTCAAGTCATCGGTAAAAGTCACGAAGTACTGATAGCCACCTCTAGGAGTTGTGCTGATTGGACCACACACATCACTTTGTATAAGCTCCAACAGCTTGGTAGCCCTCTCGCAACTCTTTGCAAAAGGAGACTTAGTTATCTTGCCAAGCAAGCATGATTCACTTGTATCGAATGACTCAAAGTCGGACGAAGTTAGGAGCCCATCACTATGGAGCTTCTTCATGCGTTTCAGACTAATGTGTCCAAGCCGGCAATGCCGGAAGTATGTCGGATTTATCTCATTAGGCTTATGCCTCTTAACATTCATATTATCGACATGTTGCGTTTCCAGATTCAAAATAAATAGCCCATCAACAATGGGTGCATAGCCATGGAACATACCATTCAATAATATGGAACAGCCATTGTCCTTTAAATTGAATTCATAACCTTGACTCATCAAACATGACGCAGAAATAATGTTCCGACTAATTGCAGGAATGCAATAACAATTATTCAATTCCATAATGCATCCGAAAGGAAGCTAGAGCTGCATCGTGCCAACCTCCAACGCATCAACTCTTGCTTTGTTTCCGACCCTGATGTCAATCTCCCCTTGTGCCACACGCCTAGTTCTTACCAGCCCCTGCATCGAGTTGCAAATATGAACAACCGATCCCGTATCAAATACCCAAGAGCTACTAGGTATGTTAGTAAGGTAAATGTCTATAACATATGCAACAAGTGTTCCTTTGCTTGAAGCTGCATTTCCGGCCTTCTTGCCATGCTCTATAAGCCACTTGCTACAGTTCCTCTTCTTGTGAACGGTCTCCTTATAGTGATAGGAAATGGTCTACGAGTTCGGTCCAGACTTCGGCGCTACGGTAGAGATTGCCTTTTCCGTGCCCTTTGCCTTAGCCTTTTTCTTGGGCCAACTCTTCTTGAACTTAGCCGAGTTCTGCACCATCAACACTTGATGTGTGCCTTTCTTTATATCCTGTTCTTACACCTTAAGCATACCATGCAATTCAGTGAGCTTCTTATCCATGCCATAGCTGGCCGGAAGAATACCCAAAACTGCATCTGTAGCCAGATCATCCAAAAGTGGGAAGCTTAATCAATCCAAAGCTTGCACATACCCGATCATATTAATCACATGTGGGCTTAGTCGATCACCTTCCTTCAGCTTACAATCCATTAAGGATCACGAGGCATTGAACCTTTCGGTCCTAGCCTGAACATGAAACATGCTCTTCAGACTCTCGATCATATGGAAAGCCCCAACATCTTAGAAATGATGTTGCAAATTGGGCTCCATACAAGCCAGCATGAGGCAGCTGATCTCGTTTGATTCATCAACGAGTTTCTGGTAGGCATTCCTGGTTGTGGAATTAGTAGTATAGATAGGTTCATCTAGAAGTGGATCCTCTAGAACGTGTTCCTTCTTATCATGCTTGAGAACAATTCTCAAATTTCTATACCAGTTGGTAAAGTTTGTTCCATTAAGTTTATCCTTTTCCAAGATTGATTTCAATGCAAAATTGAGTTGAGCAGGTGGTGCCATTAATCTATAACAAAAAATATGCAATCACTAAGCAATGTGTTTATGTAGAGTAATTCTAGCCTTAAACAGAAATACTTCCAATGAAGTGAACATCCCTCTGCAAACTCCTAGTGATTCAGGATCCGACTAGCACATGTGACTAGTGAGCATTAGCATCACTGCTTGACAACATGTCTACCCGTTAAGCAACTCCTTACTAATCGTATCTCTATACGACTCCTGTCGGTCAGGTAGGTATCTCATACCCCGGCTCCTGACCTCCTTTGCCAAAAAGCCCAAAACCGTTTTGATAGCCTTGTCAAGTTGACCTGACACAGTGCATGTTCGTGTCCGACACGAACCCTTTAGTTCAAGGACACCTAGCAGCACCCCAATGTTATGAGCCCACTACTAGACGTACTTGATGTGCGAAGGTGCAACATCGGGAATGGCAATTTACTTAATATTCATGAGGGATCTTTCTACCATTCTAACATGTATAGAAAGTAAGAAGCATAACAATCACAAATAAGCATATATTGTGAAATAGTATGGCTCCTTCATGGATGTTCTTCAAGTTGGGCACCAACTCCCATGACCATCTTGGAACTCCATCTTGTTCGTCACGCCGGGAAGCCAAGCCACCGACCTGATCTCTATTATCCAACTACTACAACTAGCAATGAATTTTACATAGAGTCACAAGTCGACATGCAGGTCGTTATACATTATAATGACAGCACTTTGGCTCCTGCCGGCTGACAAACATGATGCACAGGTCATGTATAAATTACACACATGCATCACATACACATGAGCCATACTATTCACATCTAACCTACAAAACAAAGTCATACATAGAATCGCATTCTTCCGGTTTGTGTGTCGGGTACGAAATACACAGTGCTATGCACACGGTGTTCCCAGATTGCATCTGAACTCCGTTCATGCCAAATTTTCTGATCTGACCGATCTCATTGATCATCGCGAATCCGATTCAGATTTCTGTTTCACTATTAACCCCGATGACGGATAACCGATCGGTTGGGGTAGTTTGTGTCACGACCTCATCGATCCCGATTGACAACATAGCCTCAACGACCCCCATGTGCAGTTAATCACATCAACCGTGCACATAGACAATCTCATAAACGACAACAGATCTCATCTGCCGCCTCCACATATCTAATATGCATATGATCTGAATCCAAATCCTATAGCAGAGGCTCTGATACCACTGTTGCGTTCTACCGTAGGGTGCCTCGACTACAAATTAAGATTTTCCTACGCGCAGAACATCTAGGAACATGCTAAGGGGATGAATTTTCCTCGAAGCTCACTCAACCCCCGCCATCTTTTCCTCCGTCCGAACAAATTGTAGCATAGTCTGCTCCTAATGCACAACCTTAGGATGAGTCTGAAGCCCCTCACTACTTCAATCAAGTGTTCATTATTTAACAACTTGACAAGTTTGTGGGAAATCTGTTTGATGGAGAAGTGGCATCTTTGCCCATACCGTTAGAAGTTATTACCCTAGAATCTGATCTTATTCGAGACATGAGAGAAGAATCTCTTGAGATTAACAACCTCTGTATGTAGTTTTAAGAACTGGACAACCAAATGAAGGCCCAAAACTCCAAGTTTGTCATCAAGCAACTTGAAGAATCATATATGGATGTCAACTGAGCTTTAGCTATCCTAAGAAGCAGAAGACTTAGATTTCATTCAGATCTAGACCAGATTGTGCGGAAGGTCTGCCTTGATCATCAAGCCAAACTCACTGGTTATAATGATCTTCTTAAAGGACACATTGATCCGTCAAAACAAACGAAGAAGAAGAGAATTGTGAAGAAAAATGCTACTGAAGCTGAACCTCAGAAGGAGATCTCTTATGATCAAGCAATTCCTTCACCGAATGATTTACCTAGTACAGATCATCCCTGTGTGCCAAGGCGTACTGAAACAATGCATGTGGTCTCTCCTGTTCGAGAACAAATACCACTTGAACCAAATGTTTTAGAAGACGGTGAAATTCCTCATAATGCTCCCCATGCTTCTCCGGTTCATGAAAATCAAAATGATTCAATGCCTTCTTGTCGGGACCCCGATCCTAAGTCACACCGATCTAGAATGTAACACATCATATCACTTTGCGGCCTCACGCACGGTATCCCCACGGGTGCCATCTTACCTGGCCCGGGACCGTTTGCGTATTTTGGCTCACCTATATGATAGTGTCGCTAGCATCCATATGACAGAGAACCCGGGCCGACATGACTAGTTGTAAACCAAAAGTGGCGCTAAATTACAGGGACAAGCATACATGACCGAGCAAAGAACGTGTCGGTCATCAACGTATGAACCCAAGTCGTAGCAAGCTACGAGGACTTAAAGGAACAACGCGTGACATTTCCCTGAAGGTGCAGACACAAGAACGAAGAAGGACACATGCCGGCCATCCTAAGTGTTCCGGAGCAGTAGCAAGCTACCAAGGCTGAGTGGAAGCACTAGGAGGCATTTCCCCATAAGATAGGCTACCAAGGGTAACAACTAGGTGTCGGATCCCAGACATAGCAATACACATCACACGTACGCATAACATGCATGTATGTGCTGTACAACATGGCATCACAACATAACTCAACAACTCATATAGATAAAGGCCCAGAAGAGCCATCATAGCATTTATTACAAACAGGGGTCACATGAACCTACATACAGAGCATACAGGCAACGGAAGCATAAACATGTCTGAGTACAAACATCTGAAAAGGAAGAAGGTTATCAAGCCTGACTATCTACCAGACCCTCCCAAGGGTACAAGATCGTAGCTGAGGTAACAAGCTAAACGTCGAAGTCCACGCGGAACCACTAGTGAGAATGAAGTCTCTCTGCAAAACATAAATTAAGCAAACATGAGTACAATTGTACTCAGCAAGACTTACATCAGAACTAGCTACATACACATCAGTACCAACAAAGGGGTAGTGGAGTTTAATTGCAGCAAGCCAGCTTTGACTCAGTGGCTATCCTATACTACGACTGCTGGTAACTCTTTTGAGGTGGCGCACAAGAGTCCACATATTCACCATATCAATACACCACTATGGATCCGCTCCCGTCTCCCTACGAGAAGGCCATCCATAGCACTCACGCTTATCTTGCGCATTTTAGAGTATCCACTTTCACTTGTCTACGAACTATATAGGCAACCCAGTAGTCCATTACCGCGAACGCGGCTATTCGAATAGATCATGTTAACCCAGCAGGGGTGTACTTCTTCACACATACTCTAGCCACTTACCGCCATGTACACATCATGTATCTCGGCAACCTTCAAGCGGAAGCCTGGCGAGGATGTCAGCCACAACCTGACTAACCCACACAAGTCTCTAGTCCAGGTTTATCGCCCATTTGGGTTCCATCCGCAAGGAGATCCGGCCGGGGTGTCGCTAACGGCCCCAAACGATGTGTACAGGGTTCCCGAGACACCAAACGGGCGACTCGGTACACCGTGTCGTGGTGTATCTACCGCATCATAGCCCACCCCTAGGGTCGGCGCTATGCACGGCCTCCAACGCATATCCTACAAACACCAGAAACTAGTTGCAACTCCTGGACAGAGATCAAGGCAGCTAATAAGTCGAGAGAGTCAATTAAGGATCTCAATGTGTGGCACTAACTGTCTTGAATCACAAACACATAACTTAGTTCATGAGGACGGCTTAATGAGACAATCCACCATGTACTCCTACATGGCATCTCATCGCTACCTTTACCAAATCGTGTTCACACACTTAGCTCTCAACAGTAGGACATGATGACCACATTCCAATTCATCCCCGATGAATCAGACCTGACACAACTCTAAGCAATAGCAGGCATAACAAGCAAGCATGAATGAGTAGGCACAACATGTCTCAAACAAATCCTACTCATGCTAGTAGGTTTCAACTATTTACTGTGGCAATGACAAGTCATGCAAAGGAAAAGGGTTCAGCTACCGCAGCAAAAAGTAGTTGAATCATTGTTGTCCTAATGTAGTAAAGGAGAGCAAGAGCGAGAGAGTGGGATTTTATCAGGACGCTCAATGGGGGTTTGCTTGCCTGGCCCTTCTAAAGATACTACTGTGTCTTCATCAGTTTCATCGATCACATCGTCGGAACATCGTCTATTGAGAGGGGAGAAACACCGGCAAACAGGAAAAGAACACCATCAATGCAATGCGACAATATGATGCATGATTATGACATGGCAATATGCTGTGATTGAGATAATGCGACTAGCAACAATTTAAATGAAGTTGGTATGAACCCTAGGTTCAAATTCAAACTCCATATAAGACATTTAAAATGCCATTTATTCAAATTGTCATATACAGTAGCTTTGGGTTGCTCAATCATGCATGAAAATGCCATAAACAGATTCTTCATATTTTTTGATAATTTTTCATACATAAATTATTTCATTTGGAGTTACGGTTGATTTTATATGATTTTTAGAAGTTTAGGACATTTTCTGAAAATAGATAAATTGTTTGGATTTATTTAAAATCCAAAAAAGTCATTACTGCATCAGCATTACGTTAGTGTGATGTCAGCAGGTCAACCGACCATGCCAGGTCAAACCTGACATGTGGGTCCGGCATGTCAGTGTCACAACAAATTAACAGAGTTAATTAGTGCTAAGTTAAATACTAGCTAAACTGTCAGTGGGGCCTGGGCCCACTAGTCAGTCGCACAGTGTATAACATGATTTAATTAGACCTAACTAAACTAATTAACATGCACTGGGCCCACATTCAGTGACTCTAGGGGGGTTAGTTAGGCGCTAATGACGGTGCCACGTCACCAGCCACCGGAGTTTGACGCCGGCGATCTCACAGTGCGGCAGTGGCTCGTCGGAATCACGTTGTGGGCTGGACGTGCCAAAGGCACCAGTGCATAGCCCTTGCTCGGCCGCATCGACTGCTGCACGCAGCAGCGCCTCCGGTGACCTAAATCGACGGCGGCGACCGAACAGCGGCAACCGGAGTTCGACCTTGGGCGGGATGAGGCTATGAAGCACAGGGAGCCTGATTGATGGGATCTACGGCTTCCTCGTGTCACCAGGAGCACGGTGGTGTGCTCGGTTAGGACGGAGGCGAGCCAAAACGACGACAGCGACATGGCCGGCGGCAAGCTTCGCTCGACTCCGGTGGAAACGACAGCTACACGGTGAAATCGACTAGGTGAGGAGAGGGGTTAGGGGCAGTAGCTCACGGCGGTCACGGCGAGATGCTCAGCGGGCTCGGGGGAGGTCTGAAGCAAGCGAGGCGTCGACAACGATCTCCGCGGCCGGAGGTTGAAGAAGCGGGCGAGGATGACGGTACGACGCTTCCGGCGTCGCGTGAGTCGTCGGAGAGGACGAGGACGCCATGGCGGTGCTCAGTGGCAGACCGGAGAGGCGAGGCCGTGGCGGTGGGCGCGGCAACAGCGAGCGGCGGCGGTGGGCAGGCTCGGCCGTCGGGAGGGGGGAACAGAGGAGCGAGGGGGAGAGGCACTGGGAGAGTGAGAGAGGGTCGAGAGGGTGGCGTGTTGACGTCCAGAGAGGCCAGGGCGTCGAGGGGGATGGCAGGCAGGCAGGTGGCGTGGCGCCCTTGCGCGCGCGCCATGCCCTCCCTCGCCTCTGCCTTCTGCCAGAGGTTGGGGATGACTGGCACGGGCCAGTAGTGCTAGGCCACTAGGTGGGCTGCTTATACAGGTAAGAAGCCCAGGTTAGTTTCTTCCCCTTTCTATTTTCTTTCTGTTTCTATTTTGCAAATTTGTTTTAATTTGGTTTTCAAACCAAATCACTTTTTACAATTCTGAAAATAGTTATGGCCACTAACTTAATTATTCCAGAGGCCCTCAACTAATTCCCAAATTGTTGGAGCATTTAAAAATATATTTATAGTATTTAAATGCCCCAATTCAAATACGATATGAGTTAATTTAAAAATCCAGAATGTCCTTAAAATATTTGCATCATTTTTGGAAGAGGTTTTCACCTTTATAAAAAATCATGAACATTTTCAAAGGAATTTGGGTCCATTGACAAGATTTGAATTTGAACCTGGTTGGATTCATGTGGTGCTAGGGTTTGAGCATCCCGATTTAAAATTCAATTGAATTCAAATGTGATGACATGAATGCTTTCATCCAAAAAGTTACAAGCAAATCTAGGGTTGTGACTTCTTCTGCCAGTCCACCAACTGCTCAAGAAAATCCTCAATGATCCCTAGTGATCGAATAAGAATCAATGTCTAACAAAGAGTTTGAAATGCGTGGAATCCTCAACTTTTGATGATGAACTTCTTATGACCATTGCATTGATGCACCCCCGTTCATACTTTCCTGTTCGTAGCTCTACCCTGAGCTTAGAGATACGATGAATACTTGATGTTGAGGCATGATGTTGCATCGATGCCATGATCATCACTTGGTTATAATCTTTCAAAAAACCCCATCGGGTGCCCCTAATGCCCGTGGGTGATGTTTAACTAGGTCACCGCTTGATGAAGAAGTGGGGTACCAAAGCAAGTGTTGTGTGTGTGTATAAAAGACGGGTTAGATTTAAGGTGCGTCAACTGTCCCAACCAAACATGTACAACCACACTAGCGTTTATGATACGCTGTTTTATTGATTACCTAGCCCTATACTAGCATGGCGCCCACATTAGTAGTGACGGGGGTGACGTGAGTTCACTCTCGGGACGAGGTCGTGCTTGGAAAGTTGGCCATGACTATTTTTACAGGGCGCCGCACACACCGTTGGTCCATTCATGTAGAGGTGGCGATAAAAAGGGCGGAGTCCCAAGATCTTTATGATTATACACGAGGAATGTGTACCAACGCGTGGAATCTATGTTAGTGTCGTCTTGGGAAAGATAGTGATCGGGTGCTTACCCCGAGTATTTGAGGTACTCCGGGTTGCGGGTGACATGGAAGTTCCCCGGATCTTGTGCGTAAAGTGTACAACCTATGCAGACTGTCAAACTATTCGAATAGCCATGTCCACGGTCAAGGACAATTGTGTTTGGTTCTACCGTAGGGTGGTCGACTGCAAATTAAAATTTTCCTGCTAGACGTGTAGTGCCATGCAGCAGAAGTAGAGTTGAGGCAGTGCATTCCCGGAGTCGTGTCCTCCTTGCCGATCTCCCACGTAGCCCATCAGATCCTATGAACAGGTCCGATCACACAACCGGCGGCAGGAGGAACATCGTGCACCGGACTGCTAGGTCCGATCACACAATCGGCGGCGAGTGGAGGTGGCTAGTTGCAACACGTGCAACGCCCTAATGACGCCGCCGAAGCGGTCAATGATATAAGAGTGCCGCACCTCCACTATATATAGGCATTCGTCGTGGGCTCAACACTTGAGCCTCGCACAGATCCTAAAGCCCACAAATCTACTCGGCCACAATCCGAGTACAGCTCGAATCACATCCTACAAGTGTCCTCGGATCTGACCTCGTAGGTTCCTTCCCATAAGCGCGCGACCCCTTAGGTTCAAGTCGGCTTGGTCACAGTTTGGATAACCTCTGAACTGCACGGTTGGTAGCGACCTCTAGCAAGGCGTGCCGACCACCAAGCAGACTGTGAAGCTGGTTTGTCGAACTTGTACAACATGTCACACTTTTTTCCCTTTGCCACACGATATATGTTGTCGGGCTCAAGGTGAGATTGCCATCCTTGTGCTAGCCCGGCCTCTTTCTCGTTCCAGTGATGCTGGCCACTATCCGGATTATCTCATAATCCTTGTCGCATGGCCATGCTTATTGTAACGCCCAAGATGCGACTATATCTCCTATGTGTCGAGGCACGACTTAGAGGCATAATCGCATTTTGGTATGATCGCAAGAAGGTTATCTTCACACATTCCCATGTACAAGAACAAAGGGGGAAAGAAAATACATAGCTGGCTTACAATCGCCACTTCACACAATGCATAAATAAGTCATACATTAATCCAAGTACAAACATGGTCCGACTACGGACAAATCCAAATGAAAAGAAGATAACCACCCACTATGCCCCATCGGCCCTAGGGGGAAATGTCACGTACATACGCGCACGTTTCTCATCAAACTCCCACTTGCGTTCCTGGCCATCAACTGAATCGTACTCGGTTGTACCTGCACCTGTGTTTGTAGTAAAATGTGAGTCACGAGGACTCAGCAATCCCATTCTCAGGTATCCAAACTATGAAAGCTTTTGGGTGAGGTTAAAGTGTATAAGTGGGCCGCTGCAAGCACTAAGCTTAGATGAGGTGGCTAGCTTACGTATCAACAGAGCGAGAAGAGAAGTGAAAGCCATCGGCCATGAACTAAGTCATGATCACTAGATGATCCTGTCTACCTACGATCATCCATAAGCCAGCCTCCCTCGAAAAGAGACCATCACGACTACTCACACGTTGGTTTATTATGTTTGAGGTTTTGTGTCAAGTTTTCTACAACCGGATATTAACAAATTCCCATCCGCCACATAACCGCGGGCACGGCTTTCGAAAGATCATAACCCTGCAGGGGTGTCCCAACTTAACCCATCACAAGCTCTAGTGATCAACAGAGGTAAAAACACCTTATCTTAGGGACTTCCCGATCAGACTCGGAATCCCGGTGTACAAGCTATTTCGAAAATGGTAAAAAAAGTCCAGCAAGACCTCCTGACATGCCAAAACCCTTATAGGAGCCGCGCGTATCTCGTCTCAGGCCACGATCGGATGAGAAGTACATACAGCAACCGAAGACCCCAGTAAACTGGGTGGCACCGCAAGTGGCTCTACTTTGGACCAACACTAATGAGGAGCACTGGCCCGGGGTTGTTAGTTAAGTACTCGGGGTAGCTAGTCCCTATGCAAATTTTAGTTGTTATTATGCAAATGGTAAAACCAAGGTTGGACCTTGCTGGAGGAGTTTTATTCAAAGCGAACTATCAAGGGGTCCCCATATACGCAACCGCGTGAGGAACGCAAAATCATGGAACATAACACCGGTTTATTAGTTCTTAAGGCGGCATGAGTGGAAAAAACACCGAGCAAAAGGCCAAGCCTTCCACCCATTGTCAAGTGTATAAGGTGCATTAATATAATAATAGATATTGTGTTATGCCCAAAAATCCAATCCACATGGAGCAAACTTCATCTGCACCTGCAACTAGCAACGCTATAAGAGGGGGCTTGAGGAAAAGCGTAACTTAGCCAAACAACGGTTTGCTAGGTAGGTAGTTACAGGTTTCATGGCCAAGTGGGGCTGACATGCAAAAGGTTAGGTATTGCGATAAGAAAAAGAGTGAGGCATCTAGCATGGCAGCAATATAGATAATATCAAGGAATGGTCATCTTGCCTGGTAAGTCATCGGTGTACTCGGGACCTTGCTCTTCGTACTCATACTCAGCGGCTGTCTCGACCTCGGACTCGAACTCGTCTCCTGGTGCTACCCAACATGAACAAGCATCCACATAAACACACTTGACAAGAAAATAACACATGCTATGCAAGAGAGATGTAGGTATGATGCTACGAAGCTACCGGTATGAAGGGAGATGAAGCCGGGAAGGACATATGAAGACATGACGGATATGGGCCAGATCTTGGCAAACCAAGCATGCCACTGGATAGAATGAAAGATTTCGGTCGAAATCGATATAAAGATCATTGGAATCGGATGCACGGTTTGCAAAAGGCAAGCAAAACAAGATGCAATGCAAAACTGAAGTTAACAGCAACTTGGCATCTTTGGAGCAAGGTTTAAATATGCTACAACACCCAAACATGATGACAAAAGGCATGGATGTGAAGTAGACTTGATTCTTAACAAGTATGAACTCAGAGCACACCCAAAAACTTACTGGAACACAATTAAACAAGCATGGCAAGATTCAATAAGTTAACAGGTTTTCACTCTTAGTGAAAAATACTAGGCACGCAACCAGGAACGATATGTTGCTGCCTTTGGGGTCACACAACAGCAAGCAAAACAATTATAACAAGCATGAAAATTACATGAGCATGAAGAAGACATTATATACTTCCAATTCATCCAAAGAAACAATTCATTCCATGCAAGGGTTGCTTAACATTAGCATTGCCAAGTGAATGTTCTGTTAACAGGATGATAGTTTAGATTTCAAGCATTTTGAGAGCAAGATAACAACAAGCTACAGCAGGGCATATATGCAAACAAAGGAATGGATTGATAGAAAATAACATGGACATCAAGACATGATCACTAGTTATTCCAAAACATGCATGGAAAAGATTGTGGCATCAAGTTTACATGGCAACATCTTATAATCGATTCCAGACTTGGCAGTTGTTCACTAAGTGTAAAAACAACAACATTGACATGGCATGTTTACAAGCTTGTTCAAGTCACCATAGAGCACATCATGAAAACCAAATGCACCACTTCAAAGATAACATGATTATGCTCCTAAAACATGTTGACACGTGGCTCAAAAGAAAATCACACAAAATGCTACGAAAAAGACAAATCATCAACTTATAACAATTTCAACAACTTAACAGTAACAAGCACTTTTGTAGCTGGGATAACCATGGCATAATGCAACCTAACATGTATGCAAATGCATCCATCATGAATAGCATCACAAGACGAACATTTTGACATATCATACACACCATTTGGACCAACATGCACAAAGATACGAGCTCACAAACATGCTAACATAATGTTAACAGACAACTAGTGCTGAAACAACAACATCACATAGCAGTTTTGCAACGAAGATTAAGACATCTAGATGAACCCTAACATGCACAAAACTGATGCCAACACGCAAAGCACTTCGAGACGAACATTTCCATATATCATATGCGCGAATCGGAGCTACGAGGACGGAGATATGACATGATGAAGGAGGCAACAAAATAACACAGATCTGGAATTAGTTAAAAATTACCCCCGCGAAAGTCAACGGGGCGGAGTTGTGCGGGACGAGGATATCCGGGATGCGGGCTCCGTTTGGTACGTGGGGCTGGTGGATCTCGTCCCACCTACGGATCCGGGCCAGATCTCGCCGGATCCGGCCGGAGACGGAGCCGGCGTGGTGGCGACGACCGTCGAGGCGGCGGGCGAGGTGAAGCTTGCCGGAGCGGCGTGAGGGCGACGTGGAGGAGGACGGCGGCAAGGCGCGTGGTGGAGAACAGCGGCGAAGCGCGCAGCCCGAGGAGGTGAGAAGGCGAGGCCGGGCGGCGGCAGTGCCGGCCGGCTACGATGTAGGCGGCGCGGTTGCGAGGCCGGGCGGGGCCGGAGGCGGCGCGCACCAGCGAGGCGGCGGCGGCGGGCGGGCGGCGCGGCCGAGGCAGAGGCGGCGGCGAGGTCCGCGGCAACAACGGCGAAGGGCCGCGGCGGCTGGCGCGAGGCGACCTACGGTGTGGGCGGCGGCGATTCAGGCCGGCGGGCCTGGTTCGGGCCCAGTGGGCCCACACGGTGCGGCGGCGGATCTGGTGCAGCGCGGGCGTGTCCGGCACGTACGGACACGTCCGCTCGGCATTGATTTCGAGGCGACGGTGGAGGAAGAAGGAGGCTAGGGTTTTCGTTCGAAATTTTGGACAAGGAAGACGTTTTTATAGCTAGAAGGAGCTAGGAGAGTCCAAATGAGCTGTGGTTTTCGGCCACGCGATCCTGATCCAACGACCGAGAGCATGGAAGTGGTTTGAATAGGCTAGTGGGATGTTGTGGAGGGGTGCTTTGCCAAAAGAGATAGGGCTTCCGATGAGTTACGGGGTTAACCATTGGAGTATCAAACGACCTCCAAAGGAGACGAAACTTGACAGGCGGTCTACCGGTGATATACCAAGACCACTCGACAACTCTCGGCCCGTCCAAGGATGTTTTTATCCCGCTCATGAAACAAGGCTAGAGAGGTGCGACGGGTGCCATGTGAGAGAGTCAGAAACCGAAACGGACAATGGAGAGGACGGAGACGATGCAACTACACACGGACGCAAGTGAGACTATGCCAATGCAATGCACATGATGGAAATGACATAACTATATGCAACACACGCTCAAAGCAAAACACAGAAACCAAAAATGAAGGAAGATCCCAGAATGGAATTGATTAAGTCAACGATGAATATATTGCCAGAAATGGAATTGTTACATCTCGGGCGTGACACTTATCCTGGTTAGATCACACGAGGGGCCCAGAGTATATCTCTCATGTTCGGAGGGGAAAATCCCATCTTGCTCGATCACATCTCGCATAATGGGTCTGGACAAACCCGAAACCTACATTTGTAACTACCCCGTTAAGGAGTAGCGTTTGGTAGGCCCAAAGCAAGTCTGTCACCATCCCGAGTAGATGCATCATCTCAGGTCTTAGAACACAGAACGTATATTGCACTAGAGTCTCACAGATGACATATCACTATGTCTCATAGTTGGGTCTATCCGTCTCGGACCTTATCTCAACTCGGATCCGGCTACATCGAATCCGACCAGACCTTTCCATGTCCATATTATCCGGTTAGCATCTAATGCTCCATGGCTAGTGAGGCCGAGCCATCCGTCGTGTCATATGCTAGTCTAGTCCGATGTGTGCCCACACATCACTTGCGACTAGGGACAATTTAGGATGTATTATACAATACAAGCTCCCACAGACAAGTCACGTACTTGCCAACAAGTATCACTGATTACATCAAAGGACTATATTTATTCATAAACACATACCAAATATCATCATACATGATTGCCTCTAGGGCATATCTCCAACAAATTGGGTGGTGCAACTTAATCTATGTCCAGAAATCCTTTTACACACTTGGTTGAGTACATTGTTGATGTGATTTGTGAGGAGCCACGATAAGCTCTAGACTGAGTTGTGTATAAATCTTTCTCAATGTTGATGTTTGTAACCTCTTGATGTCGTTGTAGACATATTAATGACACCATTAAATGTTGATCATACTTGCATAAGAAATACTACCTGTTCATGGAGCTGTCAACAAAGTAATAGTACCTTACATCCCACATCATGTTCCCATTCATGAGTTGCTTGCTAGTACATTCAAAGTACTCATTGGCTTGCCACATGTTATTTTATTGGCCAGGCATGAAAGAACATGATATAATGAAGAGTACCTTGGTGACGAATATGTGAGCTAGGACACTTCCCAGTCAGAATGCTTGTAGGGTTAAGGCAGATGACATGTGTTCATGCTATCAGTGAAGATTTACGCTACGAGTTTATGAAGACTTGGCCATAAAGGTCATATTTGAGTAAAGCAGTATGTACTGGCCGTAAGACTCTTGTTATTTAGTTTATGTTTGTTCAGTGAGCATTGATCTCTTGGATAAGTGTACACGTGCATTCGCTGATCATGACTTATGAGTCGGGGTCCCCACACTTATCTTGCGCATTTTAGAGTATCCACTTCCATTTATCTATGAAGCATATAAGCTAGCCAAGTAGTTTGTATCCCCGGACGTTGCTATTCAAATAGAACGTTATCGGAATCACGGATCTATGGTCCCTTGAAAGGTTCAAATAGTGGGACGTGTGTGAAGTACTTGCTTGCTCTCAACCCATCGCACACCACACCACAGCCATAGTTCGTTGAGCTTGAGCTAGAGTGCCGGGGAAGAAAGGGACATGATGATTTACCCAGGTTCGGGCCACATTGCGGTGTAAAACCCAACTCTTGCTTTGTGGTGGATTGCCTCAAGAGGAAGATCAGTATGAACTAGTATAAGGGTGAGCTGCCTCGTGAGGGCACAAGAAGAAGCTTTGGGCTTGAGGGGTGGTTGAGCTGTATTAGGCTGAATCCCCTTTCTCGGTGGACTCTAATCCATGCTTATACTAGTATGGTCCTCTGCCCCTATGGAAAAGACGGGAAGGGATGAAACAACGACCAAATTCGATGGGGGACAACAGTACACCCTATCCTGACTAAAGGTGGTCTTCGCCTGCAAAGCTTCTAGATGATGACACGCAGGTGGGCTCGGCGATGACCTTCATCCTGCCAAGCTCGTGGTCTTGCTCTTGTTGCACTGGAATGGAAACCTATGGGGGATTGATACGTCTCCAACGTATCTATAATTTTTTTATTGTTCCATGCTATTATTTATGATGTTTTGGATATTTAATGGGCTTTGTCATACATTTTTATATTATTTTTGGGACTAACCTACTAACCCAAAGGCCCAGTCCAGATTGCTGTTTTTTGCCTGTTTAAGGGTTTTACACAAAAGGAATATCAACGGAGTCCAAACGGAATGAAACCTTCGGGAGAGATATTTTTGGAGAAAATCACGCACTGGAGACTTGAGAACCACGGAGTAGGGCATACGTGGTGCCCACAAGGGTGGGGGACGCGCCCTCACTATAGGGTGTGCCCCCCTGCCTCGTGGGCCCCACGTTTGGCCCCCGGTGCCCTCCTTCCTCCTATATATACCTACGTACCCCGAAACCATCAGAAGAGAAGAGAAAACTCTCGTTCCACCGTCGTAACCTTCTGTTCCCGCGAGATCCCATCTTGGGGCCTGTTTCGGAGCTCCACAGGAAGGGGAGATCTACGACAGAGTGTTTCTACATCATTATCAACATCGCCTCACCATGAGTTGTGAGTAGTTTACCACAGACCTACGGGTCCATAGCTAGTATCTAGATTGTTTCTTCTCTCTCTTTGGATCTCAATACCAAGTTCTCCTCGGTCTTCGAGGAGATCTATTCGATGTAATCTCTTTTTGCCATGTGCTTGTCGAGATCCGATGAATTGTGGGTTTATGATAAAAGATTATCTATGAGAAATATTTGGTTCTTTTCTGAACTCTTTATGTATGATTATAATATCCTTGCAAGTCTCTTCGAATTATTGGTTTGGTTTGGCCTACTATATATATAGTTCTTGCAATGGGAGAAGTGCTTGGCTTTGGGTTCAACCTTGCGGTGTCCTTTCCTAGTGACAGTAGGGGCATGAAGGCACGTATTGTATTGTTGCCATCGAGGATAAAAAGATGGGGTTTATATCACTAAGTTTGAGTTTATCCCTTTACATCATGTCATCTTGCTTAAGGCGTTACTCTGTTCTTATGAACTCAATACACTAGATGCATGCTGGATAGCGGTCGATGTGTGGAGTAATAGTAGCAGATGCAGAATCATCTCGGTCTACTTGTCTCAGACGTGATGCCTATATATAATGATCATGCCTAGATAGTCTCATAATTATTTGCTTTTCTATCAATTGCTCGAAAGTAATTTGTTTACCCGTCGTATAATATCGCTATCATGAGAGAAGCCACTAGAGAACACTATGCCCCCCGGGTCTATTCTCAACATATCAATCTACAATCTACTTTACTTTCTCGCTTTTACTTTCTATTCTTATAATCAAAAATACCGAAAATATCAAACTATCATCTCTATCAGATCTCACTTTCGTAAGTGTGACACCCCGAGACCGGTGCACCAGGTGTCAGCCAGTTATTCGTTGGCAGTGCCATGTCATCTGCTTGCATGTTGCATCTTGCCATGTCATCATGTGTGTTGCATCAGCATGTTTTCAAAACTTGCATCCGCCTGAGTCCCCTCGTCCTTTCCGTTGTCCGTTCTGAGCCCAGACACACTTGCACGCGCCCGCGGCGCCTCCGAATATTTATTTTGTGAGTGGCCGAAAAACGTTCTCGGAATGGGTTGAAACTTGGCGTTTGGTCTTATTATAGTGTAGATAGGCCGCCTTCCAAATTTCATCGCATTCGGAGTCCGTTTGATAGCCCAACGGATATTTATAGCGGCACTAGTCGCCGGCTAATTCGTCGGATGTTTTCGGTCTCCAAGAACCTCCGCGGGCCTCTTCTCTACTCTCCCCACAACCCCTCCTACACAGCCCAATTCTTCCTCTAGGCCAAACCAAAACTCCCCTCATGATCGGATCCGTCGGATCGCGATCGGAGGGCTCAAAAACGGCCTCAAACCCCCCTTCTAACCCTAATTCTACCCCTTTCCTTATTTAAGCTCCCTCCCCTGCCAAAAATTGAAACCCTAGCCCCCCTAGCCCTCAGTCGCCGCCTCCCCCCTCGTATTCAGCGCCGAGCGCCTCCTCTGCCGCCACTTGTCGCGCCCCCATCGCCGTGTGCCGCCTCAAAAATCTGCCCCGGCCCAATCCGCGGCTGCCACGTGGGCGAGCCGCGTCCCCCTGGCCTTCCCTCCGCCGCCAGCCGCCAGGCCCACGGGGAGCTGCCCCAGGGCTGCGACCGGGCCGCGCTGGGCCCGTCTGGCCCGTTGCCGCCCACGCGCCCGAAGCGCTCGCTCGCCGTCCCGCTCCTTCCGCTCCCCGAGCCCCGCCGCCGGCTGTCTCCGGCCCCGCCGTGCCCCCGCCGCCGGCGAGCGTTGCCGCCGTCCCGCGCGCCCCTCAACAACCCGCCGGCCTGCTCCTCCCTTCGCCTCCCTTCGCCGACGCTCGAGAGCCGCCGTCGCTTGGTGCCTCGCCGCTGCACCTGTGCGAGCTCCGGCCGAGCTCGTCCTCCTCGGCCCATCGCCATCCCGCGCCGGATCCGGCGGGATCCGGCCGGAGGACCTTCACCGCGCACGGATCCGCCGCCCCGTGCACCTCCGGTGCCGTTCCCATGTCTCCCCTCGCCGGAGCCGCACCAGGACCGCCGCCGTTGACCTACTCGAGGTCGAGGAAGACCCAGCCACGCCGGACATGTCCGCTCCCTTTCGGACATGTCCGCTTCCTCCTCTTCCCCGTGTCATTGCCAGTGGGACCCGCGTCCAGCCGCTCCGACGGACATGTCCGTTTGCACATGGACGTGTCCGCCCCCTCCGGAGGTCTATTTTTTCGCCAAGTCCTTTTTCTGTCAGCTTTTTGTTGCATACTTTGCATGCCTGTAAATATTTGTGTGTATGTCCAAATTGTGCAAATGATATGTCAAAATGATCGTTGTGACATGCTCTACATTTTGTTCCATTGTGCCATGCTCATTTGAGTTCATCTAGATGCTTTAATCTCTGTTGCAAAAGTGCTACTTGATATAAACTGTTGTTACTTGTTATTTTGTTGCCATGTTTGAGATATGATAACTTGGTGCATGTTTATCCAAATGATGCATATGATATGTCAAAATGTTCATCATGAAGTGTACTACATGATGGTTTCTGTAGCATGCTTGTTTGAGTACTTATTGCCATGTTAATCCCTGTTGCAAAAGTGCATGTGGCTGTTATGTGCTGAAACTTGTTATGAGATGCTGATTTCAATTGATCTTTGCTATTGATGTGTTTGTCCTCATGCCACATGCTTAGATGTTTTAGAAGCACAATCATATGGTCTTTGATGTGGTGCAATCATCTTTCCATGATATGCTTTTAGGTGACCTAAACATGCTCGCAAACATGCCATGATAATGTTACTGTTTTAACACTTAGTGAAATTTCACTAAGTCTGGAATCTGTCTTATCATGATGCTATGTTTGCTTGATGCCCTAGGCAAATCCATGTTTGTTTTGGGGTGGCCATTGATCATTCCTTGTTGTATATGTTGTTGTCTATACATTCATGCCTTCCCTTGCTCATATGGGTTGCTGTAGCTTATTTATTTCTTGCTCTCAAGTTGCTATAAAATATTACTGTCAGGTTTTTAGTGTCATGATCAAAATGTTGTTGCTTGTTGCTATTGATCCATGCCTCCTATGGAGATGCTCCATTGGAGTTGTTTGCTGTAGGATATGTCTACTTCATGTCCATGCTTCTGGTCACCATGTTTGAGTGTTGTAGAGTATATATTTATTGCTCCAAAGTTCCTATGTGGCTGTTAACTTTAGCTTGTTGTTATATCTTGTTTCATGTGTATCTTTTAGCCCGTTGTTCCGTTTTGGCTGTGCTTTAAATCAAACTTGTGTGATTTTGCATGTAGAATCATAATATCATGTTGTTTTCATGTTTGGAGTGAGTTTGCTTGATGTTTGGGTGCATCTTGCACCGTTCCCATGTTTATCTTGTTTTGCTCATATCTTCTAGGCCGTAGCTCCGAATTAAACAAACTTTATATGAAACTTGAGTAGAATTTCGTGGAGATCATCTTGGTGCATATTAACCTACTGATTAACAACTTTAACTTAAGGTTTTCTTAGATCTGGACTAATTTCAAATTATGCATATGAGGGCTTACCGGTTTTATTTATATGTAGTCTCCGACCTCTTTTAAACTTGTTGACTTGTGTTGTTTTTCTGTGCTTCCTACCTTGCCATGTATTGCATCATATGTATACTTGTCTTGCATCCTACTTGCTTGAGCATATTGTCATGTTCTTGTGTTGTTTTTCTGTGCTTCCTACCTTGCCATGTATTGCTTCCTGTATAGACTTGTCATGCATCATACCTTGCCATGTATTGCATCATATAGACTTGTGTTGTTTTTCTGTGCTTCCTACCTTGCCATGGTTTGCTTCCTGTACAGACTTGGTGTGCATCCTACATAGAACTGTCTTGCATCATACTTGGTTGAGCATATTGTCATGTCTCGTCTTGTGTGTTTACCGTATTGCTTGCTTCCTCTCGTTAGTGCTTGTTCCTTTGCGTTCGTGAGGATTCGTTCGTCTACCCGTGGTTCTTCTTCAAGGCTTCTTCTTTGTCTTCTTCATGGATCCGTTCTACTTCCTTGTGGGATCTCAGGCAAGATGACCATACCCTTGGATACCTTTACTATCATTGCCTTTGCTTAGTGTCTCGATGCTATTGTTATATGTCGCGCTACCCATCATATTGTCGGCCCCTCTCCTTGTTGCCATGAAACCTCTAACCTTTGAAACCTTCCTAGCAAAACCATTGTTTGGCTATGTAACCCGCTTGCTCGGCCCCTCTTATAGCGTTGTTAGTTACAGGTGAAGATGAAGATCGTTCTAGGTGGGAACTTGTTGTTGGAATATCACAATATCTATTATTACTATTAACACACCTATATACTGGGCATGGGTGGAAGCCTTGGCCTTTTGCTCGGTGTTTTGTTCCACTCATGCCACCTTATGCGCCGATAAACCGGCATTATGTTCCTTGATTTTGTGTTCCTTACACGGTTGGGTATATGGGGACCCCTTGACAGTTCGTCTTTGAATAAAACTCCTCCAGCAAGGCCCAACATTGGTTTTAATTTGCTCATAATAACAACTTAATTAATTAATTAAATTGCATAGGGAGTTAGCGCTACCCGAGGATTCTTCTACATAGCAGGGGGGCCAGTGCTGATGGTGTTGGTCCCAAACGGGGAGACTGCGGGGCCACCACGGGGAAACTTGAGGATTGGCTCCCGTAGGATCACCTATCCGGTTGTGGCCTGAGACGAGATACGCGCGGCTACTATCAGGGTGTCGGCACGCCGGGAGGTCTTGCTGGACTTGTTTTACCATTATCGAAATGTCTTGTGCACCGGGATACCGAGCCTGATCGGATTTCCCTAAGGTAAGGGGTGATGATATTATATTTATCACTTCAGCTGATCGTGAGAGCTTGTGATGGGCTAAGTTGGGACACCCCTGCAGGGTTATGATCTTTCGAAAGCCATGCCCGCGGTTATGTGGCAGATCTGAATTTGTTAATGTCCGGTTATAGAAAACTTGACAGAGGATCCGAAGTAAAACACACAACTGTGTGAGTAACAGTGACTGTCTCTTTTCACTTTTAGAAGAGAACACGGTGGGGTTATGTTTGACTCGTAAGTAGTTCAGGATCTTTAGCGATCACTACTAGTTTGCGACCGTTTGCGTAGATGCTCATCTTATTCTTGTACTCATAAGTTAGCCACCATATATTTGCTTAGCCGCTGCTGCAACCTCACCACTTTACCTCTTCCTACCCATTAAGCTCTGATAGTCTTGTTACCCATGGTTATGGGATTGCTGAGTCCTCGTGGCTCACAGATACTACAACAACAGTTGCAGGTGCAGGTTTTTGATGTCTTGACGTGAGAGCGATGATCGTTGTTTGGAGTTCTTTCTTTCTTCTTCTTCTTCAGTCTTGGGTTTGGTTCCGGGTCGGCAGCCTGGGATAGCAGATGGATGTCTTAGTGCTTTTCATGTTTGCATCCTTAGTCGGATGTTTTGTATTGATGTTGTTGTATTCATGTGTCTTGTATGTATTGTTGTATCCCCCATGTATGTATGTAATGGTACGATGTAATGATATCCATCTTGCTAAGCGCCCGAAATGCGGTTGTGCCCCAATCACGTAAGTGTCACGTGATCGGGATTGAATCGCATCTTGGGCCTGACAAGTTGGTATCAGAGCCTCGACCGACCATAGGAGCCTCCTTGATTGATCGTAGCTTGGCCGTTGTTGAGTCTAGCAGAAAACTTTTTCGGAGTCTAGTTATATCGGAGAGTAGGAATTCTTTTTACTCCCTTGCCCCTTCGTCGCTCTGGTGAGGAATCTTGACGTAGGTGTTTTGAATTACTTCTCTTCCCCTTCACTTTTTTTTAGGATCACGTGGTTAGTTTTCGTTCGTTGCGTTGTTAGTTCTTTCATCTGGTGCATCTCTCGTCAAGTGGATTCAACCCTCTTCTTCTTGCAAGTTCAACCCTCAGTTCTTTTCAACCGACGGTGTTTTTCCCGTCTGAAGTGGACTTTCTTTTTCCCACCCGCCCACCCCTATTGCTTTTTAGAGCCGGAGTCCGTAATCGAGTATCCATCCTACTCTTGTGAATCCTTTGCATTCTTCCTCAGTTATTTCAACTGGTGAATTCTCATCTCGTTCGACATTCTTTATCTCTTTTTCTTCCCCGGTGGCTTCAATTCAAGTATTCAATGTTGTTCATATTCTTTTCCCCTCGGCTCGGATATTCCCTTGCTCGTTTACCTCTTGCCATTTTATTATCCTGGAGTTCCGAAGAAATCTCAGCAGATTCGTCTGTATTCCAATTTATTCGAGGTTGTCACCTCATTCGAGACCTTGAATCATTTCCGGTGCATTATCGCCTTTCGATCCTTTTCAACGGTGTTTTATCTTCGGTGGGCTCATAACCCACAGGTCTTTCCCAGGATCTTACCTGGCTCTTCTAATTTCCCAGAGTGTTCCAAAATTCTTTCAAGTGTGATGTAAGTATGGATTCCATCAGTCATATGCCTTCTTCAAGACCGCTTCCGAATTCTTTCATCATGGGTTCAACCTTTCTTCTTTCATTCTTCCGGAGTACTTCATGAATTCTTTTCATTGTGTTCCTCTGAAGGCCATCATTTCAGAAGATTTCTTTGTTCTCAGTTTTCAATGTCGTCCTTCAAATATTCTTCATCGATGCCTCTTCATTCGTCTCACATTCTTCCGGTGCTTGTTCAAGTATTCTTTAATCAGTTCACAATCTCTTCGTTCTCGTCATTCAAATTGTCCTCATGTACTTATTCTTCCCGGTGACTCATTCTATGGTATTCACTCAATTTCAATTCTTCACGATGGCTTGTCCTCTTGCATCGTTCTATTTCATTCCTTACGGTGGTCATTCTCGTTCTTCACTCGATTTTAATTCTTCCCGATGGTTGTTTCCTTTTCTCTTCACTCGGCTTAATTCTTTACGGTGATTCGCTCAACAGTTCTTTTCCGGTGTTATCATATCAATTCATTCATTTTATTCCAATCCTACCGGTGTTTCATGAAGATTTTCGCAAGTTCGCGATATATCCCTCTTTAATCTTTTCATCGAGTATAAGTAGTATGTGAATCCATTGCTTCTCATCCATTTTTATTGGTGGAGGATAAGCATAACATAAATCTTATTCTTTTCATCAAGTTGATTAATTCCTCCCATCGGAGTTTATTCTTGATGAATAAATTCTAGTTCCAAATGCTTTAATCTTTTTTCTCCCGGAGTACAAAGTTTTTCTCGGTTATCTCGTCGGAGGTCCTTTTCTAAATCACTACAAGGCTTTATTCTTATTCTTTTTCATTCTTCTTCATCCTTTCGTTACCAGAGTTCTTCATGGTGGTTCTACATCATTTAATTCATTCTTCAAACATTCATCTAATTCTTTTGGATCAAGCTCAAGCATTCTTATTCTTTCGCCTCTCGAGTGCAATTAATTCTTTGTATTCTCTTGAAGTGGAGTTTTGCAATTCTTCATTCTCAGTTAATCCATCTTTTGGTTGTGGCATAATTCACCTCAAGTCTTGAGTTGTTTAAATAAGTCCACGACAAGCTTATTCTGTTGTTGTTGATTTTCTCAACAACTCCGTTCAAGTCTTTCTCTTATAAATTTCCGTTCAAGACTTTCTCTTATAAATTTCCGTTCATGTCACTTGTCCTCAAGTTAAAGTCTTCTTCTCCATTCTTTTCATTGCATTTCTTTCCATTCTTTTGGAGGCATTGTGTTATTGCTCTCGTCCAGTATCATTTCATCTTCTCGAGTTCTTGTTCCATTTCATTCATATTCAACCGGTGTGCTATTTATTTCAGTTTCAGCCGGAGTGCTGCCCGAATTCCTTCGTGGAGATCCATTTTATATCTCTTTTAACCGGAGTGGTTTCTTATTCATTATTATTCTTTCAACCGTTTGGCTCTCGTCGTATTCCTTCTTCATCTTGTTTAACGAATTCTTTGCAACTTCGTTCACCTCCGTTGTATCCTTTCTTTCAAGTTATTCAACCTCTCAAGGTTCTTTGGTTTCACTCTTTTCTCCTCGAAGAACTTTGTTCTTCCTTTTATCTTCCGTCTCGTTCCTAAGATCTCGGGACAGATCTCTTGTTAGTAGGGGAGTTTTGTGACACCCCGAGACCGGTGCGACAGGTGTCAGCCAGTTATTCGTTGGCAGTGCCATGTCAAATGCTTGCGTGCTGCATCTTGCCATGTCATCATGTGTGTTGCATCAGCATGTTTTCAAAACTTGCATCCGCCCGAGTCCCCTCGTCCTTTCCGTTGCCCGTTCTGAGCCCAGACACACTTGCACGTGCCCACGGCGCCTCCGAATATTTATTTTGTGAGTGGCCGAAAAACATTCTCAGAATGGGTTGAAACTTGGTGTTTGGTCTTATTATAGTGTAGAAAGGCCGCCTGCCAAATTTCATCACATTCGGAGTCCGTTTAATAGCCCAACGGATATATATAGCGGCACTAGTCGCCGGTTAATTCGTCGAACGTTTTCGGTCTCCGAAAACCTCCGCGGGCCTCTTCTCTACTCTCCCCACAACCCCTCCTACACAGCCCAATTCCTCCTCTAGGCCCAACCAAAACTCCCCTCGCGATCGGATCCGTCGGATCGCGATCGGAGGGCTCAAAAACGGCCTCAAACCCCCCTCCTAACCCTAATTCTACCCCCTTTCCTTATTTAAGCTCCCTCCCCTTGCAAAAATGGAAGCCCTAGACCCCCTAGCCCTTAGCCGCCGCCTCCCCCTCGTTTTCAGCGCCGAGCGCGCCACTTGTCGCGCCCCCATCACCCCGCACCGCCGCAAATATCTGCCCCGGCCCAATCCGCGGCTGCCACATGGGCGAGCCGCGTCCCCCTGGCCTTCCCTCCGCCGCCAGCCGCTAGGCCCACAGGGAGCTGCCCCAGGGCCGCGACCGGGCCGTGTTGGGCCCGTCTGGCCCATTGCCGCCCACGCGCCCGAATAGCTCACTCGCCGTCCCGCTCCTTCCGCTCCCCGAGCCCCGCCGCCGGCTGCCTCCGGCCCCGCCGTGCCCCTGCCACCGGCGAGTGTTGCCGCCGTCCCGCGTGCCGCTCTGCACCCCGCCGGCCTGCTCCTCCCTTCGCCTACGCCCGAGAGCCACCGTCGCTCGGTGCCTCGCCGCTCGCCGCTGCACCTCTGCGAGTTCCGGCCGAGCTCGTCCTCCTCGGCCCATCGCCATTCCGCGCCGGATCCGGCGCGATCCGGCCGGAGGACCTTCACCGCGCACGGATCCGCCGCCCCGTGCACCTCCGGCGCCGTTCCCACGTCTCCCCTCGCCGAAGCCGCACCAGGACCGCCGCCGTTGACCTGCTCGAGGTCGAGGAAGACCCAGCCACGCCAGACATGTCCGCTCCCTTTCGGACATGTCCGCTTTCTCCTCTTCCCCGTGTAACTGCCAGTGGGACCCGCGTCAAGCCGCTCCGACGGACATGTCCGTTTGCACATGGACGTGTCCGCCCCCTCCGGAGGTCTATTTTTTTCGCTAAGTCCTTTTTCTGTCAGCTTTTTGTTGCATACTTTGCATGCCTGTAAATATTTGTGTGTTTGTCCAAATTGTGCAAATGATATGTAAAAATGATCGTTGTGACTTGCTCTACATTTTGTTCCATTGTGCCATGCTCATTTGAGTTCATCTAGATGCTTTAATCTCTGTTGCAAGAGTGCTACTTGATATAAACTACTGTTACTTGTTATTTTGTTGCCATGTTTGAGATATGATAACTTGGTGCATGTTTATCCAAATGATACATATGATATGTCAAAATGTTCATCATGAAGTGTACTACATGATGGTTGCTGTAGCATGCTTGTTTCAGTCCTTATTGCCATGTTAATCCCTGTTGCAAAAGTGCATGTGGTTGTTATGTGCTGAAACTTGTTATGAGATGCTGATTTCAATTGCTCTTTGCTATTGATGTGTTTGTCCTCATGCCACATGCTTAGATGTTTTAGAAGCACAATCATATGGTCTTTGATGTGGTGCAATCTTCTTTCCATGATATGCTTTGAGGTGACCTAAACATGCTCGCAAACATGCCATGATAATGTTACTGTTTTAACACTTAGTGAAATTTCACAAAGTCCGGAATCTGTCTTATCCTGATGCTATGTTTGCTTGATGCCCTAGGCAAATCCATGTTAGTTTTGGGGTGGCCATTGATCATTCCTTGTTGTATATGTTGTTGTCTATCCATTCATGCCTTCACTTGCTCATATGGGTTGCTGTAGCTTATGTATTTCTTGCTCTCAAGTTGCTATAAAATATTACTGTCAGGTTTTTAGTGTCATGATCAAAATGTTGTAGCTTGTTGCTATTGATCCATGCCTCCTATGGAGATTCTCCAATGGAGTTGTTTGCTCTAGGATATGTATACTTCATGTCCATGCTTCTTGTCACCATGTTTGAGTGCTGTAGAGTATATATTTCTTGCTCCAAAGTTGCTATGTGGCTGTTAACTTCAGCTTGTTGTTATATCTTGTTTCATGTGTATCTTTTAGCCCGTTGCTCCGTTTTGGGTGTTCTTTATATGAAACTTGTGTGATTTTGCATGTAGAATCATAATATCATGTTGTTTTCATGTTTGGAGTGAGTTTGCTTGATGTTTGGGTGCATCTTGCACCGTTGCCATGTTTATCTTGTTTTGCTCATTCTAGGCCGTAGCTCCGAATTAAACAAACTTTATATGAAACTTGACTAGAATTTCGTGTAGATCATCTTGGTGCATATTAACCTGCTGATTAACAACTTTAACTTAAGGTTTGTTCAGATCTGGACTAATTTCAAATTATGCATATGAGGGCTTACCGGTTTTATTTATATGTAGTTTCCGGCCTCTTTTAAACTTGTTGACTTGTGTTGTTTTTCTGTGCTTCATACCTTGCCATGTATTGCATCATATGTAGACTTGTCTTGCATCCTACTAGCTTAAGCATATTGTCATGTTCTTGTGTTGTTTCTATGTGCTTCCTACCTTGCCATGTATTGCTTCCTGTATAGACTTGTCATGCATCATACCTTGCCATGTATTGCATCATATAGACTTGTGTTGTTTTTCTGTGCTTCCTACCTTGCCATGTTTTGCTTCCTGTAGAGACTTGTTGTGCATCCTATATAGAACTGTCTTGCATCATACTTGGTTGAGCATATTGTCATGTCTCGTGTTGTGTGTTTACCGTATTGCTTGCTTCTTCTCGTTAGTGCTTGTTCCGTTGCGTTCGTGAGGATTCGTTCGTCTACCCGTGGTTCTTCTTCAAGGCTTCTTCTTCGTCTTCTTCATGGATCCGTTCTTCTTCCTTGCGGGATCTCAGGCAAGATGAGCATACCCTTAGATACCTTTACCATCATTGCCATGCTTAGTTGTCTCGATGCTATCATTATATGTCGCGATACCCATCATTATTGTCAGCCCCTCTCCTTGTTGCCATGAAACCTCTAACCTTTGACACCTTCCTAGCAAACCATTGTTTGGCTATGTTACCCGCTTGCTCAGCCCCTCTTATAGTGTTGTTAGTTGCAGGTGAAGATGAAGTTTGATCCATGCCGGATCTTGTTGCTGGAATATGACAATATCTATTATTATTATTAACACACCTATACACTAGGCATGGGTGGAAGGCTTGGGCTTTTGCTCAGTGTTTTGTTCCACTCATGCCACCTTAGGCGCCGATAAACCGGCATTATGTTCCTTGATTTTGCGTTCCTTACACGGTTGGGTATATGGGGACCCCTTGACAGTTCGTCTTTGAATAAAACTCCTCCAGCAAGGCCCAACATTGGTTTTAATTTGCTCATAATAACAACTTAATTAATTAATTAAATTGCATAGGGAGTTAGCGCTACCCGAGGATTCTTCTACATAGCAGGGGGGCCAGTGCTGATGGTGTTGGTCCCAAACGGGGAGACTGCGGGGCCACCACAGGGAAACTCGAGGATTGGCTCCCGTAGGATCACCTATCCGGTTGTGGCCTGAGACGAGATATGCGCGGCTACTATCAGGGTGTCGGCACGCCGGGAGGTCTTGCTGGACATGTTTTACCATTGTCGAAATGTCTTGTGCACCGGGATCCCGAGCCTAATCGGATTTCCCTAAGATAAGGGGTGATGATATTATATTTATCACTTCAGCTGATCGTGAGACCTTGTGATGGGCTAAGTTGGGACACCCCTGCAGGGTTATGATCTTTCGAAAGCCGTGCCCGCGGTTATGTGGCTGATTGGAATTTGTTAATGTCCGGTTGTAGAAAACTTGACAGAGGATCCAAAGTAAAACACACAACTGTGTGAGTAACCGTGACTGTCTCTTTTCACTTTGAGAAGAGAACATGGTGGGGTTATGTTTGACTCGTAAGTAGTTCAGGATCTTTAGCGATCACTACTAGTTTGCGACTGTTTGCTTAGATGCTCATCTTATTCTTGTACTCGTAAGTTAGCCACCATATATTTGCTTAGCCGCTGCTGCAACCTCACCACTTTACCTCTTCCTACCCATTAAGCTCTAATAGTCTTGTTACCCATGGTTATGGGATTGCTGAGTCCTCGTGGCTCACAGATACTACAACAACAGTTGCAGGTGCAGGTTTCCGATGTCTTGACGTGAGAGCGATGATCGTTGTTTGGAGTTCTTTCTTTCTTTTTCTTCTTTAGTCTTGGGTTTGGTTCCGGGTCGGCAGCCTGGGATAGCAGATGGATTTCTTAGTGCTTTTCATGTTTGCATCCTTAGTTGGATGTTTTGTGTTGATGTTGTTGTATTCATGTGTCTTGTATGTATTGTTGTATCCCCCATGTATGTATGTAATGGTACGATGTAATGATATCCATCTTGCTAAGCGCCCGAAATGCGGTTGTGCCCCAATCACGTAAGTGTCACGTGATCGGGATAGAATCGCATCTTGGGCCTGATAGTAAGTGACCGTAAAGGGATTGACAACCCCTTATCGCGTTGGATATGAAGTTCTTATTTGTTTGTGAGGTGTGGGGGACTCGCGCGTGGTCTCCTACTGGATTGATACCTTGGTTCTCAAAAACTGAGGGAAATACTTACGCTACTGTGTTGCATCACCCTTTCCACTTCGAGGGAATACAACGCAAGCTCGAGAAGTAGCAAGAAGAATTTCTGGCGCCGTTGCCGGGGAGGCTTACGCAAAAGTCATATACCAATTACCTATCACAAAACCTTATCCTTCGCATTACATTTTTTGCCTCTCGTTTTCCTCTCCCGCACTTCATCCTTGCTGTTTTATTTGCCCTTATTTGGCCGTGTGTTCATCATTCGCTTTGCCCTGTCGTCATGGCTAGCCCCTTATCCGCTCCTTTGTCTCCCGAGTTTGAAGTTCTTCACTTCAAGCAAAAGCAAGGAGAAAATTTAAAAGATGCTTGGTTTTGGATGATGGAATCTTATCGTAAGTGCACCTTAGATGTGCATTTTAGAATCTTGCTTTGCAATTTTTATGTTGGTTTGAATATGTCTCATAGACAACTATTGGATTGTGTTGCCAAAGGGAATTTTATCGAAATTGATCCTAGTATTGCGCATGGAATTATAGAGGGAATAGTGGGAACACTACCTCCCCAAAATGGGTCACACCCAACCCAAGAAGGGACGCATGTTTTTGAGAAAATTTGCGAAGTAACAAAAATACTACAAAAGTCTCTTGAACCTCTTAAGAGTATTAGTGGAAATCTCCACCGCATGAATATGTTGATTACCCTTTTTAATAAGCGGTTGGATTCTTTAGATCTAAAGATTTCAGAATATGAAGGGAAACATAAAGAACCTCCTGGATTCGAGTTTGACCCCATTAAAAGGTGAAGATTAAAGATGTCATTCCCTAGATCTATCCATGTATCGTGCCTAGCTAGGGGCGTAAAATGATAGCGCTTGTTGGGAGGCAACCTAATTTTATATTTTTTTGTTTTTGCTTCTATTTAGGAATAAATATTGCATCTAGCTTCTGTTTAGATGTGGTTTTGTGTTTTGTTTAGTGTTTGTGCCAAGTAGAACCTTTCCAAAGACTTGTATGAAGTTTATGTGATCCTGCTGTGAAAAACAGAATCGTTAGCGCTCCCTAGAATGGTCATCCAATTTTACTGGAGCGTGCTATTTAGCTAATTATTTTTGCAGATGATTAATAGACAAATTCCTCATGTTTACTAAATTAGTTTGAATTTTTTGGAGTTACAGAAGTATGCAAAACCTACAGATTACTACAGACTGTTCCGTTTTTGACAGATTCTGTTTTTCGTGTGTTGTTTACTTATTTCAATGCATCTATGAGTAGTATTGGGAAGAATGAATCATAGGGAAGTTGGAATACAGTAGGTTTAACACCAATAGAAACAAAGAATGAATTCATTGCAGTACCTTTGAGTAGTGGTTTGCTTTCTTATACTAACGGAGCTCACGAGATTTTTCTCTAAGTTTTGTGTTGTGAAGTTTTCAAGTTTTGAGTATTGCTTTGATGGATTATGGAATAAAGAGTGGCAACAGCATAAGCTTGGGGATGCCCATGGCACCCCAAGGTAAATTTCTAGGAAAACCAAAAGCCTAAGCTTGGGGATGCCCCAGGAAGACATCCCTTCTTTCGTCTTCATCCATCGGTAACTATACTCAGAGCTATATTTTTATTCACCACATGATATGTGTTTTACTTGGAGCGTCTTGTATAATTTGAGTCTTTGCTTGTTAGTTTGCCACAATTATCCTTGCTGGACACGCCTATTTGAGAGAGTTAAATATGGCCTAGGAATTGTTAGAACACTCTATGTGCTTCACTTATATCTTTTGAGTTGAATGGTTTTTGCTCTAGTGCTTCACTTATATCTTTTAGAGCACGGTGGTCATAATATTTTGAAGAAATTGTTGATCTCTAATGCTTCACTTATATCCTTTTGAGAGTCTATTAAAACAGCATGGTAATGTACTTTGGCTATAAAACTAGCCTTCACATGACACACATCCAATATCAATGTAGTAAAAAACTTTCACACTAAGTACATTGAATATGATGAGAAGTTGGATGCTTGATAATTGTTTTGAGATATGAGGATAGTGATATTAGAGTCATGCTAGTGGAGTTATTATGAAATTGAGAAATGATTTTGTTAAGGTTAGTGATTCCCGTAGCATGCACGTATGGTGAACCGCTATGTGACGAAGTTAGAGCATGAGGTATTTGTAAAGTGTCCACCTTTGTGTGGAGGTCGGGGGCGCGCGATGGTTAACTCCTACCAACCTCCCCCATAGGAGCATGCGTTGATTGCTTTGTATTGATGACTCGTAGATTTTTGCAATAAGTATATGAGTTCTTTATGACTAATGTTGAGTCCATGGATTATACGCACTCTCACCCTTCTACCATTGCTAGCCTCTCTTGTATCGCGCAACTTTCGCCAGTACCTTACACCCACTATATATCCTTCCTCAAAATAGCCACCATATATATTCCTCAAAACATCCACCATACCTACCTATCACGACATTTCCATAGCCATTCTGAGATATATTGCCATGCAACTTTCCACCGTTCCGTTCATATGACATGCTTCATATTGTCATATTTGCATGCATGATCATGTAGTTGACATCGTATTTGTGGCAAAGCCACCATGCATAATTTTTCATACATGTCACTCTTGATTCATTGCACATCCCGGTACACCGCCGGAGGCATTCATATAGACTCATACTTTGTTCTAGTATCGAGTTGTAATATCGAGTTGTAATTCAATGAAAGTGTGATGATCATCGTTATTAGAGCATTGTCCCATGTGAGGAAATGCTAAATCAATAAAGCCCCTCCAAAAAAAGGCCAAAGAAAAAAAAGGCCCAGAAAAAGAAAAAAAAAGAAAAAAAGGGACAATTGCTACTATCTTTTTCCACACTTGTGCTTCAAAGTAGCACCATGTTATTCATGATAGAGAGTCTCATGTTTAGTAACTTTCATATACTAGTGAGAATTTTCATGATAGAACTTGGCTTGTATATTCCAACAATGGGCTTCCTCAAATGCCCTATGCCTTCGTGAGTAGGCAAGTTGGATTCACACACGCTAGTTTCTTTTGTTGAGATTTCATACATTTTTAGCTCTAGTGCATCCGTTGCATGGCAATCCCTACTCACTCACATTGATATCTGTTGATGGGCATCTCCATAGCCCGTTGATACGCCGAGTCGATGTGAGACTATCTCCCTCCTTTTTGTCTTCTCCACAACCACCTCTCTATTCCACCCATAGTGCTACGTCCATGGCTCACGCTCATGTATTGTGTGAAAGTTGAAAGGTTTGAAAGAATAGAGTATGAAAACAAGTGCTTGGCTGAAATCAGGGTTGTGCATGATATGAATATTTTGTGTGATGAAGAGGGAGCATAGCCAGACTATATGATTTTGTAGGGATAACTTTCTTTAGCCATAGTATTTTGAGAAGACATGATTGATTTGTTAGTATGCTTGAAGTATTACTATTTCTTATGTCAATATAGACTTTTGTCTTGAATCTTTCAGATCTGAAAATTCATGCCACAATTACGAGTATTACATTGAAAAACTATGTTGGTTAGCACTCCACATCAAAAATTCTGTTTTTATCATTTACCTACTCGAGGACGAGCAGGAATGAAGCTTGTGGATGCTTGATACGTCTCCAACGTATCTATATTTTTTGATTGTTCCATGCTATTATTTATGATATTTTGGATATTTAATGGGCTTTGTCATACACTTTTATGTTATTTTTGGGACTAACCTACTAACCCAAAGGCCTAGTACAGATTGCTGTTTTTGCCTGTTTTAGGGTTTTACAAAAAAGGAATATCAAATGGAGTCTAAACGGAATGAAACCTTCGGGAGAGATATTTTTGGAGAAAATCACGCACGAGAGACTTGAGAACCACGGAGTAGGGCATACATGGTGCCCACGAGGGTGGGGGCGCCCCCCTATAGGGCGCGCCCCCTGCCTCGTAGGGCCCACGTTTGGCCCCCGGTGCCCTCCTTCCTCCTAAATATACCTACGTACCCCGAAACCATCATAAGAGAAGAGAAAACCCTAGTTCCACTGCTGTAACCTTCTGTTCCCACGAGATCCCATCTTGGGGCCTGTTCCGGAGCTCCACCGGAATGGGGGATCTACCACGGAGTGCTTCTGCATCATCATCATCGTCATCACCTCACCATGAGTTGTGAGTAGTTTACAACAGACCTTCGGGTCCATAGCTAGTATCTAGATGGCTTCTTCTCTCTCTTAGGATTTCAATACCAAGTTCTCCTCGGTCTTCGAGGAGATCTATTCGATGTAATCTCTTTTTGCGGTCTGTTTATCGAGATCCGATGAATTGTGGGTTTATGATAGATATTATCTATGATAAATATTTGGTTCTTTTCTGAACTCTTTATGTATGATTATAATATCCTTGCAAGTCTCTTCAAATTATTGGTTTGGTTTGGCCTACTAGATCTATAGTTCTTGCAATGGGACAAGTGCTTGGGTTTGAGTTCAATCTTGTGGTGTCCTTTTCCAGTGACAGTAGGGGCAGCAAGGCACGTATTGTATTGTTGCCATCGAGGATAAAAAGATGGGGTTTATATCACTAAGTTCAAGTTTATCCCTCTACATCATGTCATCTTGCTTAAGGCATTACTTTGTTCTTATGAACTCAATACACTAGATGCATGCTGGATAGTGGTCGATGTGTGGAGTAATAGTAGTAGATGCAGAATCGTTTCGCTCTACTTGTCTCGGACGTGATGCCTATATATAATGATCATGCCTAGATAGTCTCATAATTATTCGCTTTTCTATCAATTGCTGGACAGTAATTTGTTTACCCACCGTAGAATATCGCTATCATGAGAGAAGCCACTAGAGAACACTATGGCCCCTGGGCCTAGTCTCAACATATCAATCTACAATCTACTTTACTTTTCCGCTTTTACTTTCTGTTCTTATAATAAAAAATACCGAAAACATCAAACTATCATCTCTATCAGACCTCACTTTCGTAAGTGACCGTAAAGGGATTGACAACCCCTTATCACGTTGGGTACGAAGTTCTTATTTGTTTGTGCAGGAGCGCGGGACTCGTGAGTGGTCTCCTACTGGATTGATACCTTGGTTCTCAAAAACTGAGGGAAATACTTACGCTACTGTGCTGCATCACCCTTTCCTCATCGAGGGAATACAACGCAAGCTCGAGAAGTAGCAGGGATTCCTCAGGAACCCGCGTACGTCCTAGCCTCCTTAGCACCAAAGAGGAAATTGTCCTCGCATGCGTATGCTGGCGTGCACCTGGCCTTGGTCGTCATGCCTCACGCCACCGTAGGCCTCGCGAGGCCGGGTGCTGCCTAGATATATTCGGTCCTTCGTGGGCATCCTCGGGAGGCCGCTCCCCTGGAGGCATAGATTCTGTTCACCTCGCGAGACTGGGGCCCTCGCGAGGGTCTTGTCCATAGAGTCTAATAGCAGGGCCATGCCAGACCGTTGATGGGCCATGCCCTGGGATGCATGCAGACGGGTATGGGTACCCCCTGTCCTAGAACACCGACAGTAGCCCATGGGCCCACGGCTTGCTCGGCCTGGTTTCGAGGCAAAGGCAGGAAGGGGAGGGCGAAGCGACACGGGTCCTAACCGCTTGCAGGCTAGGCTTCGACTCGTGGCGCACGACGGGACATGGGACGCCCCCACTTCCCCATGATGCCTCGGCCATCACCTGGCTGACAAAAAGCCTAACACGCGCCGCAGGGCCATAATTGCTCCTCTTCACTGCCCACCTTCCTCATCCTGCCGTTACCCCTTTCTCTTCTGAAAAACTCTCCTAGATCCACTCATAGCCCAACACTCCCTTCGTCTTTGCCAGTTCTAGCGACTTCACGAATGCCGCATGCTGGGAAAACAAAGTCAGGCGCCCCGGTCGCCTGCCCCGCTACCCTCACGCCGCCGCTCTCGCACTCTACCATCGCCAAGGTGGAGGACCTCGATCTGGTGCTCACGCTGACGGCTAGCGATCAGAATGAATGGGGTGAGTCCCATATCTGGCTTGGTTCCGTGGCACGGAGCGTCTTGGCTGAGTCCATCTAGCCCGTCTTCGTCCAGAACATCTACGCGGGGATTGTCCTGCCTATATCAGAGTTCTTCTATGCCATCCTTAGACATTACAAGATCCACGCCCTTCACCTCCAACCGAACTCCATTTTCATTATGGTTATCATAACCAATATTGGATGATTGAGGTTTTGAAAGCCGCTTCCGAAAAATGGCTATTATTTCCTCATCCAAAAATAACAGCTCACAACAAGGAGCATGGTTCAATATTGATATGTAAAGCATTCAGCAGCAACATCCAGATGATGGATATGATTTTATTCAATAATGGAAGGAATAGTCCCAAGTCGTTGCAGGCACACGACACAGCACTAGGGGGCTGCATTATTCAAATAATGATTATATCAAGTATGCAAGTCCCATATCACTACAAGCATGGACCACAACACTTGGGGGCTAATACAAGTTGGTTTTCAAATCATCATATTGTCAAAACGGCCCGGTTATCTTAGGAAGATGAGCCGGTATTTGATCATTTTCTAAGTCCCAGCCCAATATTATCTTACTGAGCCGGCCCTTGGGGGCACACTTTGCTCCTCAAGTCTATATAATTAGATCTGTAAAAGTTTTGTGAGCATAAGATAATTACAAGTCCCAGGTCTGCTGGCAAGATAACACGACACTATGGGCTACAACATTCAATTATTTCAAACAGATCATAAGTTTCAAATTGAAGACCGACCCATCACATACTGACGAGCCGTCCCTTGGGGGCTACATATGCAAAATTCAAAATATTCAGTTTATGACTGGTGAATCAGATGAACAACCTTGATTTATCCAAAGATGCAACATTTTTTATAAAACAACTCTTAAGTTATCACTCGTTCCCTTCTTAAGACTTGGGGGCTACAGGTAATATGGATATAACTATACCTTCAAATTCTCAGTTATGAGTGAACCAGGTCACATATTTTTTTGTGAACAAATTGGCAAAATTTTATCTTCTCCAAGCTATTCACACAAGCCGACTCAACATCATATGGATTTTTGTTCATCAAAACCCGAAGCATTAAAAGATTGGTACAATGTTAGATGAATTTTCTTTTCATCAAGCCAAGGCGTATTGAAGACAAATCAAGATATCACATGGGTCATTTTTCTGCATGGAATTATTATTAGAATATTCATATGATAGAGACCCAGATATCCAGGAGCCGGTTTACTATCTATTGTTATTTCAAGAAGCTTAGGATGAATGCATGACAAGCCTGCATTAAAGCTAATCTGGGGGCTAATGTCGGGGGAACCGCACTTAAACCCGGCTCATGACGTTAAGCCATCTCTGGACTTAACCCGAAAGGTGTGAACCGGAAGATCCTGACCCGACAGACATATTGTAACCCGGCAGATAGTTCTAACCTAGCGAACAAATTGTAACCCCACAGACAGTTGTAACCCGGCAAACAGATTGTAACCCAACAGACAGTTGTAACATGGCAGATTATAACCTGGCTGACAATTGTAACACGGCAGATTGTAACCCGGATCCTAACCCGGCATATACTTAGCCATTAAAATGAGTGTCCTGGAGATAAGAAAACCAGGCGTTAAGAATCCCAGGGAGAGAAGCCCAAGCGTTAAGAAACCAGAAATAGACTAAGTCATAATCCTACTAGGACTCTACATGTAACCCACCCCTTCAACTTATATAGGGTGGGGCAGGGCACCACAAGAGGTTCAAGTCAAGATAGACAAGGCTTAGAAAGACAAGTCTTAGTCAAGATCAAAGTAGATGCTCTCGATATAGAGGTAGCAAAACACCACCTTTGTAACCTTGATCGTCATCATCATATTTATCAATCTAGCATGATATAGGATTTTATCTCTACTATGAGGGGGCGAACCTGCGTAAAATCTCGCGTCTCTCATCTCGCACAACCTTGTTCAAGCTACCACTTAGATGTGTTGGCCTCATGACTAAGTCCTCACACTAGGACATCTACCATGACAAAACCACGACACATACCTCGGCCGCCGTTGGAATGTCAGGTCGCGATGCCTGGACAAAACCACGAGGCGAGGGGCTACATGACTAGTACATCTTTGAGTCATGAAGCTCAGGGGTCCCCCTGACGCGCAAGCGGCCCACCTGAAAGAAACATGAGCGATGGCGGGGTTTAACCGGGGTCCTTCATACCCTTTCCTCGCTAGCCTACGCCTGGGAGTCACACGAGGACACCATACACCAAGGACCTTGGTGGGGTGGCATGCGTGGGAGCAGGCCCACAAGTCATAGCCAAGCTCCTTGGGTTTCTCAGTGCTACTGGGACTGACCTAAGAACAGGCACCGTGTGCCTAGCCCCCGCTCGTGTGAGGCACAGGAGAAGGCTACGAGGGGCGTTGTCGGAGAGCAGAGTGGCCATCCTGAGGTTGATGCTATCCATTGGGAGCCCTCAGTTGTTTATCTACTAGCGCGGAGCATGGGGCTATCACTGGGCGTGGGTAGGAGGTCTATGTTTGAGTCTCCGGGCATGTACAACCATGTATTATTCGTATTCGTGAATGGCACGGCAGAACTATGAGAAGGTGTTTTTGTACACTCGTGAGCCAGCGGGGGGCTCGTAAGGTCCTACCTCAAGGCAATTTGTGCCTGGATTTTTGGCGCGGGGCGGACTTTGTGGAACCTCAGTTGTGAGGGCGACCTGCATCGAACGAACGTCCAGAGGTCATTACATGAGAAGACCAGGAAACATGGACACATAGGAGGTGACGTGGACGGGCCCGGGCCACCAAACAGAGCTTGGTAGCTTGGGTTTATCTGTGTTACAGGGACAGGCCCAAGCATAGACGGCGTGCCCTGTCTTCTCATGTGACAATAAAATGAAGGACATCTGGTGCATGGCTCCCGTGGTGGCAAAACACAAGATTGCGGTTGTAAGAACCGAGCCGCGCACCCTCACTCGCGTAACCACGATTAGCTCGTGCAAGGACAAGGCACCAAGGACCCCGCAAGGAGATGTGAATGGGAGCAGGCCCACGAGACAGAGCTCACTCGCTTGGATTTACTAACATGGCAGGGATGGACCCGAGCATAGACGTCGTGCCAACCTTTAATCACGAGGCATTCGAGGGCGAGTTTGCGATGGCGTGGTGACATTCATGGTGACGAAGCACCGGACACGCAGATTAAACCATGACAGAGATTTATCAAAGCATAACTGGCTTCTAATACATAAGCAAAACAATGAAACTGCAGGATCTGCACCTGGCAGCTTGACGATAATGCAGCCCGTGGGGCACCCTCAATTGAACCTACCAAAAAGTCACATGGCAATGCCACTGCTGAGGCGTCGATGAAGCGTGTCGCTGGGGTTCGCTCCTCATGGGCTGGACGGCCCCTCAGGCTCAAGTGACTCGCAAGGCGCAGGGGGCTCGCAAGGGTCCGGGATCTCCTGAGACACAACCACCAAGCGTCAGGACTCCTGAGACGCCAGTGCGTGCCGCATGACTCGCTGATATAAGTCACAATGTTAAGCAGGCCGAAGGGCATGCATACATAGTTGCAGGGGTAGCTCCCTCTCCAACCAACGCACGACGGCCAAAAAAGGTCTTGAGAAGCGGCTCGGTTCAGGCATGGGATGTTGACGCAGACGCGCAACCCGTCGCCCGCACTAGGGGCAGCAGCTGCACTGGTAGGACGCATGGGGCGCCGCTCGGCGCTCATGGCTTGCGCTTCCTGAAGCTCCTCAACCGCCTTGGTGATGAATACTCATGCTCCTGGCACGTCGCGTCTTGTACATTGGTTGTGGGGATGTGCATCAAAGCATGCCTCCAAGTGGTGCCCGATCACATCCCTCGTCGCACTAGTCAGGTCAGTGGCTCTCCAGATGAAAGCCCCTATGCCTGGCCTTAGGGAGGCATCGGGTGCGCCTTCCTATCGAGAGGGATAGGCGCCCCAGCGGTAGGCATGGACCCTAAGGCATCGTCGGTGGGCTGCTTCGGTTCGGGGCGGCTCTTGGGGTTGAGCTTCTTCTTCTTCGCGGGGGTAGCCTCAAGACGAGTGACATCGCACTCGCCATCGGGGTAGCCTCATGAGAGCAGACCGCATCTTTTTTATCACAGTCGATAGTGATGATGTCGTTGCATCCAAGCATCTTGAGGACGTTGTAGCCATGGTATGTGGCCGCCATGGCCTTGGCAGGGTAGGGTACCCTAGGATAGCATTGTACTAGAGGCCGATGTGGGCCACATCAAAGTCGATCAGCTCGGTGTGGTAGTTCTTGCGGGTGCCAAATGTGACGGGGAGGCGCACCTTCCCTAGGGGGATGGTGGAGCCATCTGTCACCCTAGAGAATGGCTTGGTGGGCATGAGCTAGTCATACGACACCTGAAACATTTCCCAAAATCTACATCTGATTCTTCCTCAAAATGTTTTCGTTCGGAAAATTATTTCTTGTGAGCATTTGTAACCCTGTCCCCATTTTCCATCATACCTATTCTCATTCACAGGTGCACGCAGTCCATTGAAGACTCTTCTAGACCACAAAGCAAGGCTAATGAAGAAGAGGTGTTTTGGGCACAGCTGATGAATCTAAAGCTCCAAATGTAACGAGCCCAACGGTAGGATCATCTTCCAGCAAAAAAAAGAGATCCAAACAAAATGCAATCGATAAAGAAGCATCTGCTCTGAATAGAAGGAATGGTGGTAGGCAACCTATCACAAAATCAGCATAGTATATCTCTCGTTCTGACTATAATACTGTTCTTGGAGAAAATTTCGGTCACAGAAGATTGCATGTGCAGAAGATTTGATGTCACTTGGTACGGAAGTGGTTTCACTACTAGATGGTTCATCCTCGGTATGCCAAGAGCTTTGCCTTCCATCCACCCTGAAGTGACTATTGCAAAATTTGACTCATTCGAGCTGGTGATCCTTAGGTTAGGCCTCCACCGCCTCCTGATGCTGATGCATCATCACTTATGACACCGGATTCCTATCCTAAAGAAAAGGCCAAGCACCTCAAGAATACTGAGAAGAGAGCCAAGAAGGCTGAAAAAGATAGAGCTATAGATGAAGAAAATCGTCGTCTCATGAAATAAGACGTGAAAAAGAAAAAAAGTCTGAAGGAAACTTTGAAGGGCGTTCTAAGCACAAACATAATCCCAGATCTGCTGCCCTAAAGAAAATGAGTGCGTCAAAGAAAAGTACTGTAAAACCTGTTGAGCCTAAAAGTGACTCTTCCGATTAAGATGATCCCCCACTCACAAGATACGAAATTGATGCAACTATTTCTAAACAAGTGAATGTTACTACATCCACTGTGTTGCCTGATCTTGGAGCAAGTGCTATCCTGACTGCACCTCCGAAGAAGATTGTGTTGAAGAGAAAGACTCCTCCTACAACTGTTAAAATGTTTGACAAAGTGAACATGGCCCCTCATCCCGATGAAATTGATTTGCATGATTTGGTAGTTGATGCTCCTGTGAGCATAGCCAGACCAGGAGAGAATATCCAAAGAAGAAGTTGAAACCAGGAGAAACCCTACAGAAGTTCATCCAGCGCTTCAACAGTGTCCGCGTCAAGATCCCCAAGGTCACGGACGAGGCCATCATCTCAGCGTTCTCAGATGGCATCCGTGATGTCAAGATGAAGGAGGAGCTCGCCATCCACAAAGATCTATGCACGACCCTGGAGCTGTTCAACCTCGCGATCAAGTGCGCCTGAGCTAAGGAGGGGCGCCTCTCCCTCGTCGAGCTCCCCGCCGTTGAACCTGAAGACAAGAAGGCCATGGGCAAGGACGTGGAGCGCAAAGGAGTGGCAGTGCTCGCGGCTGAGCCAGAGATGAAACGTGGCCGCGAGTAACTGGAGTCATCCAAGAACAGCCATCCATTCTACACCTTCCACAACATGCACAACCATAACACCCATGACTGTCAAGAGCTCAGGGCCCTTCGCGAAGGGCGCATCGGCCAACGCCCCGAGCGCAGCAACCATGGCTACGGCCATGGAGGAAGTCGGACCAGGGGACACTAGGACGATTGCGACCCCGCCAAGAGTGGCATGATCAGCCTCGGGAGGACCGTTAGCGCGATCAGCCTGGTGAGGATGCCTGGACGGATCAGCCTCATGAGTGTGCCTAGAGGGACCAGCCTCGTGAGGACCGCCCCCAGGGCAGGGCCGGCCTCCCTCCTCTGCCGCCGCCAGGAAGGAACGACGACCTGGACGAGGGGGCTGTGGGCTTCCAGGAGCCTCGCGCCAATGCCTGTATCTTGGGCGGAGCGCAGGCCCCAGCCTCTCAGCGCCTCTTCAAGCAGTTCGCCCGAGAAGTAAATGCGGCTCTCCCAAAGCTCGAAGCCAAGTGCCCCATCAACTTCAGTTCAGCGGACCAGCTCAAGTGCGCTGCGACGGCCGGCGCCCTCCCAATGCTTTGTGCACCCGTCATCAGCAACGTTCAAGTTACCAAAACCCTCATTGACGGCATCACAGGGCTCAATGTCCTGTCTGTCGAGACGTTCGCCAGCCTCCAAGTACCGTACGATCATCTACTGCTTACCAAGCCCTTCTCTGGGGTGACCGACGGCTCCACCACCTCTATAGGGCAGGCTGCCTCCCTGTCACCTTTGGTAAGCGCGAAACTACCACACCGAGGTCATCGACTTCTACGTCGCCCACATTCATCTCCCTTACAACACGATCCTCAGGTACCCAGCCCTTGCCAAGTTCATGGCAGTGACTCACCATGGCTACAACGTCCTCAAGATGCCAGGAAGCTGAGGCGTCATCATCGTCGCTTGCGAAGAGAAGGATGCCGTGTGCTTGCTCGAGCGCACTTACCAGGCAGCAGCGGTTGAGGATCCAGACAATGATGGCGCCGTCTACCCTCCTGAGGCCTTCCCAAGAAGAAGAAGCAACTGCTCACCCTAGAGCCTCACGAAGATGCAGTGCCCGGTGGCCGCACCTCAGGACCTGCGCCCAAGAGTGGGGCGGCACCCTCCCTCGCATAGGAAGGTGCGCCCAGCGCTCCCCTTAGGCTGGGCTCTGGGGCTCTCCCTGGAGGGCCTCTGACCTAGCTAATGTTTCGACGGAGGCGCTCGGGCACCATGTGGAGGTGTGCTTCTCCGCACGTTTCCCTTCCGAGGCCTCAAAGCGTAAGGCACCAAGCGCTCAGGAGTTCATCAGCTAGACCATCAAAGACTTGCAGGTGCCAAGGGCAATGCGGGGCGAGCGCCGCCCGGTATCGCGATGTGCACCTGTCGCCCCAGGCTCGGGCGACGGGCTGCGCGTCTGTGTCATCATCCCAGCACTCGACAGGATGACATCTCAGGAGCTCTACTGGCCCTCCCAAGTGGGCCGGTGTGACAGCCCCCCTCACAGCTACGTTCGCATGCCCTTCGGCTTGCCGAACCAGGCGACCCTGCACCAGCACCGCATGCGGGAGGTCCACGAGGCCAGGCATCAGGAGATCTTGCCGAAGGTGGCCTCAGTTCTTTGCGAGCTTTGGGAACCTCCGGAGCTCGCGAGGCCCCTGAGTCAGGCGGCACGTGAGGAACGGCATCTGCATGAAGCGTCTACTGCTGCATCAGCACCACTTCAAAAACTGTGCCAGGTGACATTTTCCAGTCTTGTTCAGCAGGGAGCGCCCCTCGGGCTGCATTATTCCTAGGTCGCACGGGCTTGTCCCTGCGGTATGTATCCTTTTGCATATTTAGCTTACTCTATTGGGGGCGCCCCCTCGGGCTGCATCATCCCCAGGCAGCGTGGGTCCATCCCGGAGGCATGTATCGTTCTGCGTCTTACCTGAACTAGTGTTACCTCTCCCATCAGTAGTTTACAATTATTTACCTGCCTGACCGGCACCTCAATGCCACGAATGCTATACGCCCTTACTAACCTGCTTGCGCCTGCCTCATGACTAAGGATAGGCATGGCGCCTGCGCTTGGGTCCGTCCTTGCGGAATAGCCAAATCCAAGCAGTCGAAGTCTAGCTCATGGGCCAGCCCCGTGTACGTCACCTCCCATGGTCCTTGCTGCATGGCCCTTGCATGATATGGGTGCGAACAGGCGGGTAATGCGCGCACATGGTGCCTCGTCGCTACGGGAGCCGCACGCCGGTTGTCTTTCCTTAAGATATCCGCATGAGAAGACTTGGCACGGTGTCTGTGCTCGGGTCCGTCCTTGCAGCGTCAATAAACCCAACGGCTGAGCTCTGTCTCGCAGGCTGGCCCCAATCATGTCACCTCCCAGGTTTGTTCGTATCTGGCCTTCTCTTGTGGTAACCTCGAGGAATTCACTCGGCGCAGGTTGCCTACCCATCTTGCAGGATCACCTCAGGTGATCCCAATCAAGACCAGGCGCAACCCCACTTGAGACAGGGCCCCGTGAGTCCAGCGCTGGCCCACGGGTGCCCAGATACACCTCGTCCAGCCCTACCGTGCAAGCCACGTATCAAGGCGGGGCTGTACACGCCCCAGGGGCTCTCCGCAGTAGGGAGTCCCCTCCCACGTGCGAGTGGAAGCACCATGCTCCGCGCTGGCAGTCGACACGGTCGAGGAGCGGCTATGCCCGTGCAAGAACGGTAGCACCATGCTTTGCGCTGGTGATAAACAATTGGGGGTCGCCTCTCGGCTACTTTAACCTTAGGGAGCCGCCAGGCTCGATGGCTAGCCCCACCGCGTTGCTCTCCCCTCGGGAGGGTACCGCGAGGGGGCTAGGCACGGGGGCTACGCTCAGGTCACGCCTGGCGTACGCCCCACCAGGTCCCCCGGACCTGGTCGTCACACGACCCTCCCGAGCGAGAGCCCGGCAAAGACAGGTATGAGGTCTGTTCGTACGTCAAGGGGGACCCTTGGGCATCGCGGCCCTAGGGCCTAACTAGTCCCATAGCCCCTCACTCCTTGGTCTCGTCTTGGTGATACGGACGACCCAACGGCGGCTGAGGTACGCGCGGGGCCCGGCCCTGCTGACACAGAAAACTAAGGCCTGCTCTCGCATTATTTTCCCAAGGACTGTTTGTACGTCAAGGGGGACCCTTGGGCATCTTAACCCAAGGGCCTAACTGGTCCTATAGATCCCTCACTCCTTGGTCTCGTCCTGGTGATCCGGATGACCCAACAGCGGCTGAGGTACGTGCGGGGCCGGGCCCTGCCAAGACAGAATGCTAAAGCCTTGTTTTGCGCTTCCTTCCTAGAGGTCGTTTGCACGTCAACGAGGACTCCTGAGGATCGCGACTCCGGAGCCTAACTGGTCATGTAGACCCTCACCCCTTGGTCTCGTCCCGGTGATCCGTACGACCCAACGGCGGCTGAGATACGCGCGAGGCCGGGCTCTGCCGACGTAGAACAACAAAGCAAATAGGAAGGGAACCGCGAATAGTTAGCAATTATTAAAAGCCAAATTGTTCTTCAAGCATCAAACCGAAGTTTTAACACCTCCACGAGGCACGTCACATGTCACATGTAGGTTTGCGGGAAAGTAAAGATAGGAAGGAGCACCGTCGTCCACCAGCAGGCCCCTTCTTCAGCCTTGGGCGCCACCGTCAGGAAGCGCTTCTCCATCGGCAACACCGCCAAGACCAGCGGAGCTCGCCTCGGCCATAGGATCGGTGGCGCAGTCGACTGGAGGTGAGGGGTCAATGGCGAGGAACTTCTTCAGCAAGGCCTTCACCTGGCCCTTCATGGCTTCGGTGACAGCCTCGCAGTGCTCTTTGTCCACAGGCTCGAGCAATGCACCAAGGTCAGCGTCAGGATAGCGAAGATGCAGTTGGCTGAAGACACGTGTTAGGGCTAAGGAGTTAAGTGCGCGGGCTTCCCCCTCCACCATGGGGCCAATCTCGTTGACGACACCCTCGAGCGCCATAACAAGATAGGGAAGCAGCTAGGCGGGGCCTTCGTCGTATGTCACTAGCAGATTCTCCAAGCCCTTCTCGTAGAGTGTGCTCAGCGCTTGGCGGGACCATTCCTCAAGGGACTTGAAGGCTGCACGATCCTCGGCCAGAACCGTCGCCTTGGTCTTCAGCCAGGCCTTCTTTGTGTCCACCTCCTGCCCCAGCTCCTCCAGGAGGTTGCGCTCTGCAGCCTGCTCCTTCGCCAACTGCTCCAACTCAGCGTCGTGCCTGGCTATGGTGTCTTCTCGGCGGCCTACACGTCCTTCAACGCCGCATCGCGGGCGGCTGCGACTTGGTCGGCAGCCTGCTTGTCCTCCTTGGAAGCCGCCACGACTTGGCTCAGCACAGCCCTAATGGACGTGTCGGAATTCAGCCAGCCTGAGATCAGCTCCAAGCATCCTGCCTCCAGACGACAGTCAGCACCTTGAAGGTCATCCGTGAGCTACGTCAGCGTGGAAAAAGCCCTCTCCAGGGTGTCGGATGAAGAAGAAGGGCCACGAGCTAGCGGCGCGGCAAAAGGAAGAGAATGTGGCGTGTTCAAGACATCCTGAGCCCTGACGACACCCGCAAGCGAGCTAGAGATGGGTCCCTCCAGAGCCGGCTTGACCGAGGATGTCATCCCCTCCTGAGGTTTGCCCACAAGGCCTCGCGAGGACGACCGGGCAGGAGAAGCAAGGGCACCTCCACCTCCCGTCTGCGTCGGAGGGGGTGAAGCCAGGCCAGACCGCTGGGCCTCCGATGCGGTCGCCTCCTCCTTCTTCTTCACCAACGGTGCTGGCCTGGCAATACAAGGGAAGACATCAGGAATCGGCAACAGAATCAAGGGTGAAGACAAGACTAGGCCAAGGTAGTTACTGGTCCACGGCATTGTAACCCCGTGGCCTCTTCGCCATGGAGCCCAGGGGCCTCGCAGCCTGTGGCGCAGTTGCAGATGAGGCCACAGCGGCTGGCCTAGCGGCGGCGTCAGGCGGTGTCAAAGGCAGAGCATCGCCTCAGGAGATCAGCGTTGACCTGCTCTTCGTCGGGACCCCAGCTGGTGGCTTCTTCGAGGGGGTGACCTTAGACCTCGTGGTGACCCCGGTGGTGGTTGTCGCCTCCGTAACCGAGTGGCCGTCGGCGTCATCATCGTCATACAAGGCGCATAGGAATCGACCTTGCATGGAGGGGAGGACTCCCCGGCCACCTCCACGGTCGCCAGTGAGCCCTCCTGCCCGCTGGAGTCGCCTGAAGACAGCTCCACCGGATCAGTCGCCATCTGGGCCTTAGGAGGCGCCGGGGGCACGAGCCCGTGTCCGTCGAAGGTGGGCTTGGAGGCCGCCACCTTCGCCCCATCCTAGCGGCAGTACAGGGGGACATGGGTAACGGGCGGGTACCCCAGGTCATCCCCAACAAGGAGGCGGAGAGCTGATCCAAGCTGGTCGTCGGACAGGGCATCGAGGCATAGTCGAAGATTGTCCGTCTCATCCACGAGCATCCACAAAGGTCGCGAGTGCGCCTGAAGTGGAGCTACGCGGCGTGCTAGGAATTCCTTGACGATCATGGCCCCCATCAACTTCGCCGCTTCTAGGTCATCAGGCTTCAAGTCGACGGTCATCTTCTCCAGCACCTTCTCCGCCTGATGGTCAGTAAGCTTCTCGTTGGGCCACCTGTCGCTAGACTCGGGCATCTCCATCGGCAGCACCAACCGAGGATGGGAGCACTTGGCGTCCACAAGGACCCACTTGTTCCTGAAGTTCTCAACCTTCTTCCTGGCTTTCGAGATCGCGTTGGTCCCATTGGCCGCGATGAAGTTGGCACACCCTGAACAGAGTTTGCCCTTGTTCCGGAGATAGAAGAAGTGGCGAAGCAGCGGTACGGACGGGATCACCCCAACAAATGCCTCACAGTAGAAGGCGAAGATTGACAGGAGGAGGATAGAATAGGGATGAAGATGAAGGGCATGCAGCTTGTAGTGGCTAAGGACGGCGAAGAAGAAATCGGAGAAAGGGTGAACCAGCCCCGCAACAACACTGCTCATGAAGAGGGGATAGAAGGTACTCTTGGATTCCTCCGGCTTGGCGGAGGTGGCCCGGATCGCGGTCTTCCCGTTCTCGTTGGTGTCCTCCGCCGTCATCAGGAGCACGGCGACATGATTCTTCTCCGAGACGCTATGCGCCTCACAGGGCCGGCTCATACCAGGCGGGTAGAGCGGCGGCCCTCGCCTTACCATACGCCATCGTCTGCGAGCTCGAAGGGGAGACGGCACGAATCTGGAGTCTTTGTGGGAGAGGTGCAAGAAAGGGGGTCTAGAGCAAGGCGAAGGTGAGCAATGAAGGCAATGGGGCGCGCACTTGCCTTTTGTCAGTCGTGCAGTTGCCGAGGCGGCGTGGGGGAGTGCAGACACCCACGTTTCGTCAATCGCCACGCGTCAATCAAGGCCGCAAGCTTTTGGGGCCCGCAGCGCTCCATACTTGACCCTTGGCTTCGCCACGAAGCCAAGTCCGAGCGCACCTTGGGCCCGGGGGCTACTGTCGGTGTTCTGGGAATGGGGGTACCCAAACTTGCCTGCATGCGGCCCAAAGCATGGCTCATCCAGTGTGACGCCCGAAGACCGACGTCCCAGAAGATTCCAGATGTTCCGGGTTATTCCATGTGTTTCATTTGTGCTTGTGTTATTTTTTTTGCATTGCATCATGTCATCATGCCATCATGTCTTTAACCTTTTGCATCTCAACTTAAATAAATCGTGTGGATCTTCCATCCATTTAAATCGAGGGAAGTGTGATTTCTCTTTAAAACATATCCTCCCAATATTTAGGGAGCTATATTATAAAATATTCCATTTGTTTGGAATTAACCGAAACACACTTGCATATATTCCCCATGCCTTTTCTACTTCAAGTTTTGACTCTCTAACCTTCCTCAAAATTCTTTTCCTGTTTATCGAGGTTACTCCAAAAACCTCAACATTTTTTGGACTCTTCAAATACCCCCATTCATATTCAAATCCAGTTGAACCATATTCAAATGAGTTTGAATTTTACTCTTGCATTCTTGCCTCTCCTATCTTTCGTGGACCGTGGACATTTTTGTGAGTCCAGGGAATTTTACACTATGCCCAAATCTTCTCTAAATCTCTCTTTCTTTTCATCTTTCTTCTTCTTTTTCTGTTAAAGTAATCTGTAGTAGTTTGGGTAGCAGAGGGAGAGAGAGATGGCCCAACAGCCAGGCTCCCAGCCACCTCCCAGCCGCAGCGGGCCTCCTCCTCCCCCCCCCCCAGCCGGCCCATCAGC
>LR738711.1:431368274-431535455 GCA_902687465.1 Secale cereale | reverse complement strand
ACCCTCTCCTCGTCCCTCTCCCTCAGTCGCCGCATCCCTTCGTTCACTCCAGCGCCGCGCCCCCAACTCTATCTCCATCCTCTTGATCTCTCCCCTCGCGCCGGCCACCCTCCATCTCCACCACCTCGCGCCGGCCACCCTCCATCTCCAGCGCGAGTACCAGCCGCGTCGCCTGACTCGCCGGAGCCAGCGCCGCGTCGCACCACCCTTCTCCCGTGCGCCTCGCCCTCACCGACAGCCTACGCCAAGGTCGCTGCCCCGTGCCTCCCCATCCATTCCAGCCTCGCCGCTAGGAACAGCCGGCCCGCCCCGGCCTCGTCAGTGCCTCCCCCCCTTTCGGCACGTCGTTGCAGGCCGAAGCCCGGCTGGCCAGAAGCCCTCCAGCCTCGCCCAAGCGCCCTCCGGCCTCCTCCGCTCTTCCACGGCAACCCGTCGCCGCCAAGTTCAGCCGTGCCATGCTCCTCTCTGCTCCGTCGCCGGATTGTTGCCTCCTGTCGCCATCGCCTCTGCCTGATGTTGTGTTGTGCTGCCGCCGTCAACTCCTGCCACCTGCTTGCCATGGCCGACCATCTTCAGCACCTCCAGACCCTTGGGTGGATCCTTGCTAGATCACCACCATCACCTCCTTGCCGCTTCCAAGATATGAGGCCTTTCGAGTTTCTTCGTTTTGGATGCGCCAAGTCCCTTTATGACCCGCGAACGACTACCGTCGACCCTCGAGGACCCCGTGGAACATACGGACATCAAGTACCACTACGAACCGCCAAGTACCTCGGCGCCCGATGTCAAGTTCGACCACAAGGAGAAACGCCAAGTTTGACTACCGTCACCGTGTACCACTACTTCCTTTTGGCAACGTGAACGACAACTTCGACAACGACCGCCTCGAGAATGTCTACTTCCACTACTTCCACTACGTCCCTCGACGATCTCGAACCGCCCTGAAACGAACACTTCGAAGGTATAACCCCGAGACGATGACCCGTGGACGAATGCTTGTTGTGTTGTATGAGATGTTTCCCTTGTGTGCACCGTGCCCGTGCCGTCTTTTGTCATGTTCCTCGGTTGCCTCGTCGCCAACCCGTGGGAACCCGGTGACGGGATCACCCCACCTTTTCATCTTGTTCGACTCACTCACGCCACCTTCTCTTTTGCACCGGTCTCTCAACGGGTTACCGGAACCGAGATGTTACCGTTGGATCATTTTCGGATCGTTGCCGTGGCTCCTTTGTCCTTCCACCACGGTGACAAATACTACTTATCATCTTCATGTCAACTTTTAATAATAATTGCATAAAACTTGATCATGTCATCCGCATCATGTCAACAACATTTAAAATGTGTGAATTGTTCTTTGCCTAAAAAATTGCTAAACATGCATATGGGGATTTTCCCGGAATTATTGTTGTTATTTTCCGGCCTCATTTAAATTGCCTAGATAGTTAGTTTACTTTTGATTCACCTCTTGCTATGTTAAAACATTTAATCTTGTCTTGTAAATAAACGAGAGTCAACTAAATAAATAACATGTGGTGTTTCATCAATATGCAACTCGTTGCATATTGAGCTCCATTTAACTTGTAGTTTTATTTGTGCACATTGCCATGCCATGCATCTTTAAACCGGACATGCATCATACTTGGATGTGCATCTTATGCCATGTTTATGCTTGTGTGTTTACCGTGTTGTTTGCTTCTTTCCGGTTGCTTCTCTTGTTAGCTTTGGTTTCGTTCCGGAGTTGTGAGGATTCGCTCAACTATGTTGCTCCGTCTACTTCATGGACTCGTTCTTCTTCCTTGCGGAATCCCAGGCAAGATGACCATACCCTTGGATACCTTTACTATCATTGCCATGCTTAGTGTCTCGATGCTATCATTACATGTCGCGCTACCCATCACTATTTGTCAGCCTCTCCCTATTGCCATGAAACCTCTAACCTTTGAAACCTTCCTAGCAAAAACCATTGTTTGGCTATGTTACCCGCTTGCTCAGCCCCTCTTATAGCGTTGTTAGTTGCAGGTGAAGATGAAGATCGTTCCAGGAGGGAACTTGTTGTTGGAATATCACAATATCTATTATCATTATTAACACACCTATATAGTGGGCATGGGTGGAAGGCTTGGCCTTTTGCTCGGTGTTTTGTTCCACTCATGCCACCTTAGGCGCCGATAAACCGGCATTATGTTCCTTGATTTTGCGTTCCTTACATGATGGGTGGATGGGGACCACTTGACAGTTCGACTTTGAATAAAACTCCTCCAGCAAGGCCCAACATTGGTTTTAATTTGCTCATAATAACAACTTAATTAATTAATTAAATTTGCATAGGGGGTCATGTCCCCGGGTTGTTAATTCTACATAACAGGGGGGGCCAGTGCTGATGGTGTTGGTCCCAAACGGGGGTCCTGCGGGGCCACCACGGGGAAACTCGAGGATTGGTTTTACTCGTAGCATCGCCCATCCGGACGTGGCCTGAGACGAGATACGCGCGGCTACTATCAGGGTGTCGGCACGCCGGGAGGTCTTGCTAGACTTGTTTTACCATTGTCGAAATGTCTTGTGCACCGGGATGCCGAGCCTGATCGGATTTCCCTAAGATAAGGGGTGATGATATTATATTTATCACTTCAGCTAATCGTGAGAGCTTGTGATGGGCTAAGTTGGGACACCCCTGCAGGGTTATAATCTTTCGAAAGCCGTGACCGCGGTTATGTGGCGGATTGGAATTTGTTAATGTCCGGTTGTAGAAAACTTGACAAAGGATCCGAAGTAAAACACACAACTGTGTGAGTAATCGTGACTGTCTCTTTTCACTTTGAGAAGAGAACATGGTGGGGTTATGTTTGACTCGTAGTTAGTTCAGGATCTTTAGCGGTCATTACTAGTTTGCGACCGTTTGCGTAGATGCTCATCTTGTTCTTGTACTCGTAAGCTAGCCACCATATTATGCTTAGCCGCTGCTGCAACCTCACCACTTTACCTCTTCCTACCCATAAAGCTTTGCTAGTCTTGATACCCATGGTTATGGGATTGCTGAGTCCTCGTGGCTCACAGATACTACAACACCAGATGCAGGTTCAGCCGAGAATGATGCAGGAGCTGGTTCAAGTACTTCCCTGGGAGCTCGATGAAAAGAGTGGCCGTATGCTTGTGACGTTTTCGACGATCAGTAGTGGTTTCTACTAGTGGCGATTTGGACCTGTGGCTTTAAGTTATTGGTATCTCTCATTTGGATCTTCACCCGTAGTCGGGTTGTGATGTTTTGGATGATGATTTGCTTATGTAATGTTTTTTGTGATGTGGCGAGTGTAAGCCAACTATCCTTCTGCAATTTCATCCCTATTTTTACATGAGTCGTGCAAAGATACCAAATTTGAGATCATTCCAGAATGGGCTTATACCTTTAAGTCGTGCCTCGACACGTAGGAGGTATAGTCCCATCCTGGGCATTACATCCAGGGGCCTGGTACGGCCCAAACTCATCAGCAACCACTCAAGACCCTTGCGAGGGACCGAGCCTCGCGAGGCAGACGATGCAATACCTCCCCTGGGGCGGCCTCGCTAGGCTAGCTCCCGAGGAGCAGAGATATCAAGGTAAGGGGCACCTCACGAGGTTCCCGTGACGTGAGCCATGACGACCAAGGCCAGGCGGGTGCCAGCGGGCGCAGGATGCTAGTTTCCTCTTTGGTGCTAAAGGGGCAAGCGCAGGTGAGGAGTCCCAAGGCATCAGGCAAAGGTTTCCATATTGGTACAACGAGACCAAGACCAGCAGGACGACAGAGCAAAGGTCACCACGGAGCCCACGGCGGCGTCACCACCAGAGCCTTTGGCAGGCGAAGACCACCTTTTGTCACGATAGCTTATACTAGCTATCCTCCTTCAAACTTGGCCGTTGTGGGATCCCTTCCCGCTCAATATTTGGGAAGAGGACCTGGGCCTCTATAAATAGGACTAGCCACCACCATAGAGGGGCATGTCATCTTGAGCCTACCCAACCTAGGATGATCAGATTCATTCCACCATACACTCAAGCTCATCCGAGCGCAAGAACACCTCTCCTTGGGAGGCTGTTCTTCCCATGTACTGTTTATCCTCAGCCTACAAGGCAATCCACCACACCACACTGGATTAGGTTATTACACCACAATGGTGGCCCGAACCAGTATAAACCCTTGTGTTCCTTGTTCTTCGAGTTCGATGAGCTAGGCCAGGAATCGATGCGAGAGCGAGCTAGAACGGAAAGGAAAGATCTTTGTGCGCACCCCAGTGTTCGAACCTCAAGGTTTTGCCGAACCCACGATCCGACAAACATGATGGTTTACCCAGGTTCGGGCCACATTATGGTGTAAAACCCAACTCCTGCTTTGTGGTGGATTGCCTCACGAGGAAGATCAGTATGAAATAGTATACTGGTGAGTTGCCTCGTGAGGGCGCTAGAACAAGCTCTGCGCTTGAGGGGTGGTTGACCTAGATCAGATCGAATCCCCTATCTCGATGGAGTCTAATCCATACTTAAAATTGCCTGGTCCTCTTCCCCTATGGCAAAGACGGGAAGGGATGAAAAAACGGCCATATTCGAAGGGGGATAACAGTACACCCTATCCTGACTAAAGGCAGTCTTCGCCTACAAAGCTTTTGGACAATGACACGCAGGTGGGCTCGGCGGTGACCTCCGGCCTGCCGAGCTCGTGGTCTTGGTATTGTTGCACTGGAATAGAAACCAATGGGCGATTATTCGGGAACCAGCGTACGTCATTGCCTCCTTACCACCAAAGAGGAAATTGTCCTTGCATGTGCTCGCTGGCGCGCACCTGGCCTTGGTCGTCATGGCTCACATTACCGCAGGCCTCGCGAGGCTAGGTGCCGCCTAGATATGTCCGCTCCTCCGGAGGAAGCCTCGGAAGGCCGCTCCCTGGGAGGTCTTGATCCCATTCACCTTGCGAGATTGTGGCCCTCGCGATGGTCTTGTCCGCAAAGTCTAGTCATAGGGCCATGTCGGGCCGCTTGTTGACCATGCCCTGGGCCGCATGCAGACGGGTCTGGGTACCCCCTATCCTAGAAGACCGACAGTAGCCTACGGGCCCACGTCATGTTCGGCCTAGCTTCGAGGCAAAGGCGGGAAGGGGAGGGCGAAGCAATGCAGGCCTTAACCGCCTGCAGGCTAGGCTTTGACTTGTGGCGCACGATGGGACGTGGGACGCCCCCACTTCCCCATGATGCCTCGGCAACCACCTGGCTGACAAAAAGCCTGACACGCGCCGCAGGGCCATAATTTCTCCTCTTCACCTCGCATCTTCCTCATCCTGCCATGACCCCTTTCTCTTCTGTGAAACTCTCCTAGATCCATGCATAACACCACACTCCCTTCTTCTTCGCCGGTTCCAGTGACTTCGCGAATGCCGCCTGCTGGGAAAGCAAAGTCAGCCGCCCCGGTCACCAGCCCCGCTCCCCTCACGTCGGAGCTCTCGCACTCAACCATCGCCAAGGTCGAGGACCTTGATCCAGTGCTCATGCTGACATCTAGCAATCAGAATGAATGGGGTGAGGCCCAAATATGGCCTGGTTCCGTGGCACGGAGCGGCTTGGCTGAGTCCGTCTATCCCTTCTTCTTCCACAGGGTCTTCGCGGGGATCGTCCCGCCTATCTCAGAGTTGTTCTACGCCATTCTTAGACATTACAAGATCCATGCCCTTCACCTCCAACCGAACTCGATTTTCATTATGGTTATCATAACCAATATTGGATGATTGAGGTTTTCAATGCCGCTTATAAAAAATGGGTATTATTTCCTCATCCAAAAATAACAGCTCACAACAAGGATCATGGTTCAATATTGATATGTAAAGCATTCAGCAGCATCATCCAGATGATGGATACAATTTTATTCTACAATGGAAGGAATAGTCCTAAGTCGCTGCAGGCACACAACCCGACACTAGGGGGCTACACTCTTCAAATCACGATTATATCAAGTATGAAAGTCCCATATCACTACAAGCATACACCATGGCACTTGGGGGCTAATACAAGTTGGTTTTCAAATCATCATATTGTCAAACAAACCCAGTTATCTCAGGAAGATGAGCCGGCCTTTGATTATTTTCTAAGTCCCAGCCTAATATTATCTTACTGAACTGGCCCTTGAGGGCTACACAGTGCTCCTCAAGTCTATATAACCAGATCTGCAAATGTCCATGCTCATTATTGGATAATGCCAGGCCCTTGGGGGCTACACTGGCTGAAATTTTATGAGCATAAGATAATTAAAAGTCCCAGGTTACTGCAGGCAAGACAACACATCACTATGGGCTACAATGTTCAGTTATTTCAAACAGATCATAAGGTCCAAATTAAAGAACAGGCCCATCACATACTGTTGAGCCGACCCTAGGGGGCTACATATGCGAAATACAAAATATTCAGAATATGACTGGTTAATCAAAAGAACAACCCGAATTTATCCAAAGTTGCAACATTTATATTAAAAGAAGTCTCAAGTTAGCACTACATTCCCTTCTTAAGACTTGGGGGCTACATCTAATATGGATATAACTATACCTTCAAATTCTCAGTTATGAGTGAACCTAGTCTCATATTTTTTTGTGAAGAAATTGGCAAAAGTTTATCTTCTCCAATCTTTTCAGACAAGTCGACTCAACATCATATGGATTTTTTTCCACAAAATCCGAAGCATTAAAAGATTGGTACAATGTTAGATGGATTTTCTTTTTATTAAGCCAAGGAGTTTTGAGGACAACTCAAGATATCACATGGGTCATTTTTTCTGCATGGAATTATTATTAGCATATTCATATGATAGAGACCCAGATTTTCAGGGGCCGGTTCACTATCTATTCTTATTTCAAGAAGCTTAGCATGAATGCACGACAAACCTGCATTCAAGCTAATCTGGGGGCTAATGTCGGGGGAACCGCGTTTAAACCCGGCTCATGACGTTAAGCCATCTCTGGAATTAACTCGACAGGTGTGACCTGGCAAATCCTGACCCGGCAGACATATTTTAACCCATCAGATAGTTCTAACCCAGCAGAAAGAATGTAACCCGACAGGCAGTCGTAACCCGGCAGACTGTTCTAACCCGGCAGACAGATTGTAACCCGACAAACAGTTGTAACATGGCAGATTGTAACCCGACTGACAATTGTAACACGACAGATTTTAACCCAGATCCTAACCAGACATACAATTAGCCATGAAAATGAGTGTCCTGGAGATAAGAAACCCAAGCGTTAAGAAGCCCACGGAGAGAAGCCCAGGCGTTAAGAAGCCCACAATAAGAAGCCAGAAATATATTAAGTCCTAATCCAAATAGGACTCTGCATGTAACCCGCCCCTTCAACTTATATAAGGAGGGGCAGGGCACCCCAAGAGGGTCAGGTCAAAATAGACAGGTCTTAGACAGACAAGTCTTAGTCAAGATCAAAGTAGAAGCTCTCGAGATAGAGGTAGTAAAACACTGCCCTTGTATCCGAGATCGTCATCATCATCTTTATCAATCAAACACGATGTGGGATTTTATCTCCACCGTGAGGTGGCGAACCTGCGTAAAATCCCGCGTCCCTCATCTCCCTCAACCCTGTTCATGCTACCACTTAGATGTGTTGGCCTCATGACTAAGTCCCCACACTAGGGTATCTATCGTGACGAAACAACGACACATACCTCGGCTGCCGTAGGAATGTCAGGTCGCGATGCCTGGACAAAACAAAGGAGCAAGGGGCAAGGGGCTAGTGAGGTCTCTTAGTGGCAAAGCTCAGGGGTCCCCCTTGACACACAAGCGGCCCGCCTGAAAGAAACGTGAGCGACGGTGGGGTTAACCCGGGGCCTTTCATACCTTTTCCTCGCTACACTACGCCTGGGAGGCACATGAGGACACCAGACACCAAGGATCTTGGTGGGGTGGCATGCATGGGAGGAGGCCCACAAGCCACAGCCTAACTCCTTGGGTTTTTCAATGCTACTGGGACTGACCCAAGCACAGGCACCGTATGTCGAGCCCCCGCTCGCATGAGGCACATGGAAAGGCTATGAGGGGCATTGCCGGAGAGCTGAGTGGCCATCCTGAGGTTCATGCTGCCCGTTGAGAGCCCTCAATTGTTTATCCACCAGCACGAAGCATGGGGCTACCATTGGGCGTGGATAGGAGGTCTGTGTTAGAGTCTCCGGGCGTGTACATCCATGTATTGTTCATACTCGGGATTGGCACGACAGAACTATGAGCAGGTGTTTTTGGACACTTGTGAGCCAGCGGGGTGCTCATAAGGTCCTACCTCAAGGCGATTTGTTCTTGGATTTTTGGTGCGGGGCGCGCTTTGTGGAACCTGAGTAGCGAGGGCGACCTGCCCCGAACGAATGTCTAGAGGTCATAACACGAGAAGACCAGGCAACATGGACACATAAGAGGTGACGTGGATGGGGCCAGGCCGCAGAACAGAGCTCTGTCGCTTGGGTTTATCTGTGTTACGGGGACGGACCCGAGCATAGACATCGTGCCCTGTCTACTCATGTGACAACCAAAGGAAGGACATCCGGCGCATGGCTCCCACGGTGGCAAAGCACCATATTGCGGTTGTAAGAACTGGGTCGCGCACGCTCACTCGCGTAACCACGATTAGCTCACGCGAGGACAAGGCACCAAGGACCCCACGACGTGACGTGCATGGGTGCAGGCCTGCTAGATAGAGCTCGGTCGCTTGGATTTACCAACACTGCAGGAACATACCCGAGCACAAACGTCGTGCCAGCCCTTAATCACGAGGCGGTGGATGGTGGGTTTGCGATAGAGTGGTGAAATTCATGGTGACAAAGCACCGGACGCGCAAATTAAACCATGAAGGAGATTTATCAAAGCATAACCGGCTTCTAATACATAAGAAAAACAATGCAACTCCAGGGTCTGCACCTGGCAGCTTGAGGATATTGCAGCCCATGGGGCGCCCTCAATTGAACCAACCAAAAAGCCACATGGAAATGTTGCTACTGAGGCGACGACGAAGCGTGCCGCGGGGGTTTGCTCCTGACGGGCTGGATGGCTCCTCAGGCTCAAGTGACTCGCAAAGCGCAGGGGGCTTGCGAGGGTACATGACCTCCTGAGACATAACCGCCAAGCGTCGGGACTCCTAAGTTGCCAGCGCGTGCTGCATGAATCGCTGATATAAGGCACAATGTTCAGCAGGCCAAAGGGCACGTAGACATAGTTGTAGGGGTAGCCCCCGCTTCGACCAACGCACCACGACCAGAAAAGGTCTTGAGAAGTGGCTCGGTTCAGGCCTAGGATGTTGACGTAGACGCGCAGCCCGTCGCCTGCACTAGGGGCGGCAGCTGCACTGGCAGGATGCGTGGGGCGCCACTCAGCGCTCATGGCTTGCAATTCCTAAAGCTCCTCGACCGCCTTAGTGTTTAATTCTCATGCCCTCGTACCTTGGTCGCGGGGACATGCATCGAAGCACACCTCCAAGTGGTGCCCGATCACCTCCCTCTTCGCACTGGTCAGGTCAGTGTCTCTCCAGATGAAAGCCCCCGAGCCTAGCCTTAGGGAGGCACCGGGCACGCCTTTTGCTGCGAGAGGTAGAGGCGCCGTAGCGGCAAGCGTGGAGCCTGAGGCGCCGTAGGTGGGCTGCTTCAGGTCGGGGCTGAGCTTCTTCTTCGCTGGGGTAGCCTCAAGAGGAGTTACATCGCGCTCGCTATTGGGGTAACCTCACAAGATCAGACGTCATCTTTTTCATCGTGGTCGATAGTGACGATGCCGTTGAATCAAGGCATCTTGAGGATGTTGTAGCCATGGTGAGTAGCCGCCATGAACTTGGCAGGGCAGGGTACCCTAGGATAGCATTGTACAAGAGGCTGATGTGGGCCACATCAAAGTCGATCAACTCGTTGTGTTAGTTCTTGCGGGTGCCAAATGTGGCATGGAGGGGCACCTGCCCAAGGGGGATGGTAGAGCCATCGGTGACCCAAGAGAATGGCTTGGTGGGCATGAGCTGGTCATACGACACCTGAAGCATCTCGAAGCCCTCCACGAAGATCGCATTGAGGCCAGCGCCGCCGGTGATGAGGGTCTTGGTGACTGCCACATTGCTGATGGTGGGTGTGCATAGCGTGGGAACTGCGCTGGCAGTGGCAGCGCAGCTGAGGTGATCCTTGGAGTCGAATGTGATGGTGTACTGCGACCACCTGAGGGGATGGACAACCTCGAGCTTCGGGAGAGCTACGTACACCTCGCGGGAAAACTGATTGAAGATGCGATTCGAGGCGGGCGCCTGAGCTCCGTCGAGGATGCAGGCGATGGCGTGAGGCTCCTGGTAGCCCCCAACGCCATCATCTTGCTGGTTGTCTTCATTCCTCCTTGGCGGCGGCGACAGAGGAGGGAGGCTAGCATTGCCCTACGAGCGGACCTTGGGAGGATGATCACGCCAGGCACTATCCCGAGGCTGGAAACGCCAGCCAACCTCGTGAGGCTGGTTGTGCCAACCCTAACAAGTGTTGCGATTGACCTAGTGGCCTCCTGCGCGGCCGCCCCCACAGCTGAAACCACGATCTGTGCACTCGGGGCAGAGGCCCAGGCGCTTGTCCCGAAGCGCTTGAGCTCTTCGCAGTCATTAGTGTTCTGGGAGTGCACGCTGTGGAAGACGTGGAATGGGCGAGCGCACTTGGAGAGCTCGTCGTGGTCACGACCGCACTTCAGTTCTGGTTCTACCTCCAACACGACAGGGCCCTTGCGCTTCGCTCCCTTGGTCTTGGCCTTCTTGTCTTCAGGATCTTCTTCTGCCCTAGCTCACTTGTCCGCCAAGTCTAACATCTCCAGCACCGTTCATAGATCATCATTGATGGCGAGCTCCTCGTTGATCTTGACATCCGTGATGCCTTCCGTGAAAGCAGAGATGATGGCTTCGTCTGAGGCCTTAGGGATCTTGAGGCCGGCTTTGAGTGAAGTGATGGATGTACTTACGGAGGGTCTCGCCTAGGCGCTACTTCACGCATCATAGGTCGTGGACAATGAGAGCTTGGTCTCGCGTGCCTTGAAAGTTGGCGATGAAATGCTCGTGGAGGTCGTCCCACGAAGAGATTGACCCCTCATGGAGGTGCATGAGCAAGGAACGTGCACCATCCTTGAGGGCCATCAAGAACCAGGTCGCCATGACATTATCACTGCCATTGGCACCTCGATGCTCGACATGTAGAGGTGGAGGAACTCCATAGGGTCGGGGATGCCATCGTAGCCTGAGGGCAGCTCCGGCCTGAACTTGACAGGTCAGACCACATGGCGCAGCTCATGGGTGAAGGTGCGGGAGCCTGCGTCGCTCATGGGAACAGCGCGCGCAGGAGGAGCGATGTCCTAGCGCCCGCACGCCACGGCTTCCTGAGCGTCTTGGTCTTGGTGCTTGTGTAGTGGCGCCAAAAGCGCGCACATCTTGTGTGGCTGGGACACCATCCGGCAGCTCTCATCGTCTCGAGGCTGTATTGTGATACGTCTCCAACGTATCTATAATTTTTTTTTGTTCCGTGCTATTCTATATTATGTTTTGGATGTGTAATGGGCTTTATTATGCACTTATATATTATTTTTGGGACAAACCTACTAACCCAAGGCCCAGTGCAGATTGCTGTTTTTTGCTTATTTCAGGGTTTCGCAAAAAGGGAATATCAAACGGTGTCCAAACGGAATGAAACCTTCACGAGAGTTATTTTTGGAACGATATCAACACAAAAGACTTGGAGTACACGCGAGGGAACGAAGGAAGCGGCCACGAGGGACCAGGTCGCGCCCCCTCCTACAGGGCGCACCCCCCACCCTCGTGTGCCCCCTCTGACTCCCGATGCCCTCCTTCCTCCTATATATATCCATGTACCCTTAAAACATCGAGGTAACAGAGAAAACCCTAATTCCACCACCGCAAGCTTCTGTTCCTGTGAGATCCCATCTTGGGGCCTGTTCCGGAGCTCCGCCGGAGGGGGGATCTTCTACGGAGTGCTTCTACATCAACACCATAGCCTCACCATGAGTTGTGAGTAGTTTACCATAGACCTTCGGGTTCATAGTTATTAGCTAGATGGCTTCCTCTCTTTTTGGATCTCAATACCAAGTTCTCCTCGGTCTTTAAGGATATCTATTCAATGTAATCTTTTTGCGGTGTGTTTTTCGAGATCCGATGAATTGCGGGTTTATGATCAAGATTATCTACGAGAAATATTTGGTTCTTTTCTGAATTCTTTTATGTATGATTATAATATCCTTGCAAGTCTCTGCGAATTATTGGTTTGGTTTGGCCTACTAGATCTATAGTTCTTGTAATGGGAGAAGTGCTTGGCTTTGGGTTCAATCTTCCGGTGTCCTTTCCCAGTGACAGGAGGGGCAGCAAGGCACGTATTGTATTGTAGCCATCAAGGATAAAAAGATGGGGTTTATATCATATTGCTTGAGTTTATCCCTCTACCTCATGTCATCTTGCTTAAAGCATTACTCTATTCTTATGAACTTAATACTCTAGATGCATGCAGCATAGTGGTCGATGTGTGGAGTAATAGTAGTAGATGCAGAATCGTTTCGGTCTACTTGTCACGAACGTGATGCCTATATATAATGATCATGCCTAGATATTCTCATAACTATGCGCTTTTCTATCAATTGCTCGACAGTAATTTGTTCACCCACCGTAGAATTCTGCTATCATGTGAGAAGCCACTAGTGAAACCTATGGCCCCCGTGTCTATTCTCAAAATATTTTCCGCTATCTACTTTACTTTGCATTATTTACTTTCTGTTCTTATATCCAAAAATACCAAAAATATTACACTATCCTGTCTATCAGATCTCACTTTCGTAAGTGATTGTAAAGGGATTGACAACCCCTTATCGCGTTGGCTGCGAAGTTATTATTTGTTTGTGCAGGTGCGAGGGACTCGCGCGTGGTCTCCTACTGGATTGATACCTTGATTCTCAAAAACTGAGGGAAATACTTACGCTACTATGCTAGATCACCCTTTCCTCTTCGAGGGAATACAACGCAAGCTCGAGAAGTAGCAAGAAGAATTTCTGGCGCCGTTGCTGGGGAGGCTTACGCAAAAGTCATATACCAAGTACCTATCACAAACCCTTATCCTTCGCATTACATTATTTGCCTCTTACTTTCCTCTCCCCCACTTCACCCTTGCCGTTTTATTTGCACTTCTTTTGCCGTGTGTTTACCGTTCGCTTGCTTCTTGTTTGCTTGTGTGTTGGATTACTTGCTTGTCACTATGGCTCAGAACAATACCAAATTGTGTGACTTCTCCAATACCAACAATAATGATTTTATTAGCACTCCGATTGCTCCTATTACCGATGCTGAATCTTGTGAGATCAATGTTGCCTTGTTGAATCTTGTCATGAAAGATCAATTTTCCGGCCTTCCTAGTTAAGATGCCACTACCCATCTAAAGAACTTTGTTGATTTGTGTGATATGCAAAAGAAGAGGGATACAGATAATGGTATTGTTAAATTGCAGCTATTTCCGTTTTCCGTTAGAGATCGTGCTAAAACTTGGCTTTCCTCTTTGCCTAGAAATAGTATTGATTCATAGAATAAGTGCAAAGATGCTTTTATCTTTACGTATATTCCTCCTGCTAAGATTATCTCTCTTAGAAACGATATTATGAATTTTAAGCAACTAGATCATGAGCATTTTGCACAATCTTGGGAGAGAATGAAATTAATGATACGTAATTGCCCTACACATGGTTTGAACTTATGGATGATTATAAAAAACTTTTATACTGGCTTGAATTTTGCTTCTAGAAATCTTTTAGATTCGGCCGCAGGAGGCACTTTCATGGAAACTACCTTAGGAGAAGCTACCAAACTCCTAGATAATATTATGGTTAACTACTCTCAATGGCACACCGAAAGATCTACTAGTAAAAAAGTGCATGCTATTGAAGAGATTAGTGTTTTGAGTGGAAAGATGGATGAACTTATGAAATTATTTGCTATTAAGAGTGCTTATGCTGATCCTAATGATATGCTTTTATCCACGTTGATTGAAAATAATAATGAATATTTGGATGTGAATTTCGTTGGTAGGAATAATTTTGGTAACAATGCTTATAGAGGAAACTTTAATCCTAGGCCTTTTCCTAGTAATTACTCTAATAATTATGGTAATTCCTACAATAAATCTTATGGAAATTTTGGTAAGATGCCTTCTGAATTTGGAACTAGTGTTAAGGAGTTTATGAATTCACAAAAGAATTTCAATGCTTTGCTTGAAGAAAAATTGCTTAAGATTGATGAGTTGGCTAGAAGCATGGATAGAAATACTCTTGATGTTGATTCTTTGAATCTTAGATCTATTCCACCTAAGCATGATATCAATGAGTCTCTCAAAGCCATGAGAATTTCTATTGATGAATGCAAAGAAAGAACCGCTTGGATGCGTGCTAAAAAAGAGTGCTTTATGAAAGCGTGTTCTTCTAGTTATCATGAAAATAAAGATGAAGATCTGACAGTTATTGATGTGTCTCCTATTAGATCCTTGTTTCCTATTATGAATCTTGATAAAGATGGGATTGGAGATGAGTCTACTTTAGTTAAAAGGCGTCCCAATGATTTAGAGTTTTTAGATCTTGATGCTAAAATTGTTAAAATTTGGATAGTGATGAACCCACTATTTTGGATTTCAAGGGATTCAATTATGGTAGTTGCTCTTTGATAGATTGTATTTCCTTTTGCAATCCGTACTAAATTCTCCGCATGCTTATAGGCAAAATAAGGCTTTTACCAAACACATAGTTGATGCTTTGATGAAATCTTATGAAGAAAAACTTGAATTAGAAGTTTCTATCCCTAGAAAGCTTTATGATGAGTGGGAACATACTATTAAAATTAAAATTAAATATCATGAATGCTTTGCCTTGTGTGATTTGGGTGCAAGTGTTTCTACTATCCCAAAAACTTGGTGTGATTTGTTAGGGTTCCATGAGCTTGAGGATTGTTCTTTCAATTTGCATCTTGCGGATTCTACCATTAAGAAACCTATGTGAAGGATTAATGATGTTCTTATTTTTGCCAATAGGAATTATGTGCCCGTATATTTCGTTGTTCTTGATATAGATTGCAATCCTTCATGTCCTATTATTCTTGGTAGACCTTTCCTTAGAACGATTGGTGCAATTATTGATATGAAGGAAGGAAATATTAGATTCCAATTTCCGTTAAGGAAAGGCATGTAACACTTTCCTAGAAATAAAATCAAATTACCATATGATCTATTACGAGAGCCACTTATGGATTGCCTTCCAAAGATGGCAATACCTACATCTATCCTTGTATCGTGCCTAGCTAAGGGCGTTAAATGATAGCGCTTGTTGGGAGGCAACCCAATTTTATTTTCTTTGTTTTTGCTTCTATTTAGGTATAAATATTGCATCTAGCTTCTGTTCAGATGTGGTTTTGTGTTTTAATTAGTGTTTGTGCCAGGTAGAACCTTTGCGTACACTTGTGTGAAGTTTATGTGATCATGCTGTAAAAAAGAGAAACGTTAGCGCTCACGAGATTAGACACCAGATTTTACAGGAGAGTGCTATTTAGTTGATTCTTTTTGTAGATGCTTAATAGACAAAGTCCTCACGTTTACTAATTTATTTCAATTTGTTTGGAGTTACAGATGTATTCTAAAGTTACATATTACTACACACTGTTCTGTTTTTGACAGATTCTGCTTTCCGTGTGTTGTTTGCTTATTTTGATGAATCTATGAGTTGTATTGGGTAGTATGAATCATAGAGAGGTTGGAATACAGTAGGTTTAACACCAATATAAACAAAGAATGAGTTCATTACAGTACCTTTGAGTGGTGGTTTGTTTTCTTATACTAACGGAGGTCACGAGATTTTAGGCTAAGTTTTGTGTTGTGAAGTTTTCAAGTTTTGAGCATGGCTTTGATGGACGATGGAACAAAGAGTGGAAAGAGCCTAAGCTTGGGGATGCCCAAGGCACCCCATGGTAAAATTCAAGAACAACCAAAATCCTAAGCTTGGGGATGCCCTGGGAAGGCATCCCCTCTTTCGTCTTCATCTATCGGTAACTATACTCGGGACTATATTTTTATTCACCACATGATATGTGTTTTGCTTGGAGCGTTATGTATGATTTGAGTCTTTGCTTTTTAGTTTTCTACAATCATCCTTGCTGGACACACCTTTTGAGAGAGATAAATATGGTCTAAAATTTGTTAGAACACTCTATGTGCTTCACTTATATCTTTTGAGCTAGATAGTTTTGCTCTAGTGCTTCACTTATATCTTTTAGAGCACGGTAGTGGTTTTATTTTGTAGAAATTGTTGATCTCTCATGCTTCACTTATATCCTTTTGAGAGTCTTTTAGAACAGCATGCTAATGTGCTTTGGTTATAAAACTGGTCCTAATATGATAGGCATCCAAGATGAATATAGTAAAAGCTTTCATACAAAGTGCTTTGAATGTGATGAGAAGTTTGATACTTGATGATTGTTTTGAGATATGAGGATGGTGACATTAGATTCATGCTAGTGGAGTAATTATGAATTTGAGAAATACTTGTGTTAAAGTTTGTGATCCCCGTAGCATGCACGTATGGTGAACCGCTATGTGACGAAGTTAGAGCATGAGGTATTTATTGAGTGTCATCCTTTGTGTGGAGGTTGGGGGCGCGCGATGGTTAAATCCTACCAACCTCCCCCCTAGGAGCATGCATTGATTGCTTTGTTTTGATGACTCGTAAATTTTTGCAATAAGTATATGAGTTCTTTATGACTAATGTTGAGTCCATGGATTATACGCACTCTCACCCTTCCACCATTGCTAGCCTCTCTTGTACCGCGCTACTCTCACCGGTACCATACACCTTCCATATACCTTCCTCAAAACAGCCACCATACCTACCTATCATGGCATTTCCATAGCCATTCCGAGATATATTGCCATGCAACTTTCCACCATTCCGTTCATATGACACACTTCATATTGTCATATTGCCGTGCATGATCATGTATTTGACATCGTATTTGTGGCTAGGCCACCATGCATAAATTCTCATACATGTCACTCTTGATTCATTGCGCATCCAGGTACACCGTCGGAGGCATTCATATAGAATCATATTTTATTCTAGCTTCGAGTTGTAATCTTTGAGTTGTAAGTCAATAAAAGTGTGATGATCTTCATTATTAGAGCATTTTCCCATGTGAGGAAAGGCCAAATAAAAATTAGATGACCCAAAAAAATAGAGAGGGGCTAAAAAAGAAAAAGCCCCTCCAAAAAATGAGAGAAAAGAGAGAAGGGACAATGTTACTATCCTTTTCCACGCTTGTGCTTCAAAGTAGCACCGGGATCTTCATGAGAGTGAGTCTCTTGTTTTGTCACTTTCATATACTAGTGGGAATTTTCATTATAGAACTTGGCTTGTATATTTCAACAATGGGCTTCCTCAAATGCCCTAGGTCTTCAAGAGCAAGCAAGGTGGATGCACACCCACTTAGTTTCTTTTGATGAGCTTTCACACACTTATAGCTCTAGTTCATCCGTTGCATGGCAATCCCTACTCACTCACATTGATATCTATTGATGGGCATCTCCATAGCCCATTGATACGCCTAGTCTATGTGAGACTATCTTCCTCCTTTTTGTCTTCTCCACAACCACCACTCTATTCCACCTATAGTGCTATATCCATGGCTCACGCTCATGTATTGTGTGAAAGTTGAAATGTTTGAAAAAATTTGAGTATGAAAACAATTGCTTGGCTAAAACCGGGGTTGTCCATCATATGAATATTTTGTGTGATGAAGAGGCAGCATAGCCAGACTATATGATTTTGTAGGGATAACTTTCTTTGGCCATGTTATTTTGAGAAAACATGATTGCTTTGTTAGTATGCTTGAACTATTATTATTCTTGTGTCAATATAGACTTTTGACTTGAATCTTTCGGATCTGAACATCCATGCCACAATAAAGAAATTACATTGAAAATTATGATGGTTAGCATTCCACATCAAACATTCTGTTTTTATCATTTACCTACTCGAGGACAAGCAGGAATTAAGCTTCGGGATGCTTGATACGTCTCCAATGTAACTATAGTTTTTTATTGTTCCATGCTATTATATATTAACTTTTGGATGTTTAATGGTCTTTATTATACACTTATATATTATTTTTGGGACTAACCTAGTAACCCAAGGCCCAGTGAAGATTGCTGTTTTTTTGCCTATTTCAGGGTTTCGCAGAAAAGGAATATCAAACGGAGTCCAAACGGAATGAAACCTTCACGACAGTTATGTTTGGAACGATATCAACACAGAAGACATGGAGTGCACGCGAGGGAATGAAGGAGGCATCCATGAGGGTCCAGGGCGCGCGCCCTCCTACAGAGCACGCCCACACCCTCGTGGGCCCCCTCTGGCTCCCCCGATGCCCTCCTTCCTCCTATATATATATATATCCATGTACCCTGAAAACATCAAGGCAATAGAGAAAACCCTAATTCCACTGCCGCAACCTTCTGTTCCCGTGAGATCCCATCTTGGGGCCTGTTCCGGAGCTCCACCGGAGGGGGGATCTTCCACGGAGTGCTTCTACATCAACACCATAGCCTCACCATGAGTTGTGAGTAGTTTACCACAGACCTTTGGGTCCATTGTTATTAGCTAGATGGCTTCTTCTCTCTTTCTGGATCTCAATACCAAGTTCTCCTCGATCTTCGAGGAGATCTATTCGATGTAATCTTTTAGCGGTGTGTTTGTCGAGATCCGATGAATTGTGGGTTTACGATCAAGATTATCTACGAGAAATATTTGGTTCTTTTCTGAATTCTTTTATGTATGATTATAATATCCTTGCAAGTCCCTTCGAATTATTGGTTTGGTTTGGCCTACTAGATCTATAGTTCTTGCAATGGGAGAAGTGCTTGGCTTTGGGTTCAATCTTGCGGTGTCCTTTCCCAGTGACAGCAGGGGCAGCAAGGCGCGTATTGTATTGTTGCCATCGAGGATAAAAAGATGGGGTTTATATCATATTGCTTGAGTTTATCCCTCTACATCATGTCATCTTGCTTAAAGCATTACTATGTTCTTATGAACTTAATACTCTATAACATGCTGGATAGCGGCCGATGTGTGGAGTAATAGTAGTAGATGCAGAATCATTTCGGTCTATTAGTCACGGACGTGATGCCTATATATAATAACAATGCCTAGATATTCTCATAACTATGCACTTTTCTATCAATTGCTCAACAATAATTTTTTCACCCACCGTAGAATTCTGCTATCATGAGATAAGCCACTAGTGAAACCTATGCCCCCTGGGTCTATTCTCAACATATTAATCGCCTATCTACTTTACTTTGCGTTATTTACTTTTTGTTCTTATATCCAAAAATACCAAAAATATTACACTATCATATCTATCAGATCTCACTTTCGTTAGTGACCGTAAAGGGATTGACAACCCCATATCGTGTTGGCTGCGAAATTCTTATTTGTTTGTGCAGGTGCGAGGGACTCGCGCATGGTCTCCTACTAGATTGATACCTTGGTTCTCAAAAACTGAGGGAAATACTTACGCTACCGTGCTGCATCACCCTTTCTTCTTCGAGGGAATACAACGCAAGCTCGAGCAGTAGCATATTGCCGCCCTACGTGGAGGGTCGCGTGGCCGTGTGACATACCAAGGCCCAGCGTCGTCCCTGCGCAGGGGAAGAGGTGGAGGCGCGCCATGCGCTACATCGCCAACACGGGACCGTAGGGGACGGAGTGAATGGAAGGGCATCTGAGCTGCTGCTTGATTCGCCGCAGGTCGCCCACCGACGGGGCATGGTCGCGAGTCCTTTAGAAGTTGGAAATGAAGCATTCGCGCAGCTCACCCCAGGAGGATATCGACTCCTTCGGGAGGTTCAGGAGCCATGAACGAGTCCCGTCTTTGAGACCTATGGGGAACAAGTTGGCCATGACCTTCTCGTCACCACTGGCCGCTTCAATGCTCAGCTCTTGGAACTGCAGGAACCTTGCAGGGTCGGGTGTTCCATCATATCGAGTGGGTAGATTTGGCTTGAACTTGCCGAGCCAGATGACTCGACGAAGCTCTGGGGTGAACGCTCGGAAGCCCACCATGCTAACTGGTGCTCGTTGCTGAGGTGGAGCCTGGTCCGGGTGTTCGCATGCCACTGCATGGGGAGGGGCGCGATCTTGATGAGGCGGAGCATGAAGCGCGCGTGCCTCGCCTTGAGGCCACTGCACCACTTGACAACTTTCTTCATCTCGCGGGGCCACCCTGCGTGTCTGGTCACACTAGGGGGGTCTCATGCCTAGGCTCGGGGATGCCGTCTCTCTGGAGCGGTGGAGGGGGTGCGCCGCCGGCCTCATCGCCCACCTGAGGTTGTGGAAGAGGCAGCGAACGAGATGGTGCTGGAGCTTCTCCCGCGGCGCTGACGAGCTCGGCGATGCGGTCCAGCCAGTCTTCATAGAGCTCGTCAGCCAGGGCGGTAGCGCATGAGCTCACGCGCCATGAGCAGCGCAGCTTGCGAGTTCGCCGGCCCGCAACGGGCGTGGGAGGACGAAGCAGCAGCTGGAGTTAGTGATGGGGTTGTTGTGCGGCCGTCACACCGCGTGGAGAGCGGGAGCGATGAATCCTGTTACTGGCGGGCAACGGGGTTGGTGGCAGTGTTTGCCGCCGGTGATGAAGAGCTACAGGGGATGCCGTCGCCTGGAGGTGCCGTCTGGGCCACTCGAGTGGCGAGGGCCACCCGGCCCTCAGCGCGGACGCGACGAGCGTTAGCCATGTGGCGTTGAGATGACGATGAACCGAACGGACGAAGAGGAGCTTCGATGCACCCCTACCTGACGCGCCAAATGTCTGATTCAAGTGTCCGCAAAACCCTACTAGGTTCGAACTCTGGGGTGCATGCAAAGAACTTAACCTAGTCTATCTACCTACTCGCCATCTCATGAACTAGGATGATGAATAGGAATCTAATGGAGACACGAGGCAATTTATCCTGGTTCAGGCCAGCTAGCGGCGAGTGGCCCTACTCCAGTAGTGTGGTGGATTGGCCTCTTGATGAGCTGTGGATGAACTAGTACAATGGGCGAACAACCTCCGGAGGAGAAGTGTTCTTGGGCTCGGATGAGCTGGTGAACTTGGCAGGGTGGAATGGATCGGATCCCCTCTACCTGGATGGTGTCTATCCAATATTTATGGTGGCCTTGGTCTTCTTCCCCCGAAATGTTGGCGGGAATGGATCCCACATTGGCCAATTTTGAAGGGAGATAACTAGTACATCTTATCTTGACTAAAGGTGGCCTTCGCCTGCAAAGCATCTGATCCTGACACCATGGTGGGCTCGGTGATGACTTCCGTCCTACCATCCTGGCGGTATTGGTCTTGTTGCACTGGTATGGAAACCTTTGGCAGATTCCTCGGGAGTCTGCACCTGAGCCTGCTTCCTTAGCACCAAAGAGGAAAATGTTGTACTGCACCCACTGGCGCCCGCCTGGCCTTGGTCGTCATGGCTTGCCTGATGCAAACCTTGCGAAGTGGGGGGTTGCATAGAGTTCTCCACCACTCAGGAGCCAGCCAGACGAGGCTGCCCCATTCGAAGGACTTGGTGTCGTCCGCCCCGCGAGGCTTGGCCCCTCGCGAGGGTCTTGAGTGTCTATGCTGAAGATGGGCCGTACGAGGCCCGAAAAGGAGCCACGTTGTGGGCCGCAAGCAGGCAAGTGTGGGTACCCTGGTTTCCAGAACGCCGACAGTCCCGAATTGCATCATCACCGACAACGGCTCGTAGTTCACCAGCAATCTCTTTAAAACATATTGTGCTAACCTTGGAATGCAGATATGCTACGCTTCAGTGGCGCACCCACGAAGCAACGGCCAGGCCGAGAGTGCTATCACGAAGGTGCTGAGAGGCCTCAAGGCAAGGACCTTCAAGAAGAAGCTCCAGGCTTGCGGCATGGGCTGGCTGGACGAGCTCCAGGCCGTGCTGTGATCCATCCGCACCACCGCGGCCAAGCCGATGGGAGAGACTCCATTGTTCCTCGTTTACGGAGCTGAAGTGGTTCTCCCCCATGAGGTCAAGCATCTCTCCCCGCGGGTCTTGGCGTTTGACGAGGCACGCCAGGATGCCTGGCGGGGCATGGACCTTGTGCTGGGGGAGGAGTGTCGTCGCCAAGCCTCGCTCCGAGCAGTGAGGTACCAGCAGGCGCTGCGACGGTACCACTGCCGCAACATACACTCCAGGACACTCGAGGTGGGCGGTCTCGTCCTGAGACCGGTGCTCTTTGGTGAAGGGATGCATAAGCTCTCGCCCATGTGGGAGGGCCCATTCAGAATCTCCCATGTCTCCAGTCCTGTCGTTGCGTGTCTGGTGACGCAGAATGGGATCCCCATCCAGAATGCCTGGAAGATCCAACATCTCTAAAAGTTCCACCCATGAAGCAAGGCCCCATGCCTGTGAAGGTCTCCGCTCGTGACACTCTCACGTAATAATAAGTTGGGGCTGCACACGCCCCAGAGTCTCCCGAGCACCGCCCTTGGGCCTCACGGGGACTCCCTCCCACGTCTTAGTGGCAGTACTCCGCGCTGGTGAGAAGACGAAGACTAGTCTAGGTGTTGGACGCGGCTGTTCTTTTGCTCGCTTTCTGTATCTGGTTTGCTTTTGTTGGAATAAAATTTGAGGTTTCGTGCTTTTCGTTCTCAAAGGTTTGAATTCCCCCTCTCTTTTATTCGCTTTTTCACCCTCGCCCTAGAGAGAGGGGCAGTTGCCCATCGCTCCTCCTTGCGCGTCTTGCGCTAGCCCACAGTCACGCCTCGCCGAAGCTTGGGTGCCCAGGGCCTCCACGTATTTGGTCCTTGCGAGACACACTCAAACGAGCGCGTGGGCGTGCGGAATCTCTTTAAGTCTGTGCCTCCGGGTATCGCGATGAAGTGCACCAGCCACGGCTAACCTACGCTCGGGAGAAGTGCGAGGAGCAACGAGATGCCTCGTGAGGTCTTCTATCCCCATAGATATACGACGCCTACGGAGATTCAACGGACGTCAAGAAGGAAGCCTTGGGAGGAAGCCCTGGAAGGCATGCTCTCACAACATGGGAGTCTACCACAAGCACGCCAAGCTAAGCTATACTATCTGCACTTAGTAGCAACACATATATCATGACATAATGTGAATAACAAAGCATAACATGTTGGCGCGAGCGCCATAGTTCATTAAACACCCCAACGGGGCCTTCTACCTTTTTTTCTTCAGAAAATGCAGGAAAAGCGGGAACGGGGCGAATAGCCACAGGAGCTCCCGAGGACCGGCTCCAGCAGCATGAGAGCTCAGTCTGAGCCCCCTCCCACTTCACCAAGGCACGGCGGCAAGGCGCTTCGTCGCCTTCCCTGATCCGGGCTCAGCGGCGGGGTGGATCGTCGTAGCCGATGCCATCGGCCCTCTTCTTAGAGGAGGAGCCGCCGCTGCTGGAAGAGCCGCAGACATCGCCAAGGGCAAGCTCAAAGTCGTCGCTGCCGTTCTCCCGGCAGCACCCCGCACGTCGGTCGTCTTCTCCAAACACCCTCACATAGAGGGTCGCGAGGCCATCGTAATTGAAGTGGAGGGTGCACCTCTCGCCCAGGCCTCGTGCGCAGGCAAACGCCTGCCAACCAAGGGACAAGGACACACCTGTGGCGGTGACCTTGACCCCCACCCAGGAGGCCTTGCTGCAGCAGCTAGAGGCTTGCAACCAGAGGCCGTCAAGTCCCGACAGCAGCGCCCTCGCGAAGAAGGGCAGCAGCGGAAGCCAGGTACCGGCAGGACTCTCCGACCACACGACAAACTCCGGGAAGGCATCTGCTGAGCAAGAGCATGGTCGTAAAGGCCAAACAACCATATTGTGCCTCTCCTCATCATAAGAACCACCTTGCCCGTGGCGGCCCACCACACGAAGATGCATCGCCGTGGATCCCAGAGGCGATGCCCTCCCTCGAAGAAGCACGCCCACGCCCCCGAGGGGTCACCATCGGGGTCGCGGCGTGCTTACGAGGGCGTCCACGGCCTCCCTTGGGTGGTGGTGCGTCCGGCCCCTCCTTGGGAGTCTTCCCCTTCTTTGCGGCAAAGAGCTTCATCGGCGGTGCCATGGATACCTTAGTAGGAGGGAACGAGGAGCAAGGATATGGATATGAGCAGGGGGCTCCACCCCTCCCCATTTATAGCAAGAGGGAGGCGAACTACCGGCCTCCACGATCACAGGTAATGATGATATCTTTTCCATGTAGCAGGCTCCGGTCAAGTCGAACGGTTGCCGAGGCAGCATTGGAAGTGGAGATGCCCACGCCCAATCGAGACGACACGTGTTAATCAGTTAAACAGGCGGTTGGGACCGCCGGTGCTTCACTCTTGCCCTTTTGGCTTTGCCTCAAACTCAAGTCTGAGGGCGCCTTGGGCCCGCAGGCTACTTTCAGCGTCTTGGGAACCAGGGTACCCAGACTTGCCTGCATGCGGCCCATGACGTCGCTCCTTCACCGGCCTAGTACGGCCCATCTTCAGCATCAACACTCAAGACCTTCACGAGGGGCCAAGCCTCGCGAGGCAGACGACACCAAGACCTCTTGAAGGAGCAGTCTCACTAGGCTGGATCTCCGAGGAGCGGTGATCTCTATGCAAGCCCCCACCTCGTGAGGTTCGGATGACGCAAGCAATGATGACCAAGGCCAGGCGGGCGCCAACGGGTGTAGGACAGCAGATTTCTTCTTTGGTGCTAAAGAGGCGCGCAGGTGCACAGTCCCGAGGAATCAGCCAAAGGTTTCCATTTCCATGCAACAAGACAATGATCGCCAAGATGGCAGGAGGAGGTCGTCACCGAGCCCACCATGGCATTAGGATCAGAAGCTTTGCAGGCGAAAACCACTTTCGTTAGGATAAGATGTACTAGTTGTCCCCCTTCAAATTTGGCCATTGTGGGATCCCTTCCCACCAACATTTCGGGGGAAGAGCACCAAGGCCACTATAAATATAACTTAGCCACCACCATAGGGGGGCGGATCATTCAGACCCCCCTCATGCATACACCCAAGAACACGCTTCCTTAGGTTGTTCAACCATTGTAGTAGTTCTTCCTGAGCCTACCTTGAGGAAATTCACGACATTGCAGGAGTAGGGCCACTCACTGCTAGATGGCCTGAACCTGAGTAAACTGCCCGGTGTCACTTTCCTTCTTGTTCATCGAGCTAGTTCGTGGAGACGGCGAGTAGGCAGGTAGGGGAAGTTGAGTTCTTCGCACAAACCCTAGTGTTCGAACTTAATAAGGGTTTTGCGGAGCCCCGAATCCGACAGGTGCAGCCATCACGCTGCATGGAGGGTGGAAGATAAGAAGCCTGCTGCTCATGTGCTGCGGGGGCCAGAGGCGGTGTTGGCCACGCTAGAAGCAGAGTGGCGGGGAGCGCCGCAGCCTACGGGCGCCATCTGGGCGACGCGGGCAGTCCAACGCTCAGCACAAACACGGCGAGCGTCGGTCATGGAGAGGGTCAGTCTAAGGAGGATGAAAGCAAGGGAACTTCAGCACACACCTACCTGGCACAACAAATGTCAGAATCGGGGAACCGCGGTGCCTTGAAAGGTTCTAACACTAGGGCGTGCATGATGGACTTGCTTGCTCTCAACCCATCGCACACTGCACCACGGCCATTGTTTGTCGAGCTTGAGCTATAGCGCTGGGAAAGAAAGGGACACGATGATTTACCCAGGTTTCGGCCACCTTGCGGTGTAAAACCCTCCTCCTGCTTTGTGGTGGATTGCCTCGTGAGGACGATGAGTATGAACTAGTGCAAGGGTGACTAGCCTTGTGATGGCTCTACAGCAGCTCTGGCTTGAGGGGTGGATGAAATGGATTGGATCGAATCCCCTCTCTCAGTGAAAGTCTAACCCATACTTATACTAGCATGGTCCTCTTCCCCTATGGCAAAGACAGGAAGGGCTGCCACAACGTCCAAATTCGAAGGGCGGCAAAAGTATACCCTCTCCTGCCTAAAGGTGGTCTTCGCCTGCAAAGCTTCTGGTCAATGTCACATAGGTGGGCTCGGCGATGACCTCTGTCCTACCGAGCACGTGGTCTTGGTCTTGTTGCATTGAAATGGAAACCTTCGGGGATTCCTCTAGAAATCGCGTACGTCCTTGCTTCCTTAGCACCAAATAGGAAACTTTCCTCGCCTGCGCTAGTTGGCTCTCACCTAGCATTGGTCGTCATGGCTCACCGCACCCCAAGCCTCGCGAGGCCAAGTACCGCCTAGATATGTCCACTTCTTCGGAGGCAGCCCCGGCTGGGCCCTCGTGAAGGTCTTGGCTGCAGAGTCTTGTCATAGGGCCACACCGGGCCGCTGGTGGGTCATGCCCTAGGCAGCAGGCAGACGGGTCTGGGTACCCCCTGTCCCAGAATAGTGACAATTATTAACCATGCAGGGGTGTACTTCTTCACACATGCTCTCACCACTTACCACCATGTACACGTCATGTTTCTTGGCACCCTTCAAGCGGAAGCCTGGCGAGTGTGTCTCTAGTCTATGTTTATCGCCTATTTGAGTTCCATTCGTAAGTATGTTTGGCCGAGGTTTGCACTACGGCCACAAATGATGTGTGCAGGGTTCTGAAGTCCACCATCTCGGTACCACTTGGTACACCAGGACATAGTGCCTAGTCTGTCCCAAGCCCACCTATACCAGGTGCCATTTGGTAGACTACTAACACAACCTACAAAGACGAGAAGCTAGTTGCAACTCCTGGACAGAGATCGAGGAGGTTAGTAAGCAAGAGGGGCACTTAGGCATCCCAATGTGTGCTAGTAGCTAGTCTTGGATAAAAACACAGAACTATGTTCTCATGGACGGTCCCAATGAGACAACCCACCACGTACTTCTACATGTCCTCCCGTCGCTACCTTTACCTAATCGTGTTCACGCGCTTAGCTCTCAGTAGTAAGACATGTTCACCACCATTCCAATCCATCCCTGATGAATCACAATTGACACAAGTCTAAGCATGGCAGGCATAACAGGCAAGCATGAATGTGTAGGCACATCATGGCTCAAGAACCTCCAACTCATGCTAGTGAGTCTCAACTATTTCCTGTGGCAAAGATAGGTCATGCAAAGGAATGGGTTCAACTACCGCACCATGTAAATGTTGAATCGTTGTTGTCCTAATGCAATAAAAGAGAGAAAGAGCGAGAGAATGGGATTGTATTGGAATGCTCACTGGAGATTTGCTTGCCTGGCACTTGTGAATCTAGCAATGTGTATTCATAAGTGACAACGATCTCGACGTCGGTACAACGTCTACCGAGAGGGAACGAACACCGGCAAACAAGAGGGAACACAATCAATGCAATGCAACAACATGAATGCATGATCTTCACTTGGCAGTATGCTGTGATTTGAACTAATGCAACTAATACCAAGATTGTATGAAACTTATTTGAACCAATGGTTCAAATGCAAGCTTAATATAAAGCATTTAAAATGCCATTTAGTGAGTTGTACAATTCAGTGAGTATAAGTAGTCCAAGCATGCTTGAGAATGCCATAAACAAATTCTTCATATTTTCTCTGATAATTTCTCATATATAAATTATTTAATTTGGAGTTATGGTTGAATTTCTATGAATTTTAGAAGTTCTAGGTATTTTGTGGAATTTCTGGACTTAATTAAAAGGAATAATTAGATTTATGCCCCTATTTGCACTGCTGCAGGATGCTGCTGACGCGACACTTCGATCAGAGACCCTTCGACGAAACTGTGTGCAATGCAATAATCACAAAATGTGGTTTAAAAAACTGTCAAAAAAGGTGCAAAACGTTTGCGATGAAGGATGCATCAAACACGGCTCAGATTTTAGTTGCGTGTGCGATGCTGGGTATACGGTTGATCCATACGAGCTGTTTGCGATTAGACAGAACAACATAAACGTGCAGCCATATCAATGTGTGTGCGATATACGGCATACAGTTCACTCTAATGAACTGTTTGCGATGATCGAGGTGAACACAAGCGATTCGGCATAACAAGATGTGTGTGATACCCAGCAAACAAGTCTATAATAAGAACCGTGTGCGATCATTATAGATAGCCCATACGGTTTTTTTTTTTGTGAATTGTGTGCTCGTCAGGGCACACACTTCAACAAACCAACATGTGGGCGATAATGTAGAAGATCTCCGTCGAATACGTATTACCAACCATCTGAGGCGAGATTGACAGGATAAACAGAGATAACAAATTGATATGACCGAATGGAAACATAGATATGTACAATCGCCATAATTTAGTCCTTCTTCTTCTTGTTGTTGTTGTTGTTGGATGGCCCCGCGACATCGTCTTGGCGAGGACGCTTCTTGCCGCTGACGATTGGCTTTTCATCGCCGCCGCTGTCATCATCGTCATTGATGTCATTTCCGTCCTCCTCCTTGTTCGACCATTCCTCCTCATCATCATCGCCGTCCTCTTCTTCGTCCTCCGATGGCTCTCGTCCATATGGTTGTCGTCTGACGACTCCGGAGGTGGCGTCCCTTCCATGATCCGGATATAATCGAAGTTTGGGCTCGACGCAGGACTCATGGATGATGAGCGAGATGATTCTGATGTTGACCTATCATCGGGCGCCAGACTGCTGGCCAAACAGTCGTCCTCACTGTCGCTCGACATGGCTGCAGAGTGTGTGCCAGTGTGTAGCACGGCCTGCCGGGGACGATGAAGATGGTGGACACTTAAGTGGGGTATGCAGAGAAGAGGAAATGCCAATTGAAGCGGGGGTTGCCGTATTATCTAACCATTGATATAATCAACCGCAATTATTTGTACCCAACCACTCCAAATTCCCGGGGTTGCGCAGGACTTCTATTGGCTGGTTTCTTTTTTCATGACAAAAAGGAGGAACAAGTTGTGACGACCCAAGACCGGCGCTCCAGAAGACTTCCAAATGTTCCGGGTTTTGCCGTGTGTTTTATTTGCTTGCTTCATTTTATTTGTGCTTGCATCATGTTATAAATCTTTTGCAACTCAACTAAATAAATTGTTTGGACCTTCAGTCCATTTAAATTGAGGGATGTCATAATGATTTCTCTTTATAACATATCCTCCTAATATTTTTATGGAGCTATTATAATTAATCCATTAATTTGGAATCACCAAACACACTTGCAATTAATTCGCATGCCTTTGTTATCTTAATTCCCGGCCTCAAACCTTGTCCTCAAATTCTTGCCCATTTGGATTTCATCTAAAGGAATTTCAAAATTCAAATAGTTTGACTTTTATTCAAACTTGTTGGAATTTTCATTTTCCAAAAACCTTCCAACAATTTTGATAAAATTCATTACATTTTTGTGAGTCCGGGAAGACAATCCCCGTGCCCAAACTCTACTCCTAACCCCCTATTTGTTTTCTTTTGATCCTCTATTTTTTTTCTTTCTTTGTCTCTCTCTTATTTTTGAGAGAGAGAGGGAGCAAGAGCTTCAGCCGGCGCATCCCTCTCTGCGAGCCACCTACTTCTGCCCTAGCTGGGCCGGCCTCTAAGGCCCATCTCCCCGCAGCTCGCTTCCCTCCTCCATAACCCTAGCTCCCACCGATCTCCCTCTCGCTCCCTTGCCCCTTCCTCCTGTGCGCCGCCACCACCAACCAACGACGCATCGCGCCTCGCCTCCTTGCGGCATCGACCAGCACCACCCCTGCCGCCTCGTCCCATCTCCCCTTCTTCTCCTCCCCATGCCTGGACCTCCATGGCGTTACCCCCAAGCTCCGGCGCCTAGCTCCCTTCCCTGCCCCACGACAGCGTCGCCGTGCCTTCCTCGTCGTGCGCCTCACACCCCACCGGCCGCAGCGCCTCGCCATGGTGCCCCGTGGGCCAGCCTTGCCGCATCTGTCATCGCGCCGCCTGAACCTCCCTGGCCAGTTAGCCCGCCTCGCCTCTACATCGTCTCAAGCCGGCGTCTCCGTCCAAGCTCCGCGCCCCGCCACCGTCGAAGACCACCAGGAGGCCCGCGACCTCCGCCGCCCTGCGCGGGAGACCAACACGCGCGCGGCCGTGCCTGTGCCTCCGTCCTAGCCGCCGCCTCTTCCTCCTCCGCGCCGGGCGCCGTGAGCCGCCGCCTCGGCAACCACCAGGGCCGCCACCCTCATCTTCGCCCGGGTCCCCTGCATCAGGCCAGGCCGCGCCCCGCCAAGTCCCTGCGGGCTCTTCTTCCTCCTGCGCCAGATCCATGCCGTCGTCCATGCCGCCGACAATAACAGCATCAGCAGGTCCCCTGCTTCACCCGGTTGGATCCATGAGCCCGGAGTCAACCGCTGCTGGAGTCTCCTGGCTCCTCTGCCGCCGCTACTGGTGCTCGGGACACCTAGAACCACCAGGTCCGGCTATGTCCCTGAACGGCTACAGGACCCTCTCCGTGTCCAAATGATGCCAAGATGCACCCATGGAATTTTGCCTAGTGCCGAAACGACACGTGTACGACTACTACATGAACGAGTACCACGACGACCCTCGAGTACGACTACATGGTGGCGTGTCAAGTACGTCTACCGCGGTCTTCGGAATCATCAAGTACCACGACACGACGACATGAACAGCTACAAAGTGAGTACCGCTACGCCCGAACGACTATGGACCGAAATGACAAGTTCCTCTATGACATGTGTACCACTACCGTCGACTACCGTCGCCGTGACCCGAACATCTACGGAAACGTGAACGACATTCTTCGTGAAGATTCTTGTTAGAGCTCAAGCATTCTTCATCATGCATTCCGAAGTGCAGTTCTTCCTACCTTTTTCTTTTGAGGTAGTGTTATGTCATTCTTGACAATTTCCCTTCGTGCTTCATGATTCACATGTTATCAAGAATGAGATATTTAAACCATCATTTTCCTTGTTCAGGAGATCTTTTCAACCCTTCTATTTATTTGTTGGAGTTATCTTGGGTTGTTTTTTCACCTAAAGCTTTCCCTGAGAATTGTTGCTAATTATGGTGCTTATAAATGACCCAACTTCTTCTTCTATTCCTCCGATGATATATTTTTTTTTTCATCTCTTTGGTGCTCTCAATCAAATCAATTGTTTCTGTTAGTGGCAGAATATCACGTAAAGTTTTGAGATGTTTTCCATAAGCCCACATCAAGCTTATTCTTTTCATTGTTGAATTTCCAACAACTCTGTTCAACCCATCTTGGTAAAGATGCTCTTTCAAATTCATTTTTGGGAGAAGTTGTCATTTTCTTCTCCGTTCTTTACATAGCATATATTCTTTCATTTTGGAGGCATTGTGATGTTGCTCTCTCCAAACCATCATCTCATTTTATCGAGATCATGTTCTTTCCTTTGCTTGTCCATTTAATTGGAGTGTTGTGTCCTCGTTCAAGTTCTCTCATCTTATAAAGTTTTGACTCTCTGTTAACCGGTGTGTTGTCTGAAATCGTTCTTACCCCTTGTGCCATTCTTTCAATTGTTTCAGAGGCAATGTGCTGTTGATTTCATCAAGTATCATCCAATCTTCTCAAGTTCATGTTAATTCCTTCGATTTTCAGACAGAGGTCTGTCCAGATTCTGTCATTCTTATTCCTTGGCTATACCATTGCAGTTTCATATTCTTTTGGTTCATAAGCTCTTGTTTCATGCCTTTCAACCTACAAGGTTCTCATAATGTTCCTTGTTCCTCTTTTCTAACGGAGTGTCTTCATCTTCATTCATCTCCGTTGTATTCTTCTTTCACTTTGGTCAACCTCTCAAGTTCGTGGTTTCACTCGTTTGTCATAGAAGCAACTTTGTTTTACCCCTTCCTTTTCTATTTATCCCGTGCCATCTCCAGGATCTCGGGTCGAGATCCTCTGTTAGTGTGGGAGAGTTGTGACGCCCCAAGACCGACACTCCAGAAGACTTCCAAATGTTCCGGGTTTCACCGTGTGTTTTATTTGCTTGCTTCATTTTATTTGTTATTGCATCATGTCATAAGTCTTTTGCAACTCAACTAAATAAATTGTTTGGACCTTTGGTCCATTTAAATTGAGGGATGTCATAATGATTTCTCTTTATAACATATTCTCCTAATATTTTTATCGAGCTATTGTAATTAATCCATTAATTTGGAATCACCAAACACACTTGCAATTAATTCTCATGCCTTTGTTATCTTAATTCCCGGCCTCAAACCTTGTCCTCAAATTCTAGCCCACTTGGATTTCATCTAAAGGGATTTCAAAATTCAAATAGTTTGACTTTTATTCAAACTTGTTTGAATTTTCATCTTCCAAAAACCTTCCACCAATTTTGATTAAATTCCTTACATTTTTGTGAGTCCGGGAAGACAATCCCCGTGCCCAAACTCTACTCCTAACCCCCTCTTTATTTTCTTTTGATCCTCTATTTTTTTCTTTTCTTTCTTTGTCTCTCTCTTATTTTTGAGAGAGAGGGAGCAAGAGCTTCAGCCGGCCCATCCCTCTCTGCGAGCCACCTACTTCTACCCCAGCTGGGCCGGCCTCTAAGGCCCATCTCCCCGCAGCCCGCTTCCCTCCTCCATAACCCTAGCTCCCACCGATCTCCCTCTCGCACCCTTGCCCCTTCCTCCTATGCGCCGCCACCACCAACCCACGACGCATCGTGCCTCGCCTCCCTGCGGCATCGACCAACACCACCCCTGTCGCCTCGTCCCGTCTCCCCTTCTTCTCCTCCCCATGCCTGGACCTCCATGGCGCAGCCCCCAAGCTCCGCCGCCTAGCTCCTTTCGCTGCCCCACGACAGCGCCACCGCGCCTTCCTCGCCGTGCGCCTCGCACCCCGCCGACCGCAGCGCCTCGCCATGGTGCCCCGCGGGCAGGCCTTGCCGTGTCCGTCGCCGCGCCACCTAAACCTCCCTGTCCCGTCATCCCACCTCGCCTCTACATCGTCTCAAGCCGCCGTCGCCGTCCAAGCTCCGCGCCCCGCCACCATCGAAGACCACCAGGAGGCCCACGACCTCCGCCGCCCTACGCAGGAGCCCAACACACGCGTGGCCGCGCATGTGTCTCCGTCCTAACCACCGCCTCTTCCTTCTCCGCACCGGGCGCCGTGAGCCGCCGCCTCGGCAACCACCAGGGCCGCCTCACTCGGCTTCGCCCGGGGCCCCTACTTCAGGCCAGGCCGCGCCCTGCCAAGTCCCCGCTGGACCTTCTTCCTCCTGCGCCAGATCCATGCTGTCGTCCATGCCGCTGGCAACAACAACATCAGTAGGTCCCCTGCTTCACCTGGTTGGATCCATGCGCCCGGAGTCAACCGATGCTAGACTCCCCTAGCTCCTCTGCGGCCGCTGCTGGTGCTCGGGACGCCTAGAACCACCAGGACCGGCTATGTCCCTGAACGGCTACATGACCCTCTCCATGTCCAGGTGACGCCAAGATGCACCCATGGAATTTCGCCAAGTGCCGAAACGACACGTGCACGACTACTACATGAACGAGTACCACGACGACCCTCGAGTACGACTACATGGTGGCGCGTCAAGTACCTCTACCGCGGTCTTCGGAATCGTCAAGTACCACGACACAATGACATGAACATCTACAAAATGAGTACCGCTACGTCCAAACGACTACGGACCGAAACGACAAGTTGCTCTACGACAGTGTACCACTACCATCGACTACCGTCGCCGTGACCCGAACATCTAAGGAAACGTTAACGGTTACAAAACGTGAACGACTACCGTCGCCGTTCACCACTACTTCCCTCGACGACTCGAACCGCCCCGAAACGCACGCTTCAAAGGTATACCGCGAGACGTTGACCCGTGGACGAATGTTGCTTGTTGTATGAGATGCACCTTATGTTTGTCTCGAGTCCGAATTGTTGGTGCACGTTTCCCCTCGTTTGCCTTGCCACCGACATGTGGGAACCCGGTATTCGGGAGCACCCCACCATCTTGCATGACACGCTCACGCCGCCTTCTTCATTTGCACCGGTCTCTCGTTTAAATTGATAAATATGCACTTGTGGAGTTTCCAGAATTGTTGTTGTTATTTTCGGCCTCATTTAAAATGACTAGATAGTGTAGTTTTGCTCATGCTTCACCTCTTGCCATGTTTAATAAAAACATTTAATCTTGTCTTGTAAATAAACAAGAGTCGACTAAATAAATAAAATGTGGTGTTTTGTCAATATGCAACTCGTTGCATATTGAGATCCACTTAAATTGTAGTATTGTTTGTGCACCTTGCCATGCCATGCATATTTAAACCGGAAATGCATCATACTTGGTTGTGCATCATATGCCATGTTTATGCTTGTGTGTTTACCATGTTGTTTGCTTCTTTCCAGTTTGCTTCTCTTGTTAGCTTTGGTTACGTTCTGGAGTTGTGTGGTTTTGTTCAACTACTGCATGGACTCGTTGTTCTTCCTCGTGGGATCCCATGCAAGGTGACCATTCCCCGATATCACCTCTATCTTTGCCTATGCTAGTTGTCTCGCTCTTTAGATATGCCTCGATGCCAATTCCTGTTTGTCAGCCTCCTATTGTTGCCATGAAACCTCTAACCTTTGACACCTTCCCAGCAAACCCTTGTTTGGCTATGTTACCCGCTTGCTCAAACCCTTTTATAGCGTTGTTAGTTGCAGGTGAAGATGAAGATTGCTCCATGTTGGAACTTGTTGTTGGAATATCACAATATCTCTTAAATATATTAACACACCTATATACTTGGCAATGGGTGGAAGGCTTGGCCTTTTGCTCGGTGTTTTGTTCCACTCATGCCACCTTAGGAACCGACAAACCGGTGTTATGTTCCTCGATTTTGCGTTCCTAATCGTTGTTGGGGTTTATGGGCCCCCCTCGATAATTCGCACTGCTTAAAGCTTTTCCAACAAGGCCCAACTTGGTTTTAATTTGCCTCATAATAATAAAAACTTAATTAATTAATTGCATATGGGGTCATGTGCCCGAGGATTCTTCTACATACAGGGGGGCCAGTGCTGATGGTGTTGGTCCCAAACGGGGGTTCGATGGGGCCGCCACGGGGAAACTCGAGGTATCTGGCTCCCGTAGGTTGTCCCATCCGGTCGTGGCCTGAGACGAGATACGCGCGGCTACTATCAGGGTGTCGGCACGCCGGGAGGTCTTGTTGGATTAGTTTTACCTTCGTCGAAATATCTTGAGCATGGGATTCCGATGATACTCGGGTCTTCCCACTTTGGAGTTGCGACTCCGCAGATCGTGCGCTTGTGATGGGCTAAGTTGGGACACCCGTGCAGGGTTTGTTCTTTCGAAAGCCGTGCCCGCGGTTATGTGGCAGATGGGAATTTGTTAATATCCGGTTGTAGATTACTTGACACCATATCCTTAAGAATACACTACATGTGTGAGTAACCGTGATGGTCTCTTTCCGAAGGGCTTCGGGAAGTGAACACGGTGGGGTTATGTTTGATCGTGAGTAGCTAGGATCACTTCTTGATCAACTTGGCGATCGTTGGCACTTGTTCTCTTCTCGCTCTAAACTCGTAAGCTAGTGATTAGTGCTTGCTGGAGACACTTTTATAGCCTTTCCTCACCTAAGTCTTTGGTAGTTTTGATACTCGGGAACGGGATTGCTAAGTCCTCTGTGGCTCACAGATTCAACACACAATAGATGCAGTTACCGTTGAGAATACTGCAGGAGATGGACAAGAACTTCACTGGGAGTTCGATGAAGAGCTTGGCCGTATGTATGTGACGTTTTCGACGATCAGTAGTGGTTCCTACTAGGGGCGATCAGGCCTTGTGTTTTATGGTATCTTTCTAATTTGGATTTTCGTCCGTAGTCGGACCCTGTGTTATTTGGATGATGTATGCTATTGTATTCGTTGTGTGACGTGGCGAGTGTAAGCCAACTATCTTTTCAATTTCATCCCTGAACTTTTACATGAGATGCGCAAAGATACCATACATGAGATCATTCTATTATGCGCTTATGTCTTTAATTCGTGCCTCGACACGTAGGAGACATAGTCGCATACTGGGAATTACACAAGTTTTGGGATTATGCACCGGTATCGGTACGAACGGAGTAGGATAGTTGGCAAGCAATACATTGCGCTCTTCTTATTGATAAAGCCAGCAACAATCAAACTACAAAGGAAAAAAACAAAGACAAAGGAAAGTATCTGCACGAATCTTCGCGTAGCATCAATGGCATAGGACCTAGATGTGCATTACTTAGAGCACATCTAGATGTACTTTAGCAATACTGTCAAACAACACCCCTAATGTTCATTGCAAACACCGCATAGAACATGGCTAATGCAACAACCACAACTACACATGCTAGTTCCTTCTTGTCTGTTGCTTTCATTTGTTGCATGTGATTGTTTCTTTCTTGCTTCATCGTATTGATTGTACATTCCAGATCAGCCAGTTTCTTCTTCAGCTTTATGTTATCTTCTACGAGCTTGGTGATAACACTCCGAACCCTGCCATGCCATTCTTCATCCAGCCAGTTAACAAGGGCACAAGCCACATATCCCTGCCAATGTGAAATAATATTCAGGTTGAGAGGTGGCATTAACTAAGGTAAAATAATGAACTTAGCACTAACCTCTAAGGGGCAAATGAGAAACTGCTGCCAATGTCAAATTCCTCCGTGCATACACGTCGAGCGGGAGTGTGCCCGTGCACACAACTCAGCCTTTGGTACTTCTCGGTGGCGCAAAACTTGGAGTCCAACTCGTGTTGCGGGAGTCTGGAGTCATGCTCCGGATCCGACGACAGGTCACTTTCCTAGGGGGGGTCATTTAGGACGCATTCAGCAAGGAGCTATACTTTGTACATGTTAAAAAAGATCGGGATATATTGGAACCTGACAAGACGATTCGGATCCGTAGTACACCTGCCTTCTAATGACCTTAGGCAAGTGCTCGACGGCGACCGCCGTCGTGGCGGCGATACGAGCAGGAGCAGCCGCACCGAAACCATTAGCACCACTCGTCCGCATTCCCCCAATGTCAACGCCACGTGATGGAATTTGTAGGATATGTAGGGATTTGGGGGAAATGGGGAAACTGTGGGGATAAGCTAATGGTCAGGAACTACTTATGGCACTATACGTTGTTTATGACACACTGTTTATACATGTCGTTTCTGTTAGGTATTACAACGTCACACATGATTTCTGCACCAAACCATGCGAGAAGACAACGTAGGTTAGACACGATTACCATTACATAACTGTATGTGATGTACTACCCTGTCCATATGATTGAGTTACATTGATACCGTGTAAACAGCCGCTCTATGGATTTCCGTAAAAAAAACAGCCGCTCTGCATATAGAGATGGCGGCAGTGGCCTAGGCAGCGGCTACCGGAGAAGAGGTCAATCCTTGGTCGGTGGGCGGTGGCGGCATCATAGGAGGTCAATCCTCGGTCTGCGGTGGGAGATAGGAGGAGCTCAACCATCGAGGTCTACGGCGTCGTGATTCGAGCACATCCTTCGCGGTTGATGGCGGGATAGTGGAGGTCGAACTTCATGCGGCACCCGCACTAAGCTTTGCTCCTCGACCCTGCTGTCTCGGCGTGCCACCGCATCACGCTTCTCTGTCTGCTGGGTGGAGGTCACCGCATGGCTAATTAATTAAGGTATTCTTTTCATGAATGGCTTAATTAAGGTATTCAATTCCTAAGGGTAGTGTTGTACTAGTACTTTGCGTGTAAATTGACTTGCCATTAATTTTTGTCATTGCACGTCTGGATAACAATATGGAGCGCCCTCAGTAATTATGACAACTAGTCGCCAACCCGTGCATTCGCACGGCTAGGGTATAAAATACTTATAAATGCTTTCTATGATTTTGGGTGCTTTGTAGTTATTTGGCTGTTGCATGCTTCATAAATGTGTGCCTTTTATTGATATTGAATTTGCTACAACACTGAAATTTTTATATTTACAGTTTATTATGGTAACTATGCATAAAGAATACATTTGGGTTTCTTATTTAGATTTTGATTGATTTGATCGGCACCACTTTCATTATTTTATTCCCTACTTTATTATAACTTCAAGATTCCATCAATATTTATGTTTTTTAAGACAACCCTATTTATGTGTGTAGTGCATCGTTGTGCACACTTTAATTTGCACATTTTATTTCTATACTTCATTCAATCTCGACATTTCCGCTAGTTGTGTATAATTTGCATCACACTACATTTATGGAAAGAAAAGCCTTGTTGCAAAGTAAATTAAGTCACATTAGACATACATTTTTTCTCTCTATGCCTTTGTAAATATGGGGAAGCACATTTGTATGCGAATCAACTTGGATATACAACATGAAGTCTCGGGTTCTAGATGATAGATTTGGGAGCACTTCTCTTCTGCTAGCTTTGAAGCACCGAAGGTAGAAGAATAATCATACTAAGAAAGCTAGTTTATGGAGTTATACATCATAAAGGCAATGGTTAGAAAACTGCTCGGTATTGTAGCTCCAAGCTAAGCTTCCCTTTGGTTAGTAAAAAGGAATTCAGATAGTGATTCCTCCTAAAATGACTATTGTTCTTTGTGATCATAGTGAACTGTATCGCCTGCAAGGGGCTTTGATCAAACTCCCACAACTGCTTGGTACTGTATCGCCTGTAATGCTTTGCTCATAGATCATCATCTAAACTTTCCAAGCAGTCACAGTTGCTCCTTGTCAGACATATCCTATATGATCACCATTACTTGCTAGATTTGTTCACAGAAAAGAACCATCAACATAATCCCGAACTTGTATTGTATGTGCCCTTCTGAACTTCTATGGGGCTTGATATTAAGATGTACGAACTACTCTTTGTTCCCATTACCGTCAACATGATGAAGTTGACACTTTTCTTGGCTATATACCATATATTTACATATATTATATTGTTTCATATATTATGTGACAGCGATCAGGTTGCATATCAGGCTGAACAATGTCGTCAACATTAAAAGATCAATCGACCATATGCTCTATCATAATAACCGATGCCAATAAGTCAGTCAGAAGAAATACTAAATTCAAAACTATAGTTCTAAGATTATCTGCAAATTTTTTGGAATGTCTTTTTAAATTATATATCAACCAAACAATAATCAACTTAATAAAAAATAAATTATCAGAACGGGTCATAAATTAACATTCACAAAATCTTTAAATTTCAGGATTAAATAACAGGTATCCATATATGCATAATAAGCATAAATGCGTGCCTAGTGCTCCCTCGGTATAGAAATATAGGAGTGTTTAGATCACTAAAGTAGTGATCTAAATGCTGTTATATTTGCTTACAAAGGGAGTATATTTAGCAATTTGTAGGTGTACTGGAAGCATTGAGCATGTACAGTGCATATATTTTTCTCTATGCTTATTCTATATATGTTCTTCTAAACAGAACATGGACGTCTGAATTTTACATGTCATAACTTCTCTGGCAAGGGATTAATTTATTTGTATCCATTCTACCAGCCTGAGATAATCCCGCTGGTTGCCATTGGTGCTCCAGCAAATAATACAAAAATGAAAAAAAACATTAAATAGAATATGTTCATGTATGCATTTCACACCAAATTTATAGCCTTTACAAACTGATTATTTCATCTGAAACAGAATAAAGAATTTGATCAGTAGTTCCTTCAAGAAAAATAGTTATAGATGTGAACCTGTATACATGCATCTGAGACTGACTCATCTCGATTCCACCACGGCTATTACTGCGACACCCTCCCTCATCAGTCTGGGCCACGTAAGTAAGATTCTAATGATGTTCGCTTTCATGCACTTCACGTAGTTTAGTTTCCTTCCACATACTGAATGCTTGAGCTTAGGTATCCAACATTGGAATCATCGGTCAGTCATAAAACACACTAATTCAGCTTCAAAATAAAACACAGTAATTCATCAAATATATCCCGCGGAGAATGAAAATCAAATTAGTTAGCTATCTATATGATCTCGTAACCTTGCCAGCTACGGCGTACATACGATGCAGCGCGCTGCCTCTTGTCATAAGTGAGTTGAAGGAAAAAACTTAAATAAAAAAATTGTGGTCTTTCTTACATATAAAAAAAATAAAAGATTCGTGGTGTTAGGATTAGAGAAAAAATAATTATGGTACTACACATCAGATTAGGTTTTGATACTTTGAGTCGATTTATCTTTCTTGAGATGCAAATAACTGGAGATCAAAGATACCTGAGATGCACGATAACCCACAAGTGTAGGGGCTTGCAACAGTTTTCAAGGGTAAAGTATTCAACCCAAATTCCTTGATTCGACACAAGGGGAGCCAAAGAATACTCTTAAGTATTGGCAGCTGAGTTGTCAATCCAACCACACCTGGAAACTTTGTATCTGCAGCAAGATAGTTTAGTAGAAAAGTAATATGATAGTGGTGATAGCGGCAATAAATGTAACGATAGTGTTTTTGTAGTTTTTGTAATAGTCACAGCGGAAAAGTAAATAAGCAACAAGCAATATGGGAAAAGCTCGTGGGCATTGGATTGGTGATGGAAATTATGTCGGATGCAATTCATCATGTAGAAGTTATAAACTAGGGCGACACTGAACTAGCTCCAGTTCATCAATATAATGTAGGCATGTATTTCGAATATAGTCATACGTGCTTATGGAAAAGAACTTGCATGACATCTTTTGTCCTACCCTCCCGTGGCAGCAGGGTCCTATTGGAAACTAAGGGATATTAAGGTCTCCTTTTAATAGAGTACCGGACCAAAGCATTAACACGTACTGAATACATGAACTCCTCAAACCATGGTCATCACCGGGAGTGGTCCCGATTACTGTCACTTCGGGGTTGCCGGATCATAACACATAGTAGGTGACTATAGACTTGCAAGATAGGATCAAGAACACACATATATTCATGAAAACATAACAGGTTCAGATCTGAAATCATGGCACTCAGGCCCTAGTGACAAGCATTAAGCATAGCAAAGTCATAGCAACATCAATCTCAGAACATAGTGGATACTAGGGATCAAACCCTAACAAAACTAACTCGATTACATGATAGATCCCATCCAACCCATCACCGTCCAGCAAGCCTACGATAGAATTACTCATGCACGGCGGTGAGCATCATGGAATTGGTGATGGAGGAAGGTTGATGATGATGATGGCGACGATCTCCACTCTCCGGAGCCCCAAACGGATTCCAGATCAGCCCTCCCGAGAGAGATTAGGTCTTGGCGGCGGCTCCGTCTCGTAAAACGCTATAATTCTTCCTCCCTGATTTTTTTCTCCCCAAAAATGAATATATAGGATCTGGGGATACATCGGTGGAGCACCAGGGGGCACATGAGGCAGGGGGGGGCGCCCTAGGGGGGGCGCCCCCACCCTCGTGGACAGGGTGTGGGCCCCTTGGTCTGGATCTTCTTGCAGGTATTTTTTATATTTTTCGAAATAATTCTCCATGGATTTTCAGGTCATTCCGAGAACTTTTTATTTCTGCACAAAAACAACACCATGGCAATTCTACTGAAAATAGCGTCATTCCAGGTTAGTTCCATTCAAATCATGCAAGTTAGAATCCAAAATAAGGGCAAAAGTGTTTGGAAAAGTATATACGTTGGAGACGTATCAACTCCCCCAAGCTTAAACCTTTGCTTGTCCTCAAGCAATTCAGTTAATAAACTAAAAGTGATAAAGAAAAACTTTGACAAACTTTGTTTGCTCTTGTTGTTCTAAATATGTAAGCCAACATTGAGGTCTTCAGCAAGATCATGAACTAACCATATTCACAATAACTTTCAGGTCTCAAGTCTACTCTTATCAATGGCATAATCAACTAGCGAGCAATAATAATAAACTTCGGATGACAACACTTTCTCAAAACAATCATGATATGATATAACAATATGGTATCTCGCTAGCCCTTTCTGAGACTGCAAAACATAAATGCAGAGCACTTTTAAAGGTCAAGGACTGACTAGACATTGTAATTCATGGTAAAAGAGATCCAGTCATGATCATACTCAATGCAAATTAATAGTAATACATGCAAATGACAGAGGTGCTCTCCTACTGGTGCTCTTTGATAAGAGGATGATGACTCTGCATAAAAGTAAATAGATAGGCCCTTCGCAGAGGGAAGCAAGGATTTGTAGAGGTGCCAGAGCTCGATTTTTAAATAGAGATGAATAACATTTTGAGCGGTATACCTTCATTGTCAACATAACAACCAAGAATCTCGATATCTCCCATGCTACGCACATTATAGGCGGTTCCCAGACAAAATGGTAAAGTTTATACTCCCCAACCACTAACAAGCACACTCCACGGCTAGCCCGAAACAACTGGTACCGTCCAAACCAGCAACAACCCTGGGGGAGTTTTGTTTAACTATTTATCATTTGGAGCATGGGACTGGGCATCCCGGATACCAGCCATTTTCTCATGAATGATGAGCAGAGTCCACTCATCGTGAGAATAACTCACCTAGCACGGAAGATATAGACAGCCCTAGTTGATACATGAGCTGTTCGAGCATACAAAACAGAATTTCACTTGAAGGTTTTGAGTTTGGCACATACAAATTTACCTGGAACGGCAGGTAAATACCGCATATAGGAAGGTATGGTGGACTCATTGGAATAACTTTGGGGTTTATGGAAGTGGATGCACAAGCAGTATTCCCGCTTAGTACATGTGAAGGCTAGAAAGAGACTGGGAAGCGACCAGCTAGAGAGCAACAACTGTCATGAACATGCATTAAAATTAATCAACAATGAATGCAATCATGAGTAGTTTATAAATCACCATGAACATAAATATCGTGGAGGCTATGTTGATTTGTTTCAACTACATGCGTGAACATGTGCCAAGTCAGATCACTTAAATCGTTCAAAGGAGGATAGCACCCCATCATACCACATCACAACCATTTTAATATCATGTTGGCACGCAGGATAGACCATTATGAACTCTCAGCTAATTAAGCATGGCATAAGAAGCTATGATCTCTAGTTTTCATTGCAAGCATGTTTCATTCATAATAAGCTGAATCAGGAACGATGAACTATCATATTTACAAAAACAAGAGAGGTCGAGTTCATACCAGCTTTTCTCATCTCAATTAGTTCATCATATATCATTCTTATTGCCTTTCACTCGCACGACCGAAAGGTGTGAATAATAATAATAATAGTGCACATGCATTGGACTAAGCTGGAATCTTCAGACATTTAATACAAGAGAGAATACAAGGTAATATGGCTCAAGGTTAAATCAACAATAAAGCATATGAGAGCCACTAAGCAATTTCAATCATGGTCTTCTACTCTTAACCCCCAATGAAAAGAAAAGAATCTATTTACACGGGAAAGCTCCCAACAAGCAAAAGAAGAACAAGAAATCTTTTTGGGTTTTCTTTTAGTTACTACTGCAAGAAAAGTAAACTAGCTAGAAGCTACAACTAATATCTTTTTGTTTTTCTTAAGGTTTTTCTAGCACACGAGAAAAAGACTAAGAAAAAGAAATTGAAACTAAACATGGATGGTACAATGAAAGAGTGTGAGCACCGACAACTAGGATAAGTGTGAACATGAATGTAAAGTCGGTGAGAAACATGTACTCCCCCAAGCTTAGGCTTTTGGCCTAAGTTGGTCTATGGCCATGGATCGAAGCTACTCCCTCCAGTGTACTGAGATGTATCCTCTAGGTGCCACTGGTTGGCGAGCTCATCCAGCTCCCACCCATAAACAGACTGACGGTAAGGATCAAGTGGTGGCTCTGGCTCAGGCTCTGAAGCTTGTGCCTGGCCTTGGTACTTGTAGAAGGCATCTGATGTAATGAGGTATATGCATGTGGACAGATCAAACAAAGATGGTGCACGCAAGGTAACAATTTCACAGTATATTTCATCAAACCTTAATTTATAATTAAGCAACCCGTCCTTGTCTTTAACAATAAAATCATGTGCTACCATGCTCTTGTAGTCTAGATAAACAGGGGCAAGCAAATTTTCTTCCTTCTCATGATGCCTAATAGGTATTCTAAAATATTCAGCAAGGCGAAAAGCAAAAATGCCTCCAAAGACGGGCCCCTTTGAGCGGTTCAGACTCAGTCGTTTAGCAACGACGGCACCCAAGGTAAAAGTTCTGTCTTGAAACAAAGCATGGCGTAAGATGACAATATCAGGGGTACTAAGATTCCCACTGTTCCCGCGACCAATTAAGCATCTTCTAGCAAATAAAGCAAAGTAGCGTAGAACAGGGAAGTGTATACTAGTGATTCTTGCCCCTGAGACTTGTCTAGTTTCCCCTACAGCTATCATGTCAATAAACCCTTCAACGTCTTCACGACGTGGTTTGTCAATTCTACCTCCAAAGGGTATTTTACATACTTCACAAAATTCTAAGAGTGATATCTCCTTAATCACATCATATAAATGAAACTCCACTGTAGGTGGTGTTTTCTTAGCATGAAAATGAAAACTTTGCGTGAAAATATTGGTGAGTAAGAGATATTGTTCTTTCTAGTCATGGAGGAAGTCGGTGAGGCCTGCATTATTTGCCAACCAATAAAAATATTCGTAAATACTGGCGGACATCATGAAATCATTACAAGGCCATTCGCACGGTCAAACTTCCGCCATGCGAGGAAGATTATATTTGGGCTTCTTATTTTCTTCCTTCTTCTTCTCCACCGAGCTCTTACTGGAGGAGCCCCTCAACAATCTCTTTATCATTTTCCTTTTCTGAAAATTTCTGAAATTTTTAGTAACTTCCAAATAAAAGTTAACCAAACTCAAAAAGATTGATAGCAACAACTCTACTAGTGCCTAGAGACTATATCATGCATTAGAACTACTTGGGAGCAAGAAAATTTGACATGCAAGCTCAAGAACAAGGTCACCACAGCAACATAAATTTGCAATAAATAAAGCACTAGAACAAAAACTAATTGGACCAATGGAGGAGTCACATACCAAGGAACCATCTCCCCAAACAGTTTGGTGAATGGTGCTTTGAGCAAGGAGATCGAAAATGGCAGCAAGATGAGCTAGAACTCGGGTTTGAGCTGGTTGGCGATCTTTTTGGGAGGAAGAAGAAGAGTGTGGGAGCAGGAATAATTGGAGGGGGCCACGTGGGGCCCATGAGGCAGGGGGCGCGCCCTGGCAGGGGGGCGCGCCCTGGACCCTCATGGCCAGGTGCTGGCTCCCCTCGCTATGTGTTCTGTGCCATATTTTCTCAAATATTCCAGAAAAAAAATCATATTTCATTTTCAGGGCATTTGGAGAACTTTTATTTTCGGGGTATTTTTTATTGAACAGAAAAGTTTGGAGACAGGCCGAAAATACTATTTTTGCTATATTTATCCTACAGAAAGTAAAAGGAGGGTACAAAAGGTTTGTGCTATCTAGATTCACCTATCGCATGCTCATCAAAAGGAATCCATTAAGAAGGTTGATCAGGTCTTGTTAATAAACTCTTTCCGAATAACATGAAACTGGAGAATTTTCGAATAACACTAGGTTACCTCAATGGGGATATGTATGTCCCCGACAATAAGAATGTCATATGTCTTCTTGATAGTAGGAAGAGGAAATTCAAAACCTCCAATAGTGATAGTTGAAATTTTTCCAATATAATTGATACTGTGGACCTGAGGTTGTTTCCTCAGAAAGTGTACCGTATGCTCATTACCGTTGACATGAAAAGTGACATTGCCTTTGTTGGAATCAATAACAGCCCCTACAGTATTCAAAAAGGGTCTTCCAAGAATAATAGACATACTATCGTCCTCGGGAATATCAAGTATAACAAAGTCCGTTAGAATAGTAACATTTGGAACTACAACAGGCACATCCTCACAAATACCGACATGTATAGCAGTTGATTTATCAGCCATTTGCAAGGATATTTCAGTAGGTGTCAACTTACTCAAGTCAAGTCTACGATATAAAGACAGAGGCATAACACTAACACCGGCTCCAAGATCACATAAAGCAGTTTTAACATAGTTTCGTTTAATGGAGCAAGGTATAGTAGGCACTCCTAGATCTCCTAGTTTCTTAGGTATTCCGCCCTTAAAAGTGTAGTTGGCAAGCATGGTGGAAATTTCTACTTCAGGTATCTTTCTTTTATTGGTAATAATATCTTTCATATACATAGCATAAGGATTTGTTTTAAGCACATCAGTCAAACGCATACGCAAAAAGATAGGTCTAATCATTTCAACAAAGCTCTCAGAATCCTGATCATCCTTTTTCTTGGATGGTTTCGGAGGAAAAGGCATGGGTTGTTAACCCATGGTTCTCTTTCCCTACCGTGCTTCCTAGCAACAAAGTCTTTCTTATCATAACGTTGATTCTTTTATTGTGGGTTATGAAGATCAACTGTAAGTTCAATCTCTACATCATTATCATTGCTAGGTTGAGCATCATCATGAACATCATCATTAATATAATCACTAGGTTCATGTTCATTACAATATTGTGTCTCAGCATCAGAAACAGATATATCATTGGGATTCTCAGGTGTGTCAGCTACAGGTTCACTAGAAGCATGCAAAGTCCTATCATTTTTCTTTTTCTTCTTCTTAGAAGAACTAGGTGCATCTAAATTAGCTCTCTGAGAATCTTGCTCAATTCTCTTGGGGTGGCCTTCAGGATACAGAGGTTCCTAAGTCATTCTACCACCTCTAGTCACAACTCTAATGGCATTATCATTATTCTTACTATTTAATTCATTGAGCAAATCATTCTAAGCCTTAAGTACTTGTTCTACTTGAGTGGTGACCATAGAAGCATGTATACTAATAAGTTTCAGTTCACCTTTAGCTCTAGACAGATAATCACTCAAGCGTTCAATCATATAAGCATTGTGTTGTAATTTTCTACCAACATAAGCATTGAAGTTTTCTTGTTTCACAATAAAGTTGTCAAACTCATCTAAGCATTGGCTAGCAGACTTATAACAAGGAATATCACCTTCATCAAATCTATAAAGAGAATTTACCTTTACTACCTGTGTCGGGTTGTCAATACATGTATTTCTTCAATAGGCGGTAAATTCTTAATATCTTCAGCTTTAATACCTTTTTCTTTCATAGATTTCTTTGCCTCTTGCATATCTTCAGGATTGAGAAATAGAACACCTCTTTTCTTCGGAGTTGGCTTAGGGGCTAGTTCAGGAAGTGTCCAATTATTTTCATTAGGCAGCATATTATTCAATAGTAATTCATCTTGTGCAATTGTTCTTTCCTTGAAAACTCAACCAGCACAATTATCCAGGTGGTCTATGGAAGCATCAGTTAGTCCATTATAAAAGACATCAAGTATATCATGCATCTCAAGAGGATGATCAGGCAACGCATTAAGTAATTGGAGAAGCCTCCCCCAAGCTTGTGGGAGACTCTCTTCTTCAATTCGCACAAAGTTATATATTTCCCGTAAGGCAGCTTGTTTCTTATGAGCGGGAAAATATTTAGTAGAGAAGTAATACATCATATCCTGGGGACTATGCACACAACCAGGATCAAGAGAATTAAACCAAGTCTTAGCATCACCCTTTAACGAGAAAGGAAACAATTTAAGGATATAATAGTAACGAATCTTTTCATTGTTGGTAAACAGGGTGGCTATATCATTCAACTTAGTAAGATGTGGCACAACAGTTTCAGATTCATATCCATGGAAAGGATCAGATTCAACCAAAGTAATTAACTCAGGATCAACAGAGAACTCATAATCCTTATCAGTAACACAGATAGGTGAAGTGCCAAAAGAAGGGTCATGTTTCTTTCTAGCATTCAAGGACTTTTCTTTCAGCTTAGCTAATAATTTCTTAAGATCATATCTATCGTTGCAAGCAAGAAAGTCTCTAGCAGTTTCTTCATCCATAACATAACCCTCAGGAACAACAGGCAATTCATATCTATTGGGAGAAGCTTCATCATCACTTTCATAAATATCATCAGTTTCAATATTTGCAGTCTCTCTAACTCTAGCAATTTGTTCATCTAGAAATTCACCTCGTGGCATAGTATCATCAGGCATAGAAGTAGTTTCATAATACATAGCAGAAGTGGCATCATCAAGAACATACGACATATCAGATTCAATAGCATGAGTAGGTGTCGCCAATTTACCCACAACAGAAGGAGAATCAAGTGCAGAGCTAGATGGTAGTTCCTTACCTCCCCTCGTAGTTGAGGGTAAGATCTTGGTTTTTGAGTCCTTCAGATTCTTCATAGTGATCAACAGATATAAATCCCAAGTAACTTAATGAATAGAGCTATGCTCCCCGGCAACGGCGCCAGAAAATAGTCTTGATAACCCACAAGTGTAGGGGATCACAACAGTTTTCGAGGGTAAAGTATTAAACTCAAATTTGTTGATTTGACACAAGGGGAGCCAAAGAATACTCTTAAGTATTAGCAGCTGAGTTATCAATTCAACCACACCTGGAAACTTAGTATCTGCAGCAAGATAGTTTAGTAGCAAAGTAATATGATAGTGGCGGTAGCGGCAATAAAAGGAACGATAGTGTTTTTGTAGTTTTTGTAATAGTAGCAGCGGAAAAGTAAATAAGCAACAAGCAATATGGGAAAAGCTCGTAGGCATTGGATCGGTGATGGGAAATTATGTCGGATGCAATTCATCATGCAGAAGTTATAACCTAGGGTGACACAGAACTAGCTCCAGTTCATCAATGTAATGTAGGCATGTATTCCGAATATAGTCATACGTGCTTATGGAAAAGAACTTGCATGACATCTTTTGTCCTACCCTCCCGTGGCAGCGGGGTCCTATTGGAAACTAAGGGATATTAAGGCCTCATTTTCATAGAGTACCGGACCAAAGCATTAACACGTAGTGAATACATGAACTCCTCAAACCATGTTCATCACCGGGAGTGGTCCCGATTATTGTCACTTCGGGGTTGCCGGATCATAATACATAGTAGGTGACTATAGACTTGCAAGATAGGATCAAGAACACACATATATTCATGAAAACATAATAGGTTCAGATCTGAAATCATGGCACTCGGGCCCTAGTGACAAGCATTAAGCATAGCAAAGTCAGAGCAACATCAATATCAGAACATAGTGGATACTAGGGATCAAACCCTAACAAAACTAACTCGATTACATGATAGATCCCATCCAACCCATCACCGTCCAGCAAGCCTACGATGGAATTACTCACGCACGGCGGTGAGCATCATGGAATTGGTGATGGAGGAAGGTTGATGATGACGAAGGCGACGATCTCCACTCTCCGGAGCCCCGAATGGACTCCAGATCAGCCCTCCCGAGAGAGATTAGGGCTTGGCGGCGGCTCCGTATCGTAAAACACGATAATTCTTCCTCCCTGATTTTTCCCCCCGAGAGTGAATATATAGGATCTGGGGATACATCGGTGGAGCACCAAGGGGCCCACGAGGCGGGGGGCGCGCCCTGGGGGGCGCCCCCCACCCTCGTGGACAGGGTGTGGGCCCCCTGGTCTGGATCTTCTTGCAGGTATTTTTTATATTTTCCGAAATAAATCTCCGTGGATTTTCAGGTCATTCCGAGAACTTTTTATTTCTGCACAAAAACAACACCATGGCAAGTCTGCTGAAAACAGCGTCAGTCCGGATTAGTTCCATTGAAATCATACAAGTTAGAATTCAAAACAAGGGCAAAAGTGTTTGGAAAAGTAGATACGTTGGAGACGTATCAATGCACATTAATGAAGTATTGATGCATTAAGTTGGGGGTACACAATGGTTGAGAGATAGCCCAAATTTCACATGCTAAGATACACAATGGGAAATCAGAGATGTGTGGATAAAACTCTAAATTTCAACTTATGAAGTAATCATAGAAAAAAATCATACATATACCATGCTGTGTCTATGTGTCGCTGTGGGCGGGGCATCAGTGTGCACGTTCTCTGTCTAGAACATTAACATGACAGCAACCATGAACGCCAGATAAAGGGATGGATCTACCATCACTGTTAGTGCGCAACGAATTGGGTGTGCATGATCCGATGGGCACACCCTTCAGCTGCACTATGCCACCATCTATAGTATCAACTTGGTCAGAGCCATGAACTTCAGCTAGATGGATTTGTCTCAATGAGAAGAAACAAAGCATTTAAAACTAATGGTATGTCCGTGTGTGGGTGTGGCTGCGGCATCAAGGTGCACATTCATGACAACCACCATGAACACCAGATATAGGAATCGGTTTGCTATCAAACTATTAGTGTGAAACAAATTGGGGGAGCATCCTCTGGAGGCTAGACCCTGCAGTATGCCGCCATCTGGATCTCCATGGCCGGCGCATGAACTTCATCTAGATGGATTGATCTTCTCGTCACCTACCACATCAGATCTGAAGGGTGACAAAAAGGTCAACAAAAAATAGGGTGAGAAAAAACTTGAACATAGAAAGAACTTGATCTAGATGAGGAAAACAAATTGGGGTAATAAGCCCCATGAGTACGCCAGATCCATGCCCCAACATGCTTCAATTAGTTTGAGAGAGTTCTCTATGGGGGAGAGAGAAGGGATGGTGGGATAGGTTTCATGGGGTGAGAGACAGAATAGAAAGGAAGGGACGTGGAATAGTGGTTTTTCTTTACATGGGGAGAGAGGGATGGTGGAATATTTCCATCGGGAGAAAGAATATGGAGGGAGCCACGTTGGAATAATAGATTAAACATAATTAGAATCTGATCTCTTTTTTTACTACTAAAAAAGATCTGATCTTTTTTTTCAATCCAGCTAGTGAACGACTCAAGTTTTATGACTAATATGGGAATTATTTGGCTAATCTCCACCGTAATAACTTGGTCCCACCGGATTAATGGCTCATAATTACTGATTAACGTGGTAATTTCTTGGGAGTCTCTAATTAGTATAGGTATAGATAGATATATAGATAAAACCTAGTTATTTATGGATGCATCTTTGGGCAGCAGTTAATCCGTGTATTAATGTTGTTTTGTTTTTAATTACCATTCGTGTGGTGCAGATGGAACGATCTCGATGATGAAGTATCGGAAAACCATAGATTTTATCAGTGGCATGACAAAGTTCATGAATTTGGCTGAAAGTACAAAGAGGAGAATTTATGATGCGGATTACATTATGTGTCCATGTACTGATTGTGCCAATACATAGTGACATTAAGTTGCAGGTGTCCAGTGGCACTTAGTCTCTAGGGGATTCATGGATGGATATACACGTTGGACCAGACACGGTGAAGAGGAGATCATGGAAGAAGATACCCAGGGCTGCGAGATGCCAAACCCCGATCAGTGTCACATGGATGTTGAATCTAACATCGGGGCGGAGGCGTCAAGCTACCAATGGAACACCGGAAAGCCGAAACGCCCACTAGAAAACTAAGACGTCGACGCAGATGACGACGATCTTGATATGCCAGATTTTGTTGCTATGATTGCAGATTTCGAAGGCCCGAAAAAGGATATGATTGGGTACAAGGATCTGCCAACCATTGATGCGGACTCCAAGAAAGAATTGTATCCAGGTTGCAAAAAGAAATGTTCCAAGTTGAGTGCCACCCTGGCGCTTCTTAGATTTAAAGTAGCAAATGGTCTATCAAACAAGGGCTTCACAGAGATGTTAGGTCTTTTCAAAGAAATTCTTCCGGAAGATAATGTGCTCCCCAGAAGCACGAATGAAGCGAAGAAAATTGTTTTCCCATTGGAACTTGAAGTACAGAAGATACATGCTTGTGTGAATGATTGTATATTGTATCGTGGTGAGTACAAATATTTGCATGCATGTCCCACATGCAAGCATTCACGATACAAGCGTAGGAGAGCAAAAGATAAGTACAAATTGGACAACGAGATCAAGATAGGAATCGCGTTCAAGGTTGTTTGGTACTTGCCTTTAATTCCAAGGTTGAGGTGTTTGTTTGCAAACCCTAGAGAGGCAAAGAGGTTGCGGTGGCATCATGATGAGCGAATTGTGGATAAGTATATGAGGCACCCGAAAGATGGGGCTCAACAGGAATTAATCAACAAGAAGTTTAAAGACTTTGCCAAGGATCCTAGAAGTATAAGGCTCGAGAGTGTACTGATGGGATGAATCCTTATGGTGATATGAGCACCAATAACACCACATGGCCAATGCTTCTGTGCGTATATAACCTAGCTCCTTGGTTGTGTATGAAGAAAAAATACATTATGATGTCAAAGATTATCCAAGGACCAACCTGAAAATTACATCGACGTTTACTTTCAGCTACTGGTAGAAGAACTGCTAACAGTGTGGATATATGCGCCTTCTGTAAAATGTTATGATGCTTATAGAAAGGAGATTTTCGATCTACATAAGATGTTGGTGCACACCCTTCAAGATATGCTAGCATTAGGCAACACATCTGGGCAGAAAACAAAGGGAGATGTAGGGTGTGTCACATGCATGGATAGGACAGCTAGCAGAAGACTTCCTCACTCGCGTAAAACTGTGTATTTGTGTCATCGTAGGTTCTTATGGAAAAATCGCCCATACCAAAAGATGAAAGCTGAATTTGATGGTACGGTAGAGGTAGGTGTGGGCCCGAGACCCTATGATGGGGATGTGGTCCACAACATAGCTAAAAAAATTAATGTTGTGCTTGGCAAGAACCATGCTTTGACAGTGAAACAAACACCCAAGGGTCAAGTGTTTAAGAAGAAATTGATGTTCTGGAAATTACCTTACTGGGAGATTCTACGTGTACGTCACTGCATCGATTTTATGCATGTAGAGAAGAACGTATGTAAAAGCATCCTTGGTACTCTGCTCAAGATTAAAGGTAAAAGAAAGGATGGTGACAGTTCACGGCTCGATATGCTTGCTGATCAATCAAAACGCAAGAGTGAAGCAGAAGATGATGACAAATTCATCGAAGCTCGCCATAGTTACAATTCCAGTACAAAAGAAGCAACACAGTTCTTCACCTATTTGTTGTCAGTTAAGACACCCTCTTCGTATTGCGCAAATATCAAAAGACTCATGGATGTGAGCTGAGGTAAAATGAAGTTGGGACACATGAAGTCACATGATTGCCACGTAATGTTGACAGAAATCCTCCCGGTGGCCATCAGAATCCGATGGACAAAGATATAAGAAACACACTCATTGAGCTCTATGATTTCTTCAACCAACTATGGCAGAAAGTTGTAGGTCCTGAAGAGTTGGATCATATGCAAGATGATATTGCAAGAATATTGCCCAACCTAGAGATGTTTTTCCCACCGTCATTCTTTGATGTCATGGTCTATCTCACTGTGCACCTTGTCGATGAGATAAAGTATTGTGGTCTTGTGTTTCTTCGCAACATGTATCCCTTTGAGCGGTTCATGGGAATACTGAAGCGCTTTTGTCTGAGCCGAAACCATCCACAGGCAAGCATCTTACAAGGTTATACCGCGGAGGAGGTGGTTGGGTTTTTCACCGAATACATGGAACAAATACCTATAGGTTTACCCCTCTCTCTCCATGAGTGAAGGCTGAAAGGTAAGCCGGTACTTGTTGGCACGCAAATGGCTCCACCCGGAGAATTGGCAGAGAAAGCCCATTTGCGTACTGCTTAACAGCTCAGTTCTCAGCTCTTAAGCCGAAGAACACTTGGCGAAGATATGCCAAAGCTTCTCACCAATGGTGCCTTCATCAGATGCGGAGATGAAGGAGCACACTAAGAACTACAAAAAATGGCTGAAGAATCATTTGGCACAAGGATCCATCGATGACATTTCTACGTGGTTGGCACAAAAGCCATCACCTACGGTGTTGATGTACCAAGCATATGACATAAATGGATACATGTTCTACACTGAGGAACGTGATGAGAAGACCTCATATCAGAACAGCTATGTTCGAATATAATGCATGACTGTAGATGAAGCTGATAAAAGGGTATACTATGGAACCATCAAAAACATTTGGGAGCTTGACTATGTGAATGTAAGGTGGCATTATTCAGGTGTGCATGGATCCGTCTTGGTCATGTAAAGGTTGATGATTACAGGAATACCTGTGTTCACAGGACAACGATGGCATATCACGCGGACCCGTTCGTTCTTGCCAGCGATGCTACCCAAATTTTCTTTGTGGAAGACCCCTTGCATAAGAACTACCATGTAGTGATGCATGGGAAGAGAAGGGTACTAGGTGTCGACGATGTTGCTGATGAGGACGAGTACGATGAATTTGATGAATTGCCAGCAAAGGGATCACGCACCCGTGTAACAGAGAAGCGTAAAATCATCAAAAAACCCAAGTTCATTCGAGGTCAATGTAATGATCCCAGTTCCCCCATGTACATGGGAATTAAGCCGTAAGACTAGTCTTTATGCATACCCTACAACTTAATTCATTCAATTTAGAACCGTCGCGTGTACAGAATTTGTGAGTTATGCCTGGTTTTCTGTTGATGTAAGAACCGTTAATATGTTGACCTGGATATGCTGTCAGCTGAGGCAATGAATATTAACTGTCTTTTGCTATTATTATTATTATTATTATTATTATTATTATTATTATTATTATTATTATTATTATTATTATTATATCATATAGGTAGCACACTCAATTTATCTCACTACAGTATGTGTGAACAAAAATATGAAATCTGGTTTGGGAATAGCACACGGTTCCTTGATGAAAGTCGTGTGCCGACCAAACCCCGCCCACGATCTGGGTCGTGCTTTATGATTGGCCAGAACCCAAACCACATGGACCGTACGTCCGCACCGTTGGATGCTCCCAGATCGAACGACGATCCTCATCTCTTTCGACAACACATGTTGTTCCGGTTGTAATTTTATTTCTATGCACAAAATGCACGTTAAACTCAAAAAATATCCTAAATATAGCTAACGATACCTGAAATGCACCGAAAAAACCCGTGGTATAATCGTGATTGCGTACCGTGGAAATTTTTATGAGGCTAAACGATGATGTCACTGGCCACATGAGTTTTAATTGACATGTCTCCTTTTGGAAACCATGATCCTTCATGTGAGATGCTCCGTTTTGGAAGGAGCGGTCATCAAAACTTGTGCCAAACTTTACCAATTTTTCCATGGGGCAGTGATAGCACGCCACGGGCACACATCGATTTTGATGATGTCTGGACTCCATCTAAATTTCCTGTAATTAATATACCAACTAGGCCAATGCTAGTGGCTGCACCTCGCGGCCGAAATGTTTGAAACTTCTCCCCGCTTCTCGAACAAACGGATGAAAACTCGCAAAGTGGTGCACAAATGATATGGACACCTTCTTTGCTAGGCTGATAATAAGGGGATATCATAGCTAGTATGATGCATGCCAACTAGGCAATTTTGATGAGCTGTTATATAATTAAATGAAGAAAGTGAGGGTTAAGTATCGTATCATGAAACCGTATCATAATAAATGCTATGCTACTATGTGTCATGCATGATAATAAATAAAGTACTACATGATACTACTCTATGATACTATGCATTAGAGAAAGTACAATAGAGTCACATAAGCATGCTAATAATATATATATGTGCTTAGTTGGAGGAAAGAGAAAAGAAGAGAGAAGAGAAGCGGGCTCTTGGTTAGTAGCCAGCTGCAACATGAGACCCAAGACACTTTGTGAGGATGTAAGGTGGGCCAACTATTGATAAACTAGTACATATTTAAAACTTATTATTGTACATGTCGGCTAAGAGGTTGGCTGTATATGACATGGCAACTTCTTATAGCCGACCGTTGGCTGTATTATTAACCATGCTCTTAATGAGGTAGCTAGCATACCATAGATTAGCTAGTATCATATATATGCATGATACTAGTATATGATTAATGATACTGCCTCCGTAATGCGCGCATAGTATCATAAGTTAGTATCTTAGGTTGCCTTATTAATTGCCATGCGTGACACAAAGTAGTGCAACATTTAATATGATAGGGTATCATGATATGATACCACACCTTATCTTTCCTCATTTAACCGTGTGCCACATCATCCAAAAAGTCTAGTTGGCATGCATGATACTACTTGATACTCCCATTACGACCAGCCTTAGGGTGGCCATAGTGGGGGTGCCATAGCCGGTATCATGCACTCGGGAATAACAAATATGATGATGTGGCAAAGAAGCAGTAACATAGGTAGATACCATAACATATATAATAAATGCTATACTACTTTGTGTCATGCATGGCCATAAATACGATCGTCTATGATATATACTACTCTATGATACTATATGTGCACTATGAAGGTACATACGTAGTATCATACACTAGTATCATATGCATGATACTATAGTATATGATACTCCCCACTCTATAAGGCTGGCCATAGTGGTGGTATCATAGCCGATGACATCATGCACTCAGAAATAGCAAGTATGCTGATGTTAAATGTGATGCTAATTTGTGTTATGCATGGCAATCAATATGATCTATGATAATATTCTCTATGTATTATATTATGTGCTAACGTAGTGTATATCATACACTAGTACCATATATATATATGCATGATACTAGTATATGACACTCTCCACTATGATTAGACAAAGTATAGCCTAACTACAACACCCACATGTAGTTGTAGTACAGTTTTGGACTTTAATTATATGCACTAAAATGCAAGGTAAGTGCAAGGAATGTCTTAAACATAGCAGACGACCTGAAATGGGTCGGAATGATGTAGCTCTAGTAACTCACGATTTGTAGTCCGAGCTGCCGCGTCTCCTTTTGGAAACTATGATCCTTCTTGTGAGATGCTCCGGTATGGAAGGTGCGAGCACCAAAACTTGTGCCAAACATTATTAAAAAAATCCATGCAATCGTGAGAGCACGCCACAGTGACACAACGATTTTCGTTATTTTCTGGACTTTATATGCATTTCCTAAAATTAAAATACCAAGCAGGCCTATGCCTCTGGCCGCACCCTGCAGCCGAACTGTTTGAAGGTTTCCCCCATTTCTCGCGCAATGAATGAACACTCGCAAAGCGACACATAAATTATCTTGCTAACATGCACGTGTAGTTGCGAATATATATATACATACAAACGAGATTTTTTTTTCTGCATATTCAAAGTTTGAGATTGCTAGCGAGACCTATCGTTTGGTAAAATATACCAAAAAATTGAACCACAGGGTACAATCATGATTTCTTATCGTGGAAAAAAAATTGGAGGTGAAACGATGAACTCATGTTTTCATTCAAACAAAAATATGATGTTAGTTAATATAAATGTTTTCAAATAACACACGGTTCACTCACGAAAGCCGTGTGTCCACTAAACTGTGGCCGATGCCCCCCATGCCACGCGCGCGATCTTAGTCGTGCCTTTTGATTGGCCAGAACCCAAACCCCACTGATCGTACGTCTGCACTGTTGATTTCCTTGATCGAACGGCGATCCTCATCCCTTTCGACAACACATGCAGTTCTTGTTGTGATTTTATTTATATCCACAAATTGCCCGTTAAATTCAAAAAATTTCTTAAATATAGCAAACGACACCTGAAATGTGTTAGAAAATCAAACAAACTTGTGGTCTAATGGTGAATGCGTACCGTGGAAATTTTTATGGAACCAAATGATGAACTCACCGACCACTGGAGTTTGAATTGACACGTCTCCTTTTGGAAACCATGGTCCTTCATGTGAAAAGCTCTGGTTTGGAAGGAGCGGTCATCAAAACCTATGCCAAACTTTACCAAAAAAATTCCCCAGGGTCGTGAGAGTAGCCCACGAGCACACATCGATTTTCATGAAGTCTGGACTCCATCTGAATTCCTAGTAATTAAAATACCAATTAGGCCTACGCTGGTGGCCGCACCTCGCGGCCGAAATGTTTGAACTTCTCCCCATTTCTCAGACAATGGATGAAAACTCACAAAGTGACAGACAAATTATTCGTACACCTTCTTTGCTAACTAACACCCAGATGTAGTTATAGAACGGTTTTGAATTTAATTATATGCACTAAATGCAAGGTAAGTGCAAAAAATGACTTGGATATAGCAACAAGACCTGAAATGGGCCAGAAAATCAAACCTAGGATATATACGTGATTGTTTACCATGGAAATAATTCAAAGTGGAACGATGTAGTCACTGATGATTGGAGTTCGAAGTGTCCCGTCTCCTTTTTGAAACTATGATCCTTCTTGTGAGATGCTCCGATTTGGAAGGTGTGAGCATCAATACTCATGCCATCTTTACCAAAAAATCCATGTGATCCTGAGAACACGGCACGGTGACACACCGATTTTCGTTATTTTCGGACTCTATATGCATTTCCTATAATTAGAATACCAACAAGGCATACGCCTCTTGCCGCACCCAGCGGCCGAACTGTTTATTTTTTTTCCTGTTTCTCGAACAATGAATGAAAACTCCCAAAGCGACACACAAATGATCTTGCTAGCTAGCTAGCACCCACGTGTAGTTGCGACTATAGCAATCGACTCAAATATAGCAAACAATACCTCAATTGCACGAGAAAATCGAACCATAGGGTACAATGGTGATTTCTTACCGTGGAAAACAATTTGGAGGCGAAACAATGAACTCTTGTTTTCATTCAAACAAAAATATGTTGTTAGTTCATGTAAATGTTTTCAAATAGCACACGATTCACTCACGAAATCCGTGTGCCTACCAAACCGTGGCCGATGCCCCTCCTTTGCCGCGCGCACGATTTGAGTCGTGCGTTCTGATTGGCCAGAACCTAAACCCCACGGATCGTACGTCTGCACCATTGGATGCTCCCAGTTGGAACGACAATCCTCATCCCTTATCGATAGGAAATGTAGTCCAGCTAGGAATTGATTTGTATGCCAAAATGCACAGTAAATGCCTAAAAATTGTCTTACATATAGCACACGAGACATGAAATGCGCTAGCAAATCAAACCCGTGGTATAATGGTGCTTCCTTAACGTGGGAAAAATTGAGAGGCGAATTGATGAACTCACGTCTTCATTTCAAAATTCGTACGTCTTCATTCCAAAAGAAATTATTCCCTTTGTGCACACGAGCGCTTAGAGGCAACCGTTTGCATAGGCCTTTCCACGCGGCGACAGGGGATATTTCTCACTCTTTTCACCTAGGCCGCCAACACCCCCCCACCGCCCGTCCGTATTTCACTCAACTAGTCCACCGAATCTCCATCGCCAGGTCCCCCCTAGATCCACAGCAGAACCCTCTCCGGCGCCAGCATGCTCACCCCGGCCGTGTGCCCGCTCTTCGGCGTCAAGCCTAACTCAACTACCGTTCCAAACAACCAGCTGCCCGCGCCTCACCATCTTCGTTTGCTCGCCAGCCACCCTCGAGCCTATTGATGCTCTAACCCTCGCCTCTCATGTGGTCCGGCTAGGTTTGCATTAAGAAGCATGTTAGTTACTGCTATCCATCACGGTGAGGCATATTTCCTCGCAATCCCTCTTCCTATTTCGTTCCGTATGTTCCCAAATTGGCTGTAAAATAACAGAGAGCGTATATATGTTCATTATCTACCTTCCTAACTAGTACATATAAGTTGTATTTGTTCTAATAAGTTACTGCCGATTTACAGATCGCGGGCGCCCGAGTCACACAAACTTAACAAATTAGCTCGGCATTTTCTAAATTATTGCATGACATGTTTAGAAAGCTTGATACCAAGTTGTTAGTTTTATACTATCCTCCTATCCTGAGTTTCGCATGTGTTCTCTGTAGATGCCGATTAGTAGCGACAACACTCATGCTTCAGGCGATGTATCTTCATATAATTCTGACAACCCTAGGTCTTCAGCAGATGGTGAGGGATCAAGTAATCTTGAACGAGATATAGCTGCAGCAATTATCCTTCTGGTCAGGACACAGAGGAGCGCTCCAAGGAAGCCCACACACCAGCCTCAAGGTGTATATGAAGTAACCGAGATCGATTTAAAGTCATGGGATCCAACTAAACCAGATAAAGCACACACGAGGTTCAGGAGTTTGTGTGGATTTGTTGGCAGGGCAAGGCTCAACATTAATCTGCAGGGGTTTCGGAAGGCTGACACAGAAGCACAGCGACGGATAGTCCGGGAGATTATGGATCACTTCAACGTTCCACATCAGTGGAGAATGCGGGTGGAACACGCTGCACTGGAGAAGGCTAGGGATGCTTGGAGAAACTGGAAGCACGTGATGTACAAGAAGTACTTGAGTGAATGCAAGGACCCAATCCCCGCATAGACCCAAATTAGAATGGCAGATAGGGTAGAATTCAAAAGGGTCAGGGCTACTAAAGAGTTTGCTGAGAAGAGTTTCAAGCAATCGGAACTTTAGAAGAAGAACGTACACCCCCACTGTATGGGTGTGGCAGGATACTATGGCATGAAACTGATACTATGGAACTTCAGAAGAAGAACATACACCCCCTCTGAGGACAAAGAAGAATCAGCGGCGGGTGGGGAACTGGCCTTTAGTGAAATCTGGGGCCAACACGCCAGAGACTACTTGCAGGCACATGCAAGGAGGCGTGATGATGGAACGTATTACCTTAAAAACTCACATGACGAAGAACTGTATCAGGTGATGTTAGAGGGTTCCAACATCCCTGGAAGGTTCTATAGGAACTCACGGCCATGTGACATTCTTTACATTGCTCTAGAAACAAGAGAGCACCCTGGCCGTGCAGGGTGTATAGGTGTTAATGTCCCGCACAAAAGGGCTTTCACACTCAGCAAAGAAGAGAGGCTCGGCATGAAAAAAGCGAGGAGTGAAATGAAGCAGAATGCATTGTATGAAAGGTTGAGGAAGGACATGTATACAACTGTTCAAAAGGATATTGAGGAGTCCATGATGATGCAGATGACTCTAACACTGACAGATAGCCAGCAGATGGGAGGGGAGGTAGGCATGGAGGTTGCTGCTTATTGCGTGACAACACCGCACAAGAGTAGCTGTGCATCAGCTGACCCCAGCGACACTGAGACTCAGCTGCTCGTGATGATGCTATATCTGATTGATTTGGAATGAAAGAAAGACAAAAGGGCATGCTTACACATTATGAAGGTACATTAAAATGCGCAACAACCTGGGTTTGCCCACCCTTCTTGGATGATGGCCTCTTGTTGGACAATGTGCCATTGAAGCCGGGTTGTGTGAAGTGCTACGTGACTGAAGTAAATAATGGATTCAATGAATTTGCCCTTAAGAATGTCCTAGGAGGCTTCAATGAGCAAAGGACCATGGGAGAAACACTGTTACATCACATCCAGTGGCCACGAAAGGATATAGAGTTCATCGATGAGATCCCTAAAGCCCCTCCAAGAGCAGCCAATGTCACCCCTCAACCAGTGACGCTCTCCTTGCCATAGCAGCTCACGCGTGCTTTCCCCAAAGAACATAATACTCGTAATCCAATGGCTGATGCATCAACCTGTGATCAGCCGGCCCAACTTTGTGGCGTACATGCCATGTCATCCTCCTCCCCAAAGCAGCCAGTGGCAAGGCCTACAACTGCTGAAGACACACAACCGGTTCAGATGTCGGCCGCTAAAGCAGTGGGGGAAGACCCAACTGCAGCACATGCTCAGCAGACCAACCTCGTGGAATGGACAGCTAAGCAGTCTGATGCTTCGGAACCGCCTGCTAAGCAGCCTGTAGGTCCAGAACCGACTACTCATCAGTCCATTGGTCCGCAGTCGCGTGGTCGGCATACCAATGCGTCAACACTTCATGCTCAGCAAACCAATGCGTTGGCACGGCCTCCTCAGCACACCAACAAGTTGGCACCACCTACGCAGAAAACCGACATAGTTTCAACGCATGGTCAGCAGTCCGATGCCTCCACTCCTACAACCCAGCAGTCCGTCACAGCAACACCGCCAGCTCAGCGGTCCAGTATAGATAAACCATCTGCTAAGCAATCTGTCGAAGCTTCACCGTCTGCTCGGCAGTCTACCTTGCAGCCAACCAGACGTTCTACCAGAAATGCTTCAAGTACCAAGAAGGAAGTGGCTAAAAAGTCTACACCCACAAGGAAGCGCAGCGGGAGAGTGAAGAGGAAAGGGAACAATTGCCTCTTACTTAAAGCACTCATCACCCGGAACCAAATTAACAGCAGGTTGTTCGAATCGAGGAGTAATATTATTTTTGATGGCATGGATAATGAAGAAGTAGATTTGTTGCTTGCTAAAAGTAAAGCAGATGTACTTGCAGCACGCAATTACGTCCATGGCCAGCCATTTCTTGTTGGCGAATACTTTGATGAGTGCAACTTCAGTTGCCGCGAGTTACATGAATATTGCATGGATCAAATGTTAGCAGGTCATCATGGTTTGCTAGTACACTACAATAGAGATCATTTCTGACACGATGCTGGTTCCATCAATGTGAGTTTCGAGGACTTACATCTCTTCTTCAACTTCAACGAGCTCGATGCCACTATTGTTAGATGCCTGATTTTGTAAATACTTAACAAACTCTGATCAACTTCTCCATACAAGGCTGTAAATGATAAACAGCTAACTGCATTTTATTCCTCTCAAGGGATTGCACGCGCAGAGAAAAAAAGGGAGAGTGTGTATTTCATAGATCCTGAATTATCAAATGGAACAACAATACATGGTAAGGACCTACGGGACTGGACCGTTAACACGGTCATCCGTCTCTTCGAAAACACGTCCCATGCAGAATCATTTATCTAGCCATATCATGAATGGTAAGTCAAGTAAACAACCACGCATACACTGATTGTCTTTCAGATTTCGACATAATTGGTAAGTTCATGGCTTTCTTAATATGTATCTATCACTGGATATTGGTATTCATTGTTCCAAAAAAGAACACAGTTTACTACATAAATTCTCTCAGAGAGTCAACAAACGCTCAGGATCTGACGCATCTTCAGCAATTCATGGATAGGTATTGAATGCTATGATGTTGAAATTAATTTGCATTCATATCTGGTTCAATAATTGATGTTGTCAAAATTCATCTTCATTTGCAGTGTGCTCGCATTGTGGAAAACTAAACAAGGGAACCTGTTCAAGAGGGAACTACCTCTGCAGCACGAGATCGTTTCTCTGGTAACGCACCGAAATCCGTTATTTTTGGAAAATTTATCCAACAGTCTGCAAATACCTTTTCTTACACTAGTCAAATGTTCAAGCTTCTAAATAAACCTCATTTATTTTGTCCAAAGAAAAAATAATACCTCTAACACCGGTTAGGTTGTTCCTAACAGGACAAATACATGACTAATTATGTAAAAAAATCACTGTCCTCAACAAGAAGCAGGGACCAACCTTTGTGGATACTACGTTTGCAAACACATGATCTCCATCTGCAAATCTGTTGATAGTTGCGATGGTCCTCGCGAATTAGTACCAGTAAGTTTATCTTAATTAATACTTCTAATCCACTCATATGGCACATTCTGATCTTAAAAATACTGCATCTCATCTTAGAACCGAGGACCCCTAAACCGCTCCCAGCTGGTGAATTGCTGATTGTTCGGAGATTTATCAGCGACTTCTTCCTGAATCACTACATCAATCCCACGGGTGATAATGAAGATTTCAACATGCGTTCTCCTGAAACGTTGAGTAAGAGTTATCCGCTAAACTTATACGCATGGATCCATTGTTTTCCATATGATGAGGTCTTTGTATTTCGTACACTATGATTAATATGTAATGCATATATGTGTGGACAAATCATTGGAATTTAGCTACCATATGTTCAATTGCAATTGTTGCAAAATCTAATGAATGTTCTTCCTGTGGACATTATTTTTTCAATTGAATATTGTGGTGAATTTGCTTTTTGCGTGCCAATTCAAAATGGGATTTTTTTTATTTGTTCAATTGAATATTGTGCCGAATTTGTTTTTTGTGTGCCGATTCAAAATCGGATATTTTTTCCAATTGAATATTGTGGCGAATTTGCTTTTTGCATGCCGATTCAAAATGGGATATTTTTGTTTTAACCTGGCAATTGATCCGCACACGGTTCAACTAAATAGTGTGTGCGATCCACATCGGAAATAATATGTCAATCATAGTGGAACCGTCGGTGATACACACCAGATCGCAAATGATTTGCAGTGCTACTATGTGTGTGTAGGGTCTCCGGGACCATTTGTGATCTCGCGTTATCGCACACGAGAACTCAGAGTAAACCGTGCCCAATGTAAAATACAATCCTTGTCGTAATTTTTTGGAAACGTGTGGGATTCCAAACGAAAAGCACACATCACTCTTACCGCAACCGTTGGTGATACACAACAAATCACAAACGGTCTGTAGCACTTCTATGTGTGCGAAGGGGCTCCTGAACCGTTTGTGATATAACATTATCGCACATGGTAATTGTTGGGAAACGTGTGCCATGGAGTCTTGCATGGCAGACGGGTTGTGCAGAAAACTCGTGTGTGATGGGGCATATATCGCACATAGTTCATATGTTGGCCCATGTGCCTTACATACTGTTTCCCAAACGGTTCGTTACGACACTCTGGGGACCCTGACTCAAAAGTCGAGATCACCGAATGCATGTGTACAGTGATCCCAGAGATCAATGCTCACTGAACACAAAGAAGCTAAATAACAAGAGTCTTACATCCATACATACCGTCTTACACAAAATATGACCATTATGGTCAAGTCTTGCATAGATAAAGCCTCAAGGGTTGAACATCAAATAAACTCGACTAGCGGAAGTCTTCGTAGATAAGTAGTACCCATGCCATCCGCCTTAACCCTAAAGGCATTCTGAGTGGGAAAGCGTCCTAGTTCGCATGTTCATCTCCAAAGAATTCTTCTTCAAATTCATGCTCTTCCATGCCTGGCCAATTAAATAACCAGTGGCAAGCCAATGAGTACTTTGAATGTACTCGCAAGCAACCCATGTTTTTTGAGCAAGTATGACAAGGCATGATATAGCACTAAATAGGATATGTTTGCAGACGGCAAATTTTTTGAGCGCAATGCCATGAACTAGCTACTAGTGAAGAATGCGTGATAAGAGAACATGTTACATATATCAACATAGCCAAGTTTGACCTTTTCCAACTCAGTCAACATGTTGAGTCTTTTGACTTGACTCAATCGGTTCTTCCCACAAACACACACAAGGTTTTGCAAACATTGAACGTAGCCAAGAGAGGTTACCCGACTGACCTTGACCATGGACACGGCTATTCAAATAGTTTTACACTCTGTAGAGTTGCACACTTTACCCACAAGATCCGGGGAACTTCCGTGTCATCCATGACCCGCTGTACCTCAAGTACCCGGGGTAAGAACCAAGTCACTATCTTTCCCTAGACGACACTAACATAGAGTCCACTCGATTGGTAGTAACCCCCAGTGCCCAACATTTCACATCTTAAAAATGTGGAGCCTCGCTCCCATATTCATCACATACCACTGGCACGGGGTACCAATGGTGTGTCTGGTGCCTTGTAAAAATAGTCATGGCCGCCTATCCAAGCACGAACCCGTCCCGAGAGTGACCTCGTGTCACTCCCGTCACTAGTAATGCGGGCACCATGCTAGTATCGGCCTAGGTAATCAATAATTCCCTTTCCCATATAAGGATAGAGTGGTTGCGCATGTAAGGTTGGAATAACGGTCGCAACTTAAACCAATTCGTTTTTTAAAACAACACACACACACACACTTGCCTTGGTACACCACTTCGTCATCAACTGGTCACCCAACTCATCTTCTCCCTCGAGCATAGGTGGCACCCGTCGAGGTTTTCGAAAAAGTCTTTGAAAGTACTATGCCTCCATCACCATGCATATTCCCGTCCCACTTGCATAGCTTCTACTATAGCATCCTATCTACTCCCACCCGCATAACCCTCATAGGAAGGTAGGGTCATGCTTGATGCAAGTTTCATTAGGAAAGTAACAAAGGCAACAACCAAGGTGGTCACCACCTCAACATGATTCCGATGCATTGATAGTAAGGTGCTATATGTCATGCATAAAAGGGTTTCTTAAACATGGATAAAGGGTTGCTTGCCTTAGTTGGCTTGGTCTTCAAAGTCTTCTAGTTCTTCTCCTTCTTCTTCTCTAACTACTTTGTCAAACACGTGATCTATTCATCGCAAAAGAAAAACGGAAAAAAGGCAATAATAAAAACAGAAAGGTCAAAGTGCTCAGAAAAATGTCAACTCATTTTTGTAAAATACTAGGAGAAAAACTAAGAAGGGAAAAATTCTTAGTTTTTGATTTGGAGTTGTAGAATATGATGGATGGATTTGTAAACAGAGATCTTATTGTTCAAATTTGAATTTAAATTTGATAGTACAGTAAAGGTTCACGAACATGTATGAAAGATACACCATTTAATAGGTGGGAATATTACATGATTTTAGGAGTTGGAATTAATTAATTTGGATAAATATTTTATCCTCTGGATTTATTTGAAAATCCACAAAAAAGAAAAAGAAAAAGGCCACTGTGCAACTAGGCCAGAACGGCCACAGGGCACAGGCCCAGAGGCAATTTGGCCTGGGTGAGCCGAGCGCCGCGCGCGCGCAAGGTTTAAACCTGACGGGCGAGACCCAGGCGCCAGTGTGTGAGAGAGAGAGGGAGAGAGAGGAGAGGCTGATAAGCAGGGCCCGCCTGTCATCCCTAACCTGTGACCAGATGGTCGGTGAGCTCACCGGTGGTGATGCAGGGCACGGTAGGGCGGGTGGAGGGCAGGGCTGGACTCAGCACGGAGTCGCCGTTCGGGTGGTGGTGGAGGTGGTCGCCGGAGCTGCCTGGTTCGCCGGCGACGATGAGGCATGGTGGAGGAGCATCGGGCGGTGGTCGTTCCGGTCGTTTCTGGCTGCAAACGAACATGGAGAGAGAGGGGAAAGGGTTAGTGGAGTGCAGGGGTTCCAGATCGGGGCTAAGTAGCGGCGAAAACGGCTTGTACCCAGCGGTCGAAAGCGAGCCGCCGCGGCGGAGCTTGAGCTTGATCTCGAGCTCGGGTGCTCCCGGAAGAGAGCTGGGGGCACATGGACCGATTTGGAGGTTGAGGAAGCGAGTTGTGGAGAGGAAGAGGCTCGGGGCAACCTATATATAGGTGGGCGGCGGTCCACCAAGGAGGTGTGCGCCGGCGAGCCTGTTGCGGTCGACACGGGTCACGGGGGCTCGTCGGGGCATGTCTGAGGTGTTTGTGAGCTCGGTCTAGTGCTGTGGGACAGAAGAGAGAGCAGAGGGGCGCCAGAGGAGCAGCGTGTGTGAGCGCGCTCACTGGTGCACTCGGGCGGTCGTCGTGCGTGCGAGCTGGGGCAAGAGGAGGGAGAAGGAGGAGGGGGACCAGACCATGGCATCACGAGGACATCGAGGCGCCTCGTCGGGCGTGAGGGGAAGAGCCGAGGTGGTCGGAGGCGCTTGGCCAGGAGCGGCTATAGTGCCAGAGTGCACTGTAGCACGCTCCAGAGCATGGGTTTGGCTGGCACTGGCATTGTTTATGCCCTGTGGGCGTGCCCTCTGGTGTCTGGTAGCTAGGGGGTAGTAAAGAAGAGGGTGAATGCCTTGGATGCAAATGGTGGCCACTTGGGTGAGGAGGGAGATGAGGAAGAGGGGTGCAATGGCTGTCCAGAGAGGTAAAAGAGGTGGTTTCACCCCTCAATTAGTGAGCTTAGGTGCTGCTATAGTTACTGGAGGTAGAAGGGGTCTTGGCGGGGCTATGGTAAAATTTTGGGATCAGTTGGATTAGTGGAAGAGGTCATAGTTGTTGTTTTGGTAAATAGCCAGGAGGTGTTTGTAGTCTATTTTGTCAATGAGATGGATTCCATTTGGCATGAGACACCACAGGGTGAAATGACACACATAATTAGGGCCTCCTACCAATTTGGAGCTCATTTGGGCAAAGTTGCCAATGCAACTTTTGAAAACCCTAGAAATCAACAGAAATGCATTTATCAAGATCTAGTAAGGCCGAACCACTCCCCTTGATGCACCACTTGGTGTAGTGTCATCATTTGGGGTTTTGAGCATGTCCATAAAGTTTGGGGGTTTGAAATAAGTTGGTAATGTAAATTTGTTCAAATTTCAATCTGAACATAAATGGTTTTGGGGCACTTTTTTTAACCAAAACAATTTGGATTGAGCTGAAAGTTTGCAAAGTCATCATATTATGCATATGCGACTTGCTATAATTTTCCTACAATTTTTAGAGAATAATTCTTTTGTAAATATTTCAAAATCTTGAAATATCCAGAAAGGGTTTTTGAGGGGTTTCCCAATATTTTGAACATGACCATGTGTGGAAACTCTTATATATGGACAATATATATCCTATGAGTCTCCTTGATTTTTTCTCAAACATTTTTGAAACATTTAAATAATTTTAACCTATTAAAGACCATTTCAGGCCTAAAGAAAATTCTTTAAATAGAATAGGCAAATAACTTTTAAAATTATACTTTTGTGGTTTCTGGGAGTCCTATACCTAATACGTTTCAAATAAACCTTTTGAAGATTTTTCACACCCCAAATCAAGTACTTGCAGTGCAAATATCAATTCGGGGGTTTTTGGAAAACTAATTTTGGAAAATACTATTTGGCCAAATTAGTTTTGTGAGAATATACTATACTGTTCTATACACATGGTATGATCATTGGGCAGAAGTATAGAAGGTGAGGCTATGCTGACTTTAGAGAGCACTTAAAATCACAAAGAGAAAATCCAACTCCCAATAAAAAGCCAAATGATGCAAAAAGTTTTTGTTGGTAAAATTTGCATGCTTTATTAATGCAATAGCCATGTTACAAAATGCAGGGTGTGAAGACACACCGTTTGGTTTCACTGTGTCATTAGAAATGGTTAATCACTGATCCCACACGTGCGAAAGAATTTAGTGTGTGCGGCATCGCACACGATTACATTTTGGGAGTCCTCTGGATCATTGCTCCATATCCCTGACGGTTTTTGGGTCAAGTGGAAAGGACCCCCTATTGCCCACACTCACTAGGCGACGGTTCCAAATGTCACCGCGGAAAGGGATTAAAATTCTTTGTATAGCACCGACGCATAGCAGTGTTGTGTGCCACTCGAATGTAGTACCCCGAATAGTTCGAAGAGAATTACTAAGATACCAAATCATGCATATAAGAATTCCGGGAAGATTCAAATAATATTCATAGATAAGTTCATCATAAATCCACAATTCATCGGATCTCAACAAACACATCGCAAAAAAAGATTACATCAGATAGATTCGTTGGAAAAGGCCTCCAGATGGGATCTCACTGGTATAGAAGGTTACGGTGGCGGAAAATTGGTTTTGATGCATCCTCTAGGGTTTCTGGAATATTTGAGAATATATAGGCGGAAGAAGTAGGTGAGGGGGCTGCATGGGGCCCACAAGGTTGGGGGCGCGCCCTACCCCCCCTAGGCACGCCCTGCACCCTTTTTGCTGCCTCGTGGCTCCGCTGACTTGCACACCAAGTCCCCTGGGTGTCTTCTGGTCCAAGAAAAATCATCGTAAAGTTTCATTCCGGTTGGACTTCGTTTGATATTCCTTTTCCACGAAACTCAAAAACAAGGAAAAAACAAAAACTTGCACTGGGCTCTAGGTTAATAAGTTAGTCCCAAAAATAATATAAAATCGTGTATTAATGCATATAAAACATCCAAAACAGTTAATATAATAGCATGGAACAATAAAAAATTATAGATACATTGGAGACGTATCAGGCCACTCTACTAGGTTAAAACTAAACGGGGCTAACCCCATGGTTAATTAAGGGGGTGGGTCCCACCTAACAGTGGCACCTGGCGAGATTAACATAGAAATTAGCCTAACAGTGCCACGTCAGTCAGTCAGGGTTTACCGCCGGTGACCATCCAGCACGATGGTGTCCGCTTGGGTCGGCACTACAGGCAACGGCTGGAGGCGTAGGTGAGCTCTACGCGTAGCTGGCGATGCGGCGCATCTGAGGGTGGTCACGGGGCTGCCGGAGATGGCTTGAGGCAGCGATAACATCAAATGGAGCGGTGCCAGAGCTACGGCTTTGCTCGGGGATGGAGGTGGACCACACTAGCGACCCGACTAAGTGGGCGGATGGCTGCTATGGTTCACCAGGAGCTCGAATACGTGCTCGTCGGTGGCTAACACGAGCTAATACAATGACGGCAACATGGCAGGTGGCACCAAAGCTTCGGCCATGCCGGAAATAGTGGGTAGAGGACGCACTGGCGTGAGCGGCAGGGGGGTACAAGGAGGAGCTCACGGCTATGCTAAAGAGATGCTCGCGACAGCTGGGAAGGAGCCGTTGGCGGCAAATCGACTAGGGACGTCCGGAGGGTCCCGAGGTAGAAGACGATGGAGATGGCAAGGTTGCAGCGCGTCTGAGGTCGCGTGGCTTGGCGTGGAGGAGGAAGACGTCTCGGTGTTTCTTCTGGACACGCAGACAACGCGTGGAGTGGCCGGTAGCTACGCGAATGGTGGATGACATCGACAAGCTTTGCTCGGGTGTGACACGGGAGAGAGTAGAGGAGAGGGAGACGACCAGGGAGAGTGTGAGAGAGAGGCAGAGAGGTGTGTTGCGCCATCTAGCAGAGCCGGGGAGGAGGCGGCAAGCAGGACGTGGCCGGGCGCCTGCTTGCACGCTCTGGACACACGCCAGATCTTGTGGAAGAGGTTGAAGATGACAAGGGGGGCACTGGTGGGCTTGGATGGCCACTTGGGCTGCAGGTAAGCTCCAGGTATAGTTTCTGATTTTCCCCTTCCATTTTGTTTTCTCATTTGTAAAGTTTGTTTTGATTTGATTTAAATGTCAGATCATGTTTAAACCTTCTGAAAATATATATTAATGGACTGAGGGTCTTGTCCAGAACAATCTAACAAATTTCAGAATTATTGGATTCATATTCTATTCAATATGAATGTGCATCCTCCAACATTAATCATCACGGTAGTACAAAGTGTCACCAAGATCTTTGGCACAGATATTGGTAAAACCCTAATGATTATGTAAATGCTCAACTTCTTGAAAGCACGCTCATTCACTAGGTTATATCCTCGATATCAATTGGAATGTGCCATCCATTTGCCGATTGTTCTATAACCATAGTCTATATTTCAATCTGAGTATGCCGTTTCTTCGAATTCCTTCAAACGATCAATTGTGAATTGTCTCGGGTTGGTATGAAGAGTTCAATGATCTATGTATCAAAAGTAATTCTTTTTTCCACTTGAGGTAATAATCCTACAAGTCACCTTCTCTAAGGTGCCTCGGTTGGTATGAACGATAATTAACTCCTCGCTACCATGAAACCCATGCACCATCATACCTAAGCGTGTGACTGTTGCCTACCAAATTGAACCTTCGATATCTACTTTTTTTATCGCTCCTGAAGTTTGTTTTGTGTCTCCGCTCAAGAGATTCTCTTACATCATATTCTATGAGTTGATCATGTGGTCATTCAAATAATCCACTCAAGTAGAGTTTCCATTCTTTTTGTCAACATGTTGAATGAAGTTTTCAAGGCAAAAAAGTCAAGATCAATATGATGTAGTGGATCAATATCTTTGAGAATGGAATGGACCATGAAGAACGTGTTAGCTCCATGTCCCCTCTATCTTCTTACCTCACGTCTTGAATCTCGAGACGTGATTCTTGTTTATTAGGAGTGAGTTGTCACAGCCCTGGCTTTAGCCCTGCATGACATTGCATAAGTATTCATGCATCATGTTAAATTCGAAGGGAACATGAATTAGGGCCAATAAACATGAATATACAAACTATAAATATATTAGACACCAAAAAAGTTTATTCTCTAGGGATAAGTCTTCGACAGAATCGTACTTACCTTCGTAGCCGGAGTCACGCTGTCGAAATCGATGTCTTCGGTCTCCTTTGGCCACTTCTTTTGGGCCTTGAAAAGATGTTTTTATATGCCTTCATGCATAGTGCCGAAGAAGCGCTTCATGGTTCGTGGTCCCTCCTTATTGAACTCCCATAAGCGAGAGGCCCGGAGCTGGCAGGGAAGGGTGCGCCGAAAGTACATCACCTGAATCACGTTAGTGAGGTGGGTGTCCTTTGATATAATGCCGGAGATGCAATTCTAGAGCGTCTTCACCTCCGATTGAGACCCCCACTCAAGGCCCTTGGTTGTCCACGAGGTGAGACTTTTTGGGGGTGTGGATATGAATTCGGGCATGACCGCCCATTTAGCCTCACGGGGTCGGTGATATAGAACCACTCATGCTTCCATACCTTGTTGGTTTCCACAAAAGCCCCTTTGGGCCAGGTTGCGTTCGGGAGCTTGCTTACCATAGCTCCCCCACAGTCCGCGTCCTGCCCATCGACCACCTTCGGCTTTAGATTAAAGGTCTTGAGCCATATGGCGAAGTGTGGGGGGGACGCGGAGGAAAGCTTCACACACGACTATGAAATACGATATATGGAGGATACAGTTCGGGGCTAGATCATGGAAATCTAGCCCCTAGAAGAATAAGAGACCTTGGACAAAGGGATAGAGCGGAAATCCCAGCCCTCAAATAAAGTGAGGGATGAACACAAACCTCTCGCCAGGCTTTGGGACAGGGATCACCTAATTCTCATCAGGAATCCGGTGCGCTATGTTGGCGGTGAGATAGCCCGCGCTCCGGAGACTCTTCACGTCTTTCTCCGTGACGGTGGAGGCCACGCACTTGCCTTCTGAACCAAATCCAGCCATTGCTGGAGAAGGAGGCGGTGGTGGAAGGGATGGGAGCTGCGGGCGCTGGAGCTGTGGGCGATGGTGCTAGGAGATTGGGAAGCAAAGGCTAGAGGAGAGAGTGAGATAAAAGGAGGGGATATGTGTCCTTTTATAGACGATAAATACAAAACGTCCCCCACTCAAGCCGTAAAACTCGGTTGTACCCAACAAGATCGTGCGTTGGGTACGGTTGGGTTACCCAAATCATATTGATGAGGATCCCACGATACGCGGGCACGATCTTTGCTTCGACAAGACGTGCCAATGGAGGCTATGCCTCAAAATGAGAAACCAGAGTCAAGAAAATGGTTCAAAATATTGAAGGGCCATACATCATGTTTCGCTGAAAAAGTTGTCAGTAAAGACACAGTATTTGTTTTGACACATTGCCTTCGTGGCTAAGGATTGTACTAATCATGTAGAGTCGGACATAACTCCTTTACACAGGAAATAAACTTCATATGTTTGGAAGGAGGAACCCGCCTTGCAATGCCGAAGACAGTATGCGTGCCGGACTCATCGTCATCGAAGACTGGTTCAGGGGCTACTGTGGGAGTCCTGGACTAGGGGGTCCTCGCGTGGCCAGATTACTCGTAATGGGCCGGACTGGTTAGTCATGAAGATCAACACAGAAGGTTATCCCTTGTGTTCGGATAGGACTCCTATATGTGTAGAATGGAAAGTTTAAAGTCTGGGTGTAATGTTTCATTCTTCTGCAACATGATTATGTACAACCCTAGGTCCCTCTGGTGCATATATAAACCAGAGGGTTTACTCCGTAGAGACAATTAAAATTACCATAGGCTAGACATCTAGGGTTTAGCCATTACGATCTCAAGGTAGATCAACTCTTATAATCCTCAGATTCTTCAAGATCAATCTAGCAGGAAGTAGGGTATTTCATCGATTAAAAGGGCCTAAACCTAGGTAAACATCATGTCCTTGTTCCCCGTGTTACCATCGATCCTCAGATACATAGTTCGGGACCCCTACCCAAGATCCGCCAGTTTTGACACTGACAGTTACCGCGGGAGAAAACTGGTTTTCATGGATGTTATGTTGTTTCTGGAACATTTAGGAATTTATAGGTGAAAGAAGTAGGCCAGAGGGGGTCTCAGGGTGCCCAGAAGGTAGGGGGCGCGCCCTCCACCCTGTGGCCGCCTTCAGGCTCCCCTGGCGTGTACTCCCAGTCCTCCTGGTGTCTTCTAGGACAAGAAAAATCCTTGTAAAGTTTCATTCCATTTGGACTCCGTTTGATATTCCATTTCTGCGAAACTCAAAAACAAGGAAAAAATAGAAACTAGCATTGGGCTCTGGGTTAATAGGTTTGTCCCAAAAATCATATGAAATAGCATATTAATGCATATAAGACATCCAAGATACATAATATAATTGCATGGAACAATCAAAATTATAAATACGTTGGAGACGTATCAGGTACTAGCCCCTTGTGCATGTGCAGCTGTCCGGATTAAGGTGCCTCTTCCACATGGCTGGGCGAAGACCAGCCCCTCGTGTAACACAGGGTGAATCACTAACGATTGTAGTATAGTACTAAGTCACCGAATCACCGACTAGCTCTCGCCTATCATGACAGTCAGTACTTGACCGGACGAACCAAAATACAATTGCGGTAGTTCTCCCTTTACTACCTTAGCCAAACAATGCGGAACATAAGGTGGTAAGCATAGGAGTCGGGCAACCCAACTATAGACCTAGGACATGATTAGGTGCCGATGCATATAATGCAATATCTGGGATGCCGAATAGTTCCCTATAGGTGTTAGAATTTAAAATGTGATGGGCCGCATATAGCCCCCGGTGTTGTAGGGAGGGAACACAGATGACAATGTAAAATAAAATGAATTCCAAACAAAGTGGTGATCAACTGTTTCCTTTATGCCCTGATTAATACGACAAGCCGTGTTATTATAGATGATGCCAGAAACATCAAAGACATTTTACATGCCAAAAGTTTATACACGGGAAATGTTTACACAGAGCCTAAATGAAATGATTTAAGGATCCCAATGTTGCCCTGTTGCACGTCTACACCGTTTCTCCTTGGCGATACATCCTTAAAGGGGAGGAGTTCGATGGTCACCTGTCGAAAAAAGGAACCTAAAAAGAAGTCCCCGCGCGACCATAGATCAGGTAGGTTCTTTAAAAAACCTACAGTGAAATAATATTTGAGATCCGAATAGGGTCAAGCTGTACTATGGACCTTTTCTGCAGTATGCCTCTGGCGCTGCCCAAGGTATTTCAAGGGCGTAGTTATGTATGTGTGGTACATATACTGCAACCTTATGGGGCAGTCCACGGAGGCTAAACTGCTAGTCGAGCTCAGGTTCCACCGAGCTACCGCGTTGTAATGCTGTTCGGACATGTTTAGTAGTGTCCTGGGTCTTGATGACCGATGAGTTATTCGGCTTGATGAGGCCGACTTGAATTTCGAGTGCTCCATATTTCCATTTACTGTGATGACGCCACGAGGTCCACGCATTTTGAGCTTGAGATAAGCATAGTGTGGGACTGTGTTAAAGCGGGCAAAAGCAGTTCGTCCGAGCAGTGCATGATAGCCACTGCGTAAAGGAACGATGTCAAAGATCAATTCTTTGCTTCAAAAAATTTCTAGAGAGCTGAATACTACCTCCAGTGTTAATGAGTTCGTGCAACAGGCCTCCATGTCGAGTATCAGTCCTTGAAAGTTAGTGTTACTTGGCTTAATTCTTGAAAGGTCGATCCCCATTTTGCAGACAGTATCCTCATAGATCAAGTTGAGGCTACTTCCGCCTTCCATAAGGACTCTACTAAGATGGTATCCGTCGATTATAGGATCGAGTACCAGGCTCGTTGAACCCCTGTGAAGGATACTGGTTGGGTGGTCCATGCGATCGAAGGTGATCGGACAAGCCGACCATGGGTTGAATTTTGGGGCGACGGGCTCTAAGGCGTAGACGTCCCTTAGTGCGCTTTTGCGCTCCCTCTTGGGGATGTGGGTAGCATAGATCATTTTCACCATTTTCACCTCGGGGGGGGGGGGAATTGTTTCTGCCACCGAGTTTTCGGTGGTCGAGGCTCGTCACCGTCCTTGCTTTGAGGTCCTTTCCCCTTGTGTTCGGTATTTATTTTACTGGCCAGTTTGAAAACCTATCAATTTTTGTTGGTGTGGTTGGCGGGTTTGTCATGCGTGCCATGAATCCGGCAAGGTCTCTCTAGTAGTTTGTGCGGGTTGGATTGACCATCCCGATTGCCCTTGAACGGCTTCTTCCACTAGCCGAATTTGGAGCCACTTAATCTAGCGTTTATTGCCATATCCTCTACTTCTCCGTTGTTGTCCCGATGCTTGTTTTTGTTGCGTCGTGGCCTGCCATTGCCATCCCTGGACTCAGAAGTGTCGGGCTCGATGGTACTATTGCTTCTACGAGCCAACCAACTATCTTCGCCCGCGCAAAAGTGGGTCATTAGTGCCGTAAGAGCTGACATAGTATTCGGTTTCTCCTGGCCGAGGTGTCAGGCGAGCCATTAGTCACGGACACTATGTTTGAAGCCCGCTGTCAGATTCAGGGCTCCGCACAACCCTACTAGGTTCGAACTCTGGAGTGCGTGCGAAGAACTCACCCTCGCCTATCTAACTACTCACCATGTCACGAACTAGAAGGATGAACAGGAATGTAAAGGAGACACAAGGCAGTTTATCCTGGTTCAGGGCACCTAGCGGTGAGTGGCCCTACTCCAACAGTGTGGTGGATTAGCCTCGAGATCGGCTGTGGATGAACTAGTACAATGGGCGAACAACCTCTGGAGGAGAGGTGTTCTTGGGCTCGGATGAGCTGGTGAACTTGTCAGGGTGGAATGGTCCGATCGCCCCGCTTGGTGGTGGCTATCCTACTTTTAAAGTGGCCTTGGTCCTCTTCCCCTGAAATGTTGGCGGGAAGGGATCCCACAACGGCCAATTTTGAAGGGAGACAACTAGTAAATATTATCCTAAGTAAAGGTGGTCTTCGCCTTCAAAGCCTCTTATCCTGACACCATGGTGGGCTCAGTGATGACCTCCATCCTTCCCTCCTGGCGGTCATGGTCTTTTTACACTAGAATGGAAACCTTTGGCAGATTCCTGAGGACTCTGCGCCTGAGCCTGCTTCCTTAGCACCATAGAGAAAATTTGATGTATTGTGCCCGCCTGGCCTTGGTCGTCATGGCTTGCTTCATGCAAACCTCGCGAGGTGGGGGTTGCATAGAGTTCTCTGCTCCTTAGGAGCTAGCTAGGGGAGGCTACCCGTTTTGGAGGTCTTGGTGTCATCCGCCGCATGAGGCTTGGCCCCTCGCGAGGGCCTTGTGTGACACCCCGAGAACGGTGCGCCAGGTGTCAGCCAGTTATTCGTTGTCAGTGCCATGTCATCTGCTTGCGTGTTGCATCTTGCCATGTCATCATGTGTGTTACATCAGCATGTTTTCAAAACTTGCATCCGTCTGAGTTCCCTCGTCCTCTCCGTTGTCCGTTCTGAGCCCAGACACACTTGCACGCGCCCGCGGTGCCTCCGAATATTTATTTTGTGAGTGGCCGAAAATTTTTCTTGGAATGGGTTGAAACTTGTCATGTGGTCTTATTATAGTGTAGATAGGCCGCCTGCCAAATTTCATCGCATTCGGAGCTCGTTTGATAGCCCAACGGATATATATAGCGGCACTAGTCGCCGGTTATTTCGTCGGACGTTTTCGGTCTCCGAAAACCCCGCGGGCCTCTTTTCCCTTCTCTCCTCACAGCCCGAAGCCTCTCTAACACATCCCACTAACCTCCCCTAGGCCCATCCTAACTCCCCTCGCGATCGGATCCGTCGGATCGCGATCGGACGGCTCTAAAACCCCTCCACACTACAAACCCTAGCCCTCCTACTATAAATGGACTCCCCCTAGTCCATTTTTGGCCTTCCCCTACCTCCCTCCTCAAATTCCGCGCAGTGCTTCCACCGTTGCCGCTCCGTGCTTCCACCGTTGCCGCGACGTGCTTCCACCGTTGCCGCGCCGTGCTTCCGACCTCGCCGCGCCGTGCTTCCGACGTCGCCGCGCCGTGCTTCCGAGTCCTCCCCCGCGCCCGTCGTCTTCAACCTCCAGTGCGCCGCCTCAGTTCATCCCTGCCGCCGTTCGCCTCCGGGAACGGGATCCCCGGGGCCGGATCCGCCCGGATCCGCCGCCCCACGGCCTCCTCCGCCCTTCGCCGGAGCTCCTTCGCCGGAAGCCGTCTGCCGCCGCCAGGAGCTCGAGCAGGAGCGCTCGATTGAACGCCGCGCCTGCCTGGGCCTCCTTGGCTCGTCTCCCGTGGGCCGGGCATCTCCCCGCCGGCCAGGCCAGGTCCTACCCCAACCTGGGCCGAGGCCCAGCCCCTGCCAGCCTCTCCGCAGGGCCCAGCCTCTGCCAGCTGGCCCAACCGCTCCCAGGCCGGCCTGCCCTGCTGCCTCCTCCCTCTCCAACTGGGCTCGGCCCACATGGTGAGCCCAGATCTATCCCACCCTGTGCGTTAGATAGTTTTTGACGCCCATGTGTGTTTTTTTCCCTGAGTAGAAATCTGCTAAGTCCTTTTGCTGTCAGTTTAATGTTGCATCTTTGCATGATGATAACTTTTCGTGTGCTTATCCGTTTTAAGTGAATGATATGTCAAAATGATCGTGGAGATGTGCTCTACACTTTGTTCCATTGTGCCATGCTTGTTTGACTTCATCTAGATGCTTAAATATCTGTTGCAAGAGTGCTACTTGTTATAAACTACTGCTACTTGTTATTTTGTTGCCATGTTTGCGATGTGATAACTTGGTGCATGTTTGTCCAAATGATGCAAATGATATGTCCACATGTTCATCATGATATGCTCTACATGTTGGTTGCTATAGCATGCTTGTTTGAGTTCATATTGCCATGTTTATCTATGTTGCAAAAGTACATTTGGCTGTTATGTTCTGAAACTTGTTACGAGATGCCTAGTTGAGGAGCTCGTTGCTATTGTTGTGTTTTTCCCCATGTCACATGCCTAGATGTCTTAGAATCTCCATGATGTGTTCTTTGATGTGGTGCATTTAACTTTCCATGATATGCCTTGTGTTGACTTAAACTTGCTCACAAACATGCCATGTTGTTATTGCTGTTTTAACACTTAGTGAAATTTCACTAAGTCTGGAATTTGTAATGTCCGGATGCCATGTTTGCTTGTTGTTCTAGGCAAATCCATGATAGTTTTGGGGTGACTATTGATGATTCCTTGTTATATATGTTGTTGGCTATCCATTCATGCTCTCACATGCTCATTTGGGTGGCTATAGCATATTTAACTCTTGCTCCCAAGTTGCTATAAAATACTACTGTCAGGTTTTTAGTGTCATGATCAAAATGTTGTAGCTTGTTGCTATTGATCCATGCCTCCTATGGAGATGCTCCAATGGACTTGTTTGCTGTAGGATATGTCTACTTCATGTTCATGCTTCTTGTTGCCATGTTTGAGTGTTGTAGCTTATATTTATCATGCTCCAAAGTTGCTATGTGGTTGTTATTTTCAGCTTGTTGTTATATCTTGTTTCATGTGTATCTTTTAGCCCGTTGCTCCGTTTGGGGTGTTCTTTATATGATACTTGTGTGTTTTTGAATGTAGAATCATAATATCATATTGTTTTCATGTTTGGAGTGAGTTTGGTTGATGTTTGGGTGCATCTTGCACCATTGCCATGTTGTGCTTCCTACCTTGTCATGCTATGTTTCCTACCTTGCCATGTTATGATTCCTGTATATACTTGTTGTGCTTCCTGTATAGATTGTCATGCATCATATCTTGCCATGTATTGCATCATATAGACCTGTGTTGTTTTCTATTCTTCTTACCTTGCCATGTAATGCTTCCTGTATAGACTTGTTATGCGTCCTGTATACACTTGTTGTGCTTCCTGTATAGATTGTCATGCATCATATCTTGCATGTATTGCATCATATAGACTTGAGTTGTTTTCTATGCTTCCTACCTTGCCATGTAATGCTTCCTGTATAGACTTGTTGTGCTTCCTATATAGACTTGTTTGCATCATACTTGCTTAAGCACATAGCCATGCTTCCTGTGATGTTTTCTGTGCTTCCTACCTTGCCCTGTTATGCTTCCTATTTAGTCTTGTCATGCATCATACCTTGCCATGTATTGCATCATATATAAACTTGTGCTGTTTTGCTGTGCTTCCTACCTTGCCATGTTTTGCTTCCTGTGTAGACTTTCTGTGCATCATAAGTAGACTTGTTTTGCATCATACTTGGTAGTGCCTATTGTTATGTTCTTGAGTGGTTTGTTTACCGTATTGCTTGATTCTTCTCGTTAGTGCTTGTTCCGTTGCGTTCGTGAGGATTCGTTCGTCTACCCTTGGTTCTTCTTCAAGGCTTCTTCTTTGTCTTCTTCATGGAACCGTTCTTCTTCCTTGCGGGATCTCAGGCAAGATGATCATACCCTTGGATACCTTTACTATCATTGCCATGCTTAGTGTTGGAAATATGCCCTAGAGGCAATAATAAATTGGTTATTATTATATTTCCTTGTTCACGATAATCGTTTATTATCCATGCTACAATTGTATTGATAGGAAACTCAGATACATGTGTGGATACATAGACAAACACCATGTCCATAGTTAGCCTCTAGATGACTAGCTCGTTGATCAATAGATGGTTACGGTTTCCTGACCATGGACATTGGATGTCGTTGATAACGGGATCACATCATTAGGAGAATGATGTGATGGACAAGATCCAATCCTAAGCCTAGCACAGATCGTGTAGTTCGTATGCTAAAGATTTTCTATATGTCAAGTATCTTTTCCTTAGACCATGAGATTGTGCAACTCCCGGATACCGTAGGAATACTTTGGGTGTACCAAACGTCACAACGTAACTGGGTGGCTATAAAGGTGCACTACATGTATCTCCGAAAGTGTCTGGTGGGTTGGCACGAATCGAGACTGGGATTTGTCACTCCGTATGACGGAGAGGTATCTCTGGGCCCACTCGGTAGGACATCATCATAATGTGCACAATATGTGATCAAGGAGTTGATCACGGGATGATGTGTTACGGAACGAGTAAAGAGACTTGCCGGTAACGAGATTGAGCAAGGTATCGGTATACCGACGATCGAATCTCGGGCAAGTGCTATACCGATAGACAAAGGGAATCGTATACGGGATTGATTGAATCCTTGACATCGTGGTTCATCCGATGAGATCATCGTGGAACATGTGGGAGCCAACATGGGTATCCAGATCCCGCTATTGGTTATTGGCCGGAGAGTTGTCTCGGTCATGTCTACATGGTTCCCGAGCCCGTAGGGTCTACACACTTAAGGTTCGATGACGCTAGGGTTATAGGGAAAGTATGTACGCGGTTACCGAATGTTGTTCGGAGTCCCGGATGAGATCCCGGACGTCACGAGGAGTTCCGGAATGGTCCGGAGGTAAAGATTCATATATGGGAAGTCCTGTTTTGGTCACCGGAAAAGTTTCGGGCGATATCGGTAATGTACCGGGACCACCGGGAGGGTCCCGGGGGTCCACCAGGTGGGGCCACCAGCCCCAGAAGGCTGCGTGCGCTAAGTGTGGGAGGGGACCAGCCCCAAGGGGGCTGGTGCGCCCCCCCACCAAGTTCCTAGGCGCATGGAGAGGGGAGGGGGGCAAACCCTAGGTCCAGATGGGCCTTAAGGCCCACCCTAGGGCGCCCCCCTCTCTCTCCCCCCCCCTTGGCCGCACCCTAGATGGGTTTTCTAGGGCTGGCCGCACCCCTAGGGGTGGGAAACCCTAAAGGGGGCGCAGCCCTCCCTTCCCCCTATATATATGTGAGGTTTTGGGGCTGCTAGACACACGAGAACGTCTCCCTCTTGGCGCAGCCCTACCCCTCTCCCTCCTCGTCTCTTGCAGCGCTTGGCGAAGCCCTGCTGGAGTCCCGCGCTCCTCCACCACCACCACGCCGTCGTGCTGCTGTTGGATGGAGTCTTCCCCAACCTCTCCCTCTCTCCTTGCTGGATCAAGGCGTGGGAGACGTCACCGGGCTGCACGTGTGAAGAACGCGGAGGCACCGTCCGTTCGGTGCTAGGATCTTCGGCGATCTGAATCGCGGCGAGTACGACTCCATCAACCGCGTTCTTGAACACTTCCGCTTAGCGATCTACAAGGGTATGTGGATCCAACTCTCCTCTCGTAGATGTGCATCTCCTAGATTGATCTTGGTGAGCATAGGAAATTTTTTGTTTCCCATGCAACGTTCCCCAACAGTGGCATCATGAGCTAGGTCTTTGCGTAGATGCAATCACGAGTAGAACACAAAGGAGTTTGTGGGCGTTGATGTTTAGATTGCTTCCCTCCTTGGTCGTTCTTGATTCAGCGGTATTATGGGATGAAGCGGCCCGGACCAACTTTACATGTCCACGTACATGAGACCGGTTCCATCGACAGACATGCGACTTTTGTTGCATAAGATGGCTGGCGGGTGTCTGTCTCTCCTATCTTAGTTGAATCGGAATAGACAAAGGCGGTCCTTGTAGAAGGTTAAATAGCAACTTAAATATCACCGTTGTGGCTTTGCGTAGGTAAGAAGCGTTCTTGCTAGATACCCATAGCAGCCACGTAAAACATGCAACAACAAATTAGAGGACGTCTAACTTGTTTTTGCAGGGTATGTATGTGATGTGATATGGCCAATGACATGATGAGATATATTTGATGTATGAGATGATCATGTTGTAATAGTTAATATCGACTTGCATGTCGATGTATACGGCAACCGGCAGGAGCCATAGGGTTGTCTTTAATTTGTATGACCTGCGTGTCAATCATTAAGCGCTATGTAATGCTTTACTTTATCGCTAAACGGTAGCAATAGTAGTAAGAGCATGGTGGGCGCGCGACAACCCCGATGGCGACACGATGATGGAGATCATGATGATGGGGATCATGGTGTTACGCCGGTGACGATGGAGATCATGCCGGTGCTTTGGAGATGGAGATCAAAAGCACGAGTTGATGGCCATATCATGTCACTTATGATTTGCATGTGATGTTAATCCTTTTATGCATCTTATTTTGCTTAGGACGACGGTAGCATTATAAGATGATCCCTCACTAAAATTTCAAGATGAAATTGTGTTCCCCTCGAGTGTGCGCCGTTGCGAAGGTTCGTCGTTTCGAAGCACCACGTGATGATCGGGTGTGATAGACTCTACGTTCGCATACAACGGGTGCAAGCCAGTTTTGCACATGCAGAACACTCGGGTTAGACTTGACGAGCCTAGCATGTACAGACATGGCCTCGGAACACGGAAGACCGAAAGGTCGAACATGAGTCATATAGTAGATATGATCAACATGAAGATGTTCACCATTGACACCACCTCATCTCACGTGATGATCGGACTTGGGTTGGTGGATTTGGATCATGTCACGCTCGGATGACCAGAGGGATGTCAATTTGAGTGGGAGTTATAAGTAATTTGATTAGTTAAACTCACTTATCATGAACAATAGTCTAAGTTGCCTTTGCAAATTATGTTGTAGATCAATAGCTTGCGTTGTAGCTCCCTGTTTAATACGATCCTAGAGAAAGACTAAGTTGAAAGATATTGTAAGCAAGGATGCGGACTGGGTCCTTAGTCCGAGGAGTGTCCTCACTGCTGCACAGAAAGCTTACGTCTTTGATGCACCGCTCAATGTGCAAACCCCTACAACGTTGTCTGTGGATGTTGTGAACACCTGAGAGACACGTCCTGATGACTACTTGATAGTTTAGTGCACCATACTTTACGGCTTAGAATCGGGATTCCAATGACGTTTTGAACGCCATGGAACATATGAGATGTTCTAAGAGCTGAAATTGGGATTTCAGGCTCATGCCCGTGTTGAGAGGTATGAGACCTCTGACAAGTTCCTTTGCCAAAAAGATGGAGGAGAATAGCTCAACTAGTGAGCGTGTGCTCAGAATGTCTGGATGCTGAAATCACTTGAACCAAGTGGGAGTTAATCTTCCAGGTAAGATAGTGGTTGACAGAATTCTCTAGACACTATCACCAAGCTACTAGAACTTCGTGATGAACTATGACATGCAAAGGATGGAGATGATCCCGGTGCTGTCAGCGGTTCTTAGTACCGCAAAAGTAGAGATCAAGAAGGAGCATCAAGTGTTGATGGTTTAACAAGACCACTGGTTTCAAAATGGTAAGGGCTAGAAGGGAAACTTCATGAATGACAAACCTGTTGTCGCTCTGATGAAGGAACCCATGGTTGAACCCGAACCTCGAGACTAAGTGCTTCTATTGTAAGGGGAACGGTCACATGGTAGCGGAACCACCCCAAATACGTGGTAGATATGATAGCTGGAAACTTCAACGAAGTATATTTGATATACGTGCTATTGATGTGTACCTTAGTAGTACTCCTTGTAGCACCTGGGTATTGGATACCGGTTCAGTTGCTATTATTAGTGACTTGAAGCAAAAGCTACGGACTGAACGGAGACTAGCTAAGGGCGAGGTGACGATGTTTGTTGGAAGTGTTTCCAAGGTTGATGAGATCACCATCGCACACTTCCTCTATTTTCGAGATTAGTGTTGAACCTAGATAAATGTTATCAGGTGTCTACGTTGAGCATGAAAATGATTAGATCATGTTCATCGCAATACGGTTATTCATTTAAGTTAGAGAATAATGGTTATTCTGTTTACATGAATAATACCTTTATGGTCATGCACCCAATGGTTCGTTGAATCTCGATCATGGTAATACACATAATGATAATATCAATGCCAAAAGATGTAGAGTTAATAATGATAGTACCACTTTCTTGTGGGACTGCCGCTTAGGTCATTTTGGCATAAAATGCATGAAGAAACTCCATGCTGATGGATGTTTGGAGTCACTTGATTTTGAATCGCTTGACACATGCGAGCCATGCCTCTTGGGCAGGATGACTGAGATCTCGTTTTCAGGTACAATGAAACGGGTAAGTGACTTATTGGAAATCATACATGCTGATGTATGTGATCCAATGAGAATTAAGGCGTGTGGTGGATATCGTTATTTTCTCATCTTCACTGACGATTTGAGTAAATATGGTATATTTACTTAATGAAGCAAAAGTCTGAAACGTTTGAAAGGTTCAAAAATTTCAGAGTGAAGATTTAGAATCATCATAACAAGAAGATCATGTTCCTACGATCTGATCAAGGGGATATTATCTGAATTATGAGTTTGGCAATCACTTAAGACATTGTGGAATTGTTTCGCAGTTGAAGTCCCCTGGAACACCACAGCGTAATGGTGTGTCCGGACATCGTAATCGAACCTTATGAGATATGGTGCGATCTATGGTGTGTCTTACCGATCTACCGCTATTATTTTGAGGTTATGCATTAGAGACAGCTGCATTCACTTTATATAGGGCACTGTCTAAGTCCGTTGAGACGACGTCGTGTGGTTTGGCAATAAACCAAAGTTGTCGTTTTCTTAAATGTTTGGGGCTGCGATGCTTATGGCTTCAGCCAGGAATAGCTCGAACCCAAAGCGGACAAATACATCTTCATGGAGTACCCACTGGTAACGGTTGGGTATACCTTCTATCTCAGATCCAAGGACAAAAATGTTTGTCGCTAAGAATGGATCCTTTCTCGAGAAGGAGTTTCTCTCGAAAGAATTGAGTGGGAGGAAGATAGAACTTGATGAGGTTGTCGAACCCTCACTTCAACCGGAGAGTAGTGCAACACAGAAAGATGTTTCTGTGGAACCTACGACAGTTGAAGAGGATACTGATGATAGTGATCATGAAGCTCCAGATCAAGTTGCTATCGAACCTCGTGGGTCGACAAGGATGTGTACTACTCCTGAGTGGTACGGTGATCCTGTCTTAGAGGTCATGTTGTTGGACAACGATGAACCTACGAACTATGGAGAAGCGATGGTGGGCCCATATTCCGACAAATGGTTAGAAGCCGATAAATCCGAGATAGGATCCATGTATCAAAACAAAGTATGGACTTTGGTGGACTTGCCCTATGATCGGCAAGCCATTGAGACAAATGGATCTTTAAGACTAAGACGGACATGGACGGTAATGTCACCGTCTATGAAGCTCGACTTGTGGCGAAGAGTTTTTCACAAGTTCAAGGAGTTGACTACGATGAGATTTTCTCACCCGTAGCGATGCTTAAATCCGTCGGAATCATGTTAGCATTAGCTGCATTTATGAAATCTGGCAGATGGATGACAAAACAAGTTTCCTTACCAGTTTTCGTAAGGAAAGGTTGTATGTGATACAATCAGAAAGGTTTTGTCGATCCTAAGGATGCTAAAAGGATATGCTAGCTCCAGCGATCCTTCCATGGACTAGAGCAAGCATCTCGGAGTCAGAATATACACTTTGATGGAGTGATCAAAGTTTTTGGGTATACAAAGTTTGTTGGAAACTTGTATTTGCAATAAAGTGAGTGGGAGCACTACAACATTTCTGATAAATATATGTGTATGACATATTGTTGATCCGAAATGATGTAGAATTTCTGGAAAGCATAAAGGGTTGTTTGAAATGAGTTTTTCAAAGGAAGACCTGGATAAAGCTGCTTGCATATTGGGCGTCAAGATCTATACAGATAGATCAAGACGCCTGATGATACTTTCAAAAGAACACACACCTTTGACATGATTTTGAAGGAGTTCAAAATGGATCAGTCAAAGAAGGAGTTCTTACCTGAGTTGTAAGGTGTGAAGTTGAGTAAGACTCAAAACTTGACCACGGCAGAAGGAAGAGGAAGGACGAAGGTCGTCCCCTATGCTTTTGTCATAGGCTCTGTACGGTATGCCATGCTAAGTACCGCACCTGATGTGTGCCTTGCTACATGTCTGGCAAGAGGGTACAAAGGTGATCCAGGAGTGGATTACTAGATAGTGTTCAAAATTATCCTTAGAGGAGTAAGGAAATGTTTCTCGGTTATGGAGGTGATAAAGAGTTCGACGTAAAGAGTTACGTCGATGCAAGCTTAACACCTATCCGGATAGCTCTAAGTGGAGATACCGGATATGTATAATGGAGCAACAGTTTGGAATAGCTCCAAGTGGAACGTGGTAGCAGCATCTACGATACGACATAAAGTTTTGCGAAGTACATGGGGATCTGAATGTTGCAGACCCGTTGACTACAAACCTCTCTCACAAGCATAACATGATCAAACACAGAACTCATTGAGTGTTAATCACATATTGATGTGAACTAGATTACTGACTCTAGTAGACTCTTTGGATGTTAGTCACATGGCGATGTGACCTGTGAGTGTTAATCACATGGCGATGTGAACTAGATTATTGACTCTAGTGCAAGTGGGAGACTGTTGGAAATATGCCCTAGAGGCAATAATAAATTGGTTATTATTATATTTCCTTGTTCACGATAATCGTTTATTATCCATGCTACAATTGTATTGATAGGAAACTCAGATACATGTGTGGATACATAGACAAACACCATGTCCATAGTTAGCCTCTAGATGACTAGCTCGTTGATCAATAGATGGTTACGGTTTCCTGACCATGGACATTGGATGTCGTTGATAACGGGATCACATCATTAGGAGAATGATGTGATGTACAAGACCCAATCCTAAGCCTAGCACAGATCGTGTAGTTCGTATGCTAAAGATTTTCTATATGTCAAGTATCTTTTCCTTAGACCATGAGATTGTGCAACTCCCGGATACCGTAGGAATACTTTGGGTGTACCAAACGTCACAACGTAACTGGGTGGCTATAAAGGTGCACTACATGTATCTCCGAAAGTGTCTGGTGGGTTGGCACGAATCGAGACTGGGATTTGTCACTCCGTATGACGGAGAGGTATCTCTGGGCCCACTCGGTAGGACATCATCATAATGTGCACAATATGTGATCAAGGAGTTGATCACGGGATGATGTGTTACGGAACGAGTAAAGAGACTTGCCGGTAACGAGATTGAGCAAGGTATCGGTATACCGACGATCGAATCTCGGGCAAGTGCTATACCGATAGACAAAGGGAATCGTATACGGGATTGATTGAATCCTTGACATCGTGGTTCATCCGATGAGATCATCGTGGAACATGTGGGAGCCAACATGGGTATCCAGATCCCGCTATTGGTTATTGGCCGGAGAGTTGTCTCGGTCATGTCTACATGGTTCCCGAGCCCGTAGGGTCTACACACTTAAGGTTCGATGACGCTAGGGTTATAGGGAAAGTATGTACGCGGTTACCGAATGTTGTTCGGAGTCCCGGATGAGATCCCGGACGTCACGAGGAGTTCCGGAATGGTCCGGAGGTAAAGATTCATATATGGGAAGTCCTGTTTTGGTCACCGGAAAAGTTTCGGGCGATATCGGTAATGTACCGGGACCACCGGGAGGGTCCCGGGGGTCCACCAGGTGGGGCCACCAGCCCCAGGTGGCTGCGTGGGCTAAGTGTGGGAGGGGACCAGCCCCAAGGGGGCTGGTGCGCCCCCCCACCAAGTCCCTAGGCGCATGGAGTGTGGAGGGGGGCAAACCCTAGGTCCAGATGGGCCTTAAGGCCCACCCTAGGGCACCCCCTCTCTCTCCCCCCCTTGGCCGCACCCTAGATGGGTTTTCTAGGGCTGGCCGCACCCCTAGGGGTGGGAAACCCTAAAGGGGGCGCAGCCCTCCCTTCCCCCTATATATATGTGAGGTTTTGGGGCTGCTAGACACACGAGAACGTCTCCCTCTTGGCGCAGCCCTACCCCTCTCCCTCCTCGTCTCTTGCAGCGCTTGGCGAAGCCCTGCTGGAGTCCCGCGCTCCTCCACCACCACCACGCCGTCGTGCTGCTGTTGGATGGAGTCTTCCCCAACCTCTCCCTCTCTCCTTGCTGGATCAAGGCGTGGGAGACGTCACCGGGCTGCACGTGTGAAGAACGCGGAGGCACCGTCCGTTCGGTGCTAGGATCTTCGGCGATCTGAATCGCGGCGAGTACGACTCCATCAACCGCGTTCTTGAACGCTTCCGCTTAGCGATCTACAAGGGTATGTGGATCCAACTCTCCTCTCGTAGATGTGCATCTCCTAGATTGATCTTGGTGAGCATAGGAAAATTTTTGTTTCCCATGCAACGTTCCCCAACACTTAGTGTCTCGATGCTATCGTTACATGTCGCGCGACCCATCATTATTGTCAGCCTCTCCTTGTTGCCATGAAACCTCTAACCTTTGAAACCTTCCGAGCAAAACCATTGTTTGGCTATGTTACCCGCTTGCTCAGCCCCTCTTATAGCGTTGTTAGTTGCAAGTGAAGATGAAGATCGTTCCAGGAGGAACTTGTTGTTGGAATATCACAATATCTATAATTAATATTAACACACCTATATACTGGGCATGGGTGGAAGGCTTGGCCTTTTGCTCGGTGTTTTTTTCCACTCATGCCACCTTAGGCGCCGATAAACCGGCATTATGTTCCTCAATTTTGCGTTCCTTACACGATGGGTGGATGGGGACCCCTTGACAGTTCGACTTTGAATAAAACTCCTCCAGCAAGGCCCAACTTTGGTTTTTATTTGCTCATAATAACAACTTAATTAATTAATTGCATAGGGGGTCATGTCCCCGGGTTCTTAATTCTACATAACAGGGGGGACAGTGCTGATGGTGTTGGTCCCAAACTAGAGCCACTTGCGGTGCCACCCAGTTATCTGGGGTCTTCGGTTACTGTACGTACTGCTCATCCGGTCGTGGCCTGAGAGGAGATACGCGCGGCTACTATCAGGGTGTCGGCACGCCGGGAGGTCTTGCTGGACTAGTTTTACCATTGTCGAAATGTCTTGTGCACCGGGATGCCGAGCCTGATCGGATTTCCCTAAGATAAGGGGTGATGATATTATATTTATCACTTCAGCTAATCGTGAGAGCTTGTGATGGGCTAAGTTGGGACACCCCTGCAGGGTTATGATCTTTCGAAAGCCGTGCCCGCGGTTATGTGGCAGATTGGAATTTGTTAATGTCCGGTTGTAGAAAACTTGACAGAGGATCCGAAGTAAAACACACAACTGTGTGAGTAACCGTGACTGTCTCTTTTCATTTTGAGAAGAGAACACGGTGGGGTTATGTTTGACTCGTATGTAGTTCACGATCTTTAGCGATCACTACTATTTGCGACCGTTTGCGTAGATGCTCATCTTATTCTTGTACTTGTAAGTTAGCCACCATATTATGCTTAGCCGCTGCTGCAACCTCACCACTTTACCTCTTCCTACCTATTAAGCTTTGATAGTCTTGTTACCCATGGTTATGGGATTGCTGAGTCCTCGTGGCTCACAGATACTTCAACAACAGTTGCAGGTGCAGGTTTTCGATGTCTTGACGTGAGAGCGATGATCGTTGTTTGGAGTTCTTTCTTCTTCTTCTTCTTCTTCTTCTTCTTCTTCAGTCTTGGGTTAGGTTCCGGGTCGGCAGCCTGGGATAGCAGATGGATGTATTTGTGCTTTTATTGTTTGTATCTGTAGTCGGATACTTGTATTGATATTGTTGTATTCATGTGACTTGTATGTATTGTTGTATCCCCCATGTATGTATGTAATGGTACGATGTAATGATATCCATCTAGCTAAGCACCCGAAATGCGGTTGTGCCCCAATCACGTAAGTGTCACGTGATCGGGAGAGAATCGCATCTTGGGCCTGACAAGTTGGTATCAGAGCCTCGACCGACCATAGGAGCCCCTTGATTGATCATAGCTTGGCCGTTGTTGAGTCTAGCAGAAAAAAACTTTTTCGGAGTCTAGTTATATCGGAGAGTAGGAATTCTTTTTACTCCCGTGCCCCTTCGTCGCTCTGGTGAGGAATCTTGACGTAGGTGTTTTGAATTACCCCTCTTCCCCTTCAAATTTTTTTTTGGATCGCATGGTTAGTTTTTTCGTTCGTTGCGTTGTTAGTTCTTTCATCTGGTGCATCCCTCGTCAAGTGGATTCAACCCTCTTCTTCATTGCAAGTTCAACCCTCTGTTCTTTTAACCGGTGTTTTCCCGTCCGTTGTGTTCTTTCTTTTTCCCACCCGCCCACCCTTTTGTTTCTCGGAGCCGGAGTCCTTAATCGAGTATCCATCCTACTCGTGTGAATCCTTTGCATTCTTTCCTCAGTTATTTCAACTGGTGAATTCTCGTTCAGTTCGTCATCCTTCATCTCTTTTCTTCTCCGATGAATTCTCCTCTCGTTTGATATTCTTCATCTCTTTCTTTTCCGGTGGATTCAATTCAGTATTCGGTGCTCCTCATATTCTTTCCTTGGCTCAAGTGATTCCAATTGCTCGTTCGTTTCTTGCCAGTTAATCGTCCCGGAGTTCCAAAGACATTCCAGTGATATGTCTGTCTTCCAATTAATTCGAGGTTGTCACCTCCTTCGAGTCTTTTAATCGTTTCGGTGCATCATCTCCTTTTCAATCCTTCTCAACGGTGTTTTCTCTTCGGTGGGCTCATAACCCACAGGTCTTTCCCAGGATCTTACCTGACTCTTCTTATTTCCCGGAGTGTTCCAAAATTCTTTCAAATGCGACTTAAGTATGGATTCCATCAGTCATATGCCTTCTTCAAGATCGCTTTTAATTCTTTCCATCGTTGGTCCAACCTTTCTTCATCCGGAGTAGTTCTTGAATTATTTTCTTGTGTTCCTCCGAAGGCCATCATTTTCAGAAGATTTCTTCATTCTCAGTTTTCAACTTCGTCCTCCAAATATTCTTCATCGATGCCTCTTCGTTCGTCTCACATTCTTTCCGGTGCTTCATTCAAGTATTCTTTAATCAGTTCACGATCTCTTTGTTCTCATCATTTAATTTTCCTCAAGTGCTTTATTCTTCCCGGAGATTCATTCTCTTGTATTCACTCAATTTCAATTCTTTACGGTGGTTTTCTTCTCTTTCTTCACTCGGCTTTAATTCTTACGGTGGTTCGCTCAAGAATTCTTTTCCGGCGTTTTCATATCAATTCATTCGTTCATCCCTAGCCTACCGGTGTTTCATGAAGATTTTTCGCAAGTTCGCGATATATTCCTTTTTATTCAATTTCATCGAGAATAAGCAGTATGTGAATCCATTTCTTCTCATCAATTTAATTGGTGTAGGATAAGCATACCATAATTCTTATTCCTTTTCATCAAGTTGTTTAATCTTTTCCTTCGGAGTTTGTTCTTGATGAATAAATTCTAGTTCTAAGTGCTTTAATCTGTTCTTTCCCGGAGTTCAAGTTTTTCTCGGCTATCTCGTTGGAGCCCCTTCTAATCATCGCAAGGCTTTAATCTTATTCTTTTCGTCCGTCATTTCTATATCATCATCCTTTTCGTTACCGGAGTTCTTCATGGTGGTTCTCCATCATGTAAATCATTCTTCAAGCGTTCAGCTAATTCTTCCAGAGCAGCTCAAGCATTCTTATTCTTTTGCCTCTCGAGTGCAGATAATTCTCCGTATTCTTTTGAAGTGGAGTTTTGCATTCTTCGCTCTTCTCAGCTCATCAATATTTTGGTTGCGGCATAATTCACCTCAAGTCTTGAGATGTTTCAATAAGTCCACAACAAGCTTATTCTTTTGTTGTTGATTTTATCAACAACTCCGTTCAAGTCTTTCTCTTGAAGTTGTTCTTTGAATCCATTCGTGATGGAAGTTGTCATCTTCTTCCCCTTCTTCTCATTCCATTCTTTCCATTCTTCCGGAGGCATTGAGTTGTTGCTCTCGTCGAGTATCATCTCATCTTTTCGAATTCTTGTTCCATTCCATTCATGTTCAACCGGTGTGCCATTTCTTTCAGTTTTAGTCGGAGTGCTACCCGAATTCCTTCGTGGAGATTCCTTTTCTATCTCTTTTCACAGGAGTGGGTTCGAATTCATTCTTATTCCTTCAACCTTTTGGATTCTCGTCGAATTCCTTCTTCCTCTTGTCTAACAAAGTCTTTGCATCTTCGTTCTTCCTCGTTGCATTCTTCTTCTTTGGAGTTGTTCATCCTCTCAAGGTTCTTTGGTTTCACTCTTTTGTCCTCGAAGAACTTTGTTCTTCATTTTCACTTCCGTCTCATTCCTAAGATCTCGGGACGAGATGTCTTGTTAGTAGGGGAGTGTTGTGACACCCCGAGACCGGTGCGCCAGGTGTCTGCCAGTTATTCGTTGTCAGTGCCATGTCATCTGCTTGCGTGTTGCATCTTGCCATGTCACGATGTGTGTTGCATCAGTATGTTTTTAAAACTTGCATCCGTCTGAGTTCCCTCGTCCTCTCCGTTGTCCGTTCTGAGCCCAGACACACTTGCACGCGCCCGCGGTGCCTCCGAATATTTATTTTGTGAGTGGCCAAAAAATGTTCTCGGAATGGGTTGAAACTTGTCATGTGGTCTTATTATAGTGTAGACAGGACGCCTGCCAAATTTCATCGCATTTGGAGCTCGTTTGATAGCCCAACGGATACATATAGCGGCACTAGTCGCCGGTTATTTCGTCGGACGTTTTCAGTCTCCGAAAACCCCGCGGGCCTCTTTTACCTTCTCTCCTATTAGCCCGAAGCCCCTCTAACACAGCCCACTAACCTTCCCTAGGCCCATCCTAACTCCCCTCGCGATCGGATCCGTCGGATCGCGATCGGAGGGCTCTAAAACCCCTCCACACTCCAAACCCTAGCCCTCCTACTATAAATGGACTCCCCCTAGTCCATTTTTAGCCTTCCCCTACCTCCCTCCTCAAATTCCGCGTAGTGCTTCCACTGTTGCCGCGCCGTGCTTCCACCGTTGCCGCGCCGTGCTTCCGACCTCGCCGCGCCGTGCTTCCGACCTCGCCGCGCCGTGCTTCCGACCTCGCCGCACCGTGCTTCCGAGTCCTCCCCCGCGCCCGTCGTCTTCAACCTCCAATGCGGCCGTCTCAATTCATCACTGCCGCCGTTCGCCGCCGGGAACGGGATCCCCGGGGCCGGATCCGCCCGGATCCACCGCCCCACGGCCTCCTCCGCCCTTCGCCGGAGCTCCTTCGCCGGAAGCCGTCTGCCACCGCCAGGAGCTCGAGCAGGAGCGCTCGAGCGAACGCCGCGCCTGCCTGGGCCTCCTCGGCTCGTCGCCCGTGGGCCGGGCATCTCCCCGCCGCCCAGGCCAGGTCCTACCCCGACCTGGGCCGAGGCCCAGCCCCTGCCAGCCTCTCTGCAGGGCCCAGCCTCTGCCAGCTGGCCCGACCGCTCCCAGGCCGGCCTGCCCTGCTGCCTCCTCCCTCTCCAACTGGGCTCGGCCCACATGGTGAGCCCAGATCTATCCCGCCCCGTGCGTTAGATAGTTTTGATGCCCATGTGTTTTTTTCCCTGAGTAGAAATCTGCTAAGTCCTTTTGCTGTCAGTTTAATGTTGCATCTTTCCATGATGATAACTTTTTGTGTGCTTATCCGTTTTGAGTGAATGATATGTCAAAATGATCGTGGAGATGTGCTCTACACTTTGTTCCATCGTGCCATGCTTGCTAGACTTCATCTAGATGCTTAAATATCTGTTGCAAGAGTGCTACTTGTTATAAACTGCTGCTACTTGTTATTTTGTTGCCATGTTTGTGCTGTGATAACTTGGTGCATGTTTATCCAAATGATGCAAATGATATGTCCACACGTTCATCATGAGATGCTCTACATGTTGGTTGCTATAGCATGCTTGTTTGAGTTCATATTGACATGTTTATCTATGTTGCAAAAGTGCATTTGGCTGTTATGTTCTGAAACTTGTTACGAGATGCCTAGTTGAGGAGCTCGTTGCTATTGTTGTGTTTATCACCATGTCACATGCCTAGGTGTTTTAGAATCTCCATGATGTGTTCTTTGATGTGGTGCATTTAACTTTCCATGATATGCCTTGTGTTGACTTAAACTTGCTCACAAACATGCCATGTTGTTAATGCTGTTTTAACACTTAGTGAAATTTCACTAAGTCTGGAATCTGTAATGTCCGGATGCCATGTTTGCTTGTTGTTCTAGGCAAATCCATGATAGTTTTGGGGTGACTATTGATGATTCCTTATTGTATATGTTGTTGGCTATCCATTCATGCTCTCACATGCTCATTTGGGTGGCTGTAGCATATTTAACTCTTGCTCCCAAGTTGCTATAAAATACTGCTGTCAGGTTTTTAGTGTCATGATCAAAATGTTGTAGCTTGTTGCTATTGATCCATGCCTCCTATGGAGATGCTCCAATGGACTTGTTTGCTGTAGGATATGTCTACTTCATGTTCATGCTTCTTGTTGCCATGTTTGAGTGATGTAGCTTATATTTATCATGCTCCAAAGTTGCTATGTGGCTGTTATTTTCAGCTTGTTGTTATATCTTGTTTCATGTGTATCTTTTAGCCCGTTGCTCCGTTTGGGGTGTTCTTTATATGAAACTTGTGTGTTTTTTAATGTAGAATCATAATATCATATTGTTTTCATGTTTGGAGTGAGTTTGGTTGATGTTTGGGTGCATCTTGCACCGTTGCCATGTTGTGCTTCCTACCTCGTCATGTTATGTTTCCTACCTTGCCATGTTATGTTTCCTGTATATACTTGTTGTGCTTCCTGTATAGATTTTCATGCATCATATCTTGCCATGTATTGCATCATATAGACTTGTGTTGTTTTCTATGCTTCCTACCTTGCCATGTAATGCTTCCTGTATAGACTTGTTATGCTTACTGTATACACTTGTCGTGCTTCCTGTATAGATTGTCATGCATCATATCTTGCATGTATTGGATCATATAGACTTGAGTTGTTTTCTATGCTTCTTACCTTGCCATGTAATGCTTCCTGTATAGACTTGTTGTGCTTCCTATATAGACTTGTTTGCATCATACTTGCTTAAGCACATAGCCATGCTTCCTGTGATGTTTTCTGTGCTTCCTACCTTGCCCTGTTATGCTTCCTGTTTAGTCTTGTCATGCATCATACCTTGCCATGTATTGCATCATATATAAACTTATGTTGTTTTGATGTGCTTCCTACCTTGCCATGTTTTGCTTCCTGTGTAGACTTTCTGTGCATCATAAGTAGACTTGTTTTGCATCATACTTGGTAGTGCCTATTGTTATGTTCTTGAGTGGTTTGTTTACCATATTGCTTGATTCTTCTCATTAGTGCTTGTTCCGTCGCGTTCGTGAGGATTCGTTCGTCTACCCATGGTTCTTCTTCAAGGCTTCTTCTCCGTCTTCTTCACGGAACCGTTCTTCTTCCTTGCGGGATCTCAGGCAAGATGATCATACCCTTGGATACCTTTACTATCATTGCCATGCTGATACGTCCAAAACGTATCTATAATTTCTGCTTGCTCCATGCCTCTTTTGTGTGATATTGCTATGATATTTATACACTTCCATACACTTTTGATCATATTTGGACTAACCTATTAACTCAATGCACCCCAGTGCCAGTTTCTGTTTTCTGCTGTTTTTGTATTTCAGGTTTTCCCATTACGTAAACTGCCAGAAAAATTCCGGGAAAAATATATAAAAAATCAGCGTTCCGGAAGCTTCCATACGGCCAAAGTAGGGCTGGAGGGGGGGGCCACCAGGCCTCCAGGCGGCTAGGGGGCGCACCCCCCCCTAGGCCACGCAGCCAGGGCGCCTGGGCCCCCCAGGCCCCCTCTGATGCCCCCCTTTGGCATATATTTACACCGCGTCCCGAAACCCTTGAGGACGGAACCCTTTTTCGCGATCTCATCTCTGTTCTGCCGCCGCCGCGCTTCCAAGATCGGGAGCACCAGGAGAACTCTTCCCGGCACCCTGCCGGAGGGGAGGATCACCACCGGGAGCCTCTCCACCACCATGGACGCCTCCCAGATGAGTTGTGAGTAGTCTCCCTTGGACCATGGGTCCATGACCAGTAGCTATGTGATGTTCTCCTCCCCTCTTTGTCCTTCACTAATTAGACCTCGTGAGCTGCCCTACATGATCGAGGCACATATGTAATCCTTATGCTGTTGCTATGATGAGTTTGCTGGGATCCGATGGATTATGAGATTATGTTCAGATTGTGTTTGAGTAATATATTTGATTTACCTCTTTTATATTTATGTTCTTGAGTAATTCTTGCATGTTCTCCGTTGCTATTTATTGCTTTGGCCGAGTAGTAGGTAGTGACTCCAAGAGGGAACGTTATGCTTGATTGTGGGTTCATGCCCCTCGATGACTAGCTTGAGTGACAGAAACATGAGTCTAGGGGATGTGCTGTTGCCACAAGGGGGAAAACAACGGTGCTTGTACCCGCGGGTGCAAGGATTGTTTACTTTACGCAAAGTTCTTTTAATGCAGTTGTATGTTGCTTTGAGTTTACACTATGGGTGGGACTCGCAACTTAATACGAGCGAGGTTTTCTGGATAGATATCTCAAGGTGGATGATTAGTAGTAGATGCAGATGGATTTCGGTCTACTTGCCTTGGCGTACCGCCCATGCTTTGAACCTCTACCTTTCTTGCAACATAGTTAGCATTGGTTTGCGCACATAATCCTGTCAATTGCCCAGCTGTAATTCGTTTACCTCACATAGCTGTTTTATCGTCTTTTGGGAGAGAGACATCACTAGTGAACATCATGGGACCCCGGTCCATATTACCATCACTGATCACATCCGCTATTTACTTTCTGTTTTACTTACTAGTTGCAGTTAGACCTATCACTATTATCTCTTGCGTTTGATCCTTTGTAAATGACAAGGCCGCAGGGATTGACAACCTCTCTGTACTCGTTGGGAGCAAAGTTATTTGTATCTGTGTGCAGGTCCGGTCGATTGCTAAATATCTGGCGCCGTTAGCAGTTGACACCTTCTTGTTGAACCTTGGAGTCTCAGGGGAATTCGATCCTTGGTATCTTTGCCAAGGGAAAACTACCGCTACACTGCATCTCAAACCTTCCACTTGGGGTAACCAACGAGGGGCGAGAAGCCATCAAGCAAAGTTTTCTGGCGCCGTCGCCGGGGACTCCACTCTTCAAGATAGGGGAGTTGCACGCTATCTTTTATCTTTGCTTTTTAGTCTTGTTAGTTTACCTTTCAGTTTTCTTTATGTCTTTTCACTAGTTTTGCTTAATGGAAAACAACAAAAATATGAGAGATCTTTATAAGCTCTACCTTGCTTTGGGACATGATGTGTTTGAAGAGAAAATTAAAAAACCTATGGAACTTTATTATTTGCATAACAATCATGATGGTGGTGATGTTATTAGTATGCTTTCCTTGAATATCAATATTGCTAATGACATGGAAAGCTCTAAGCTTGGGGATGACACGTTTGATGAACATGATATTTTTAGGCCCCCAACTTTTGAAGAGAAAATTTACTTTGATGATACTTTGCTTCCTATATATGATTACAATGATGAATATGATGTTTTCAGTCCACCTACTATTGAGGATAAAATTTATTATGATTATGATATGCCTCCTAAATACAATGATTACCATGATGGTTATGATTGCTTTACTCTCACTATTCCTAATAAGAAAGATTTTGCTTATATGAAGAGTAATGATACCTTTTTGCATGTGGATCATGGTAACAATGCTTTATGTGATGCTTATATTGTTGAGTTTATTCGTGATCCCACTAAAAATTATTATGAGAAGGGAACATATGCTTATAGATGTTTCAATAATATCAAGTTCCCTCTCTTTATGTTGAAGGTTTTGAAGCTGCACTTGTTTTGTCTTCCTATGCTTATTGCTTTGTGCTTCAATGAATTATTGTATTGCAATATTCCTATGCATAGGAAGCATGTTAGGCTTAAATGTGTTTGGTATTTGCTTCTTGGTGCTCTCTTTTGTTCTTCAACTCTTATTCCTACGAGAGCATCATTAAAGTCTTAAGCCTATCTTTATGGCTATAAAGAAAGAGCTCTAGGGAGACAACCCTTGTTATCTTTGCTTTCAGTTCGTTATTTCAGTTTTAGTGGTCTTGATGTTTGTTACTACTGTATCAACATCATTGTATCTTTATTTTTCAGCTTTGTGCCAAGTGTAGCCTCTGATTGCAAGAAAGTTCAAAAGTTGTGACGTGCTGTCCAGGAAACAGATTCTGTCCTTGGACAGAAAAATTCGTATAAAATCACCAGATCATATTTTTGGTCTGAATTTTTTCGACAGCGTGCTCTATACAATTGTCTTTCGGGCGTCTGTTCTGAGTTTTTTGATTTGAGTTGCAGAAGTGCCCCGAAAAAATCATTTACTACCTGCTGGTCTGTTTTTCACAGATTCTGTCCTGTTTTGCCTTTCCTTCATTTTGCAAACCTTGAGCTTGCTTTTTCTTTGCAAAAACCTTTTGGCAATCTTGAGAAACAGTAGACCTTCAAGAATATCCTTATTTCCAGCAAGGAAAAATTATTTTATTATGGGTACTAACCTCGCTAATCAGATTATGATGAGTTATGTATGAAGGGAGTTTTCAAGTGTGTGAGGGAAGATGATAAAAAGATTCAGGAGTGTCAAACGCTCAAGCTTGGGGATGCCCCCATGCACCCCCAAGAAATATTCAAGAAGACTCAAGCGTCTAAGCTTGGGGATGCCCCCGTGCATCCCCTTCTCCATCAACATTATCAGTTCGTCTTTCGTTCCACTATATTTTTATCACTTCATGTGTTATGTGCTATGCTTGGAGCGTCTTGCTTTTAGTTTCCTTTTTAGTTTTCTTTAGCTTTGCTTGCTTTTCATAATGAGTTGGAACTCAGCTTTCTTTGTGTGGGAGAGAAACACGCTCCACTTCAACCTGGAACACAACATAGAATTTTCATGCTTATCCTTGCTGTGTGTGTTCTTTGTCTTTCAATAGCTACTATCATGCTTAGCTCTTAGTTTTCATGCTTATCTTCTTAAAGAGCTTTTGTTTAGTTGGTCGCTAGAACTCTCTTTAGTTATCATGCTTATCTTGTTAAGAGAGTTGGCTTCTGTTGCACTGGTTGATATGTCCATGATAAAAATGCTACGTGCATAATGGTGCTTAGTAGTTCATGTTTCCTTATGGTTAGTCTCAAATAGCTGGGGGGTTCCCAATGTGTTATTGGAGTACCAACATGATTTGTTTGCCTATGATGTGGTATGGTTTAGTGATATCTTCCTTCAAGAATTTATTTTGATTGACTTGGCGTATGCTCACGCATATTTAAGACTGTAAAGAAAGTCTATTAAGCCTTGATGATCTTTAGTTTCTGAGTAGCGATATAACTTCCATGCCTGATTCAATGTTGCTTTGTCGCTCTGCATGATTATGACCGTCATTGCTCTCTTAGTTGGTCGCTCCCAGTCTTTTGCTAACCTCCACCTATACTAAGCGGACTGACTGCTTGTGCATTCAAAATCCTTTAAACCAGTTATGCCATATGAGTCCACCATACCTTCCTATACATGGTATTTACCTGCCATTCCTAACGAAGACTTTCATGTACCATCTCGAAATTATTCAAAAAAGCATTTCTATTTTGTGCCTCTGTTTTAGTTTATGAGGAAGTAGTAGTTAATTCATGATCTTTTTAAGTTGGACAAGCTTCACCCCGGGATTGCATGTCTAATGTGCAAACCCATAATACGAGAAGGAACTGGCATAGAGTGCGCCCGGCTCATTAAAAAATAATATAACAAACAAACCCTCCTTCACGCTTTGTTCATGAGAAATCAGAAAACTTTGGCAGTGATAAACAAAGGAGATTAAGAGGATGTGATCGTCCTCATTCGGGAGCCGTTCCTCGAAACTTGTCCAGCTCGAGAAGTGATTGAGTTATCTGCTAGCATTCGTTGACGAAACATGCATATCCAAAATAATAATTATTACTTCTATTTTTAAAACCAAGAGCTCTGGTACATGTTTTGTTTTTGTTTCCGACCATGGGTTTTCAACTTTGCCAACAAAAGCCACGGTTCGAGAGTCTCCACCTTCTTTAAAGCACCAACTATGAGAGCATGATTGTCATTCTGAGTGTAATGTGCATTATCCCAAAGTAGCATTGTCTTTTGCATGATTATGATATCGTTTATTCTAAAATCATTGTATCTAGTCGTCACTTAAACCTTGGAGGTGCCCCTGCATTTATGTTTTGCTTCACTAAAGGGGGCAAGAGAGATACCACCTTATCATATTTGCACACCATGCTCATTGCAAATCTTTTGAGTATCTCAGTATCATATTGTAAAACTTTCAGTTATTTGTGATTTTCTCATGAGGCAACTTAATTACTACAGATTCATTGTCTCAGTAAGCTTTTGTCATGTGACTATGAAAAGTCCTTATATGGTTAATAGCATGTCACCACAGAAATTATGCTTGTTATCATTTACCTACTCGAGGACGAGCAGTAATTAAGCTTGGGGATGTTGATACGTCCAAAATGTATCTATAATTTCTGATTGCTCCATGCCTCTTTTGTGTGATATTGCTATGATATTTATACACTTCCATACACTTTTGATCATATTTGGACTAACCTATTAACTCAGTGCACCCCAGTGCCAGTTTCTATTTTCTGCTGTTTTTGTATTTCAGGTTTTCCCATTACGTAAACTGCCAGAAAAATTCCGGAAAAAATATATAAAAAATCAGCGTTCTGGAAGCTTCCATACGGCCAAAGTTGGGCTGGAGGGGGGGCCACCAGGCCTCCAGGCGGCCAGGGGGCGCCCCCCCTAGGCCGCGCCGCCAGGGCGCCTGGGCCCCCCAGGCCCCCTCGGATGCCCCCCTTTGGCATATATTTACACCGCGTCCCGAAACCCTCGAGGACGGAACCCTTTTTCGCGATCTCATCTCTGTTCCTCCGCCGCCGCGCTTCCAAGATCGGGAGCACCAGGAGAACTCTTCCCGGCACCCTGCCGGAGGGGAGGATCACCACCGGGAGCCTCTCCACCACCATGGACGCCTCCCAGATGAGTTGTGAGTAGTCTCCCTTGGACCATGGGTCCATGACCAGTAGCTATGTGATGTTCTCCTCCCCTCTTTGTCCTTCACTAATTAGACCTCGTGAGCTGCCCTACATGATCGAGGCACATATGTAATCCTTATGCTGTTGCTATGATGAGTTTGCTGGGATCCGATAGATTATGAGATTATGTTCAGATTGTGTTTGAGTAATATATTTGATTTACCTCTTTTATATTTATGTTCTTGAGTAATTCTTGCATGTTCTCCGTTGCTATTTATTGCTTTGGCCGAGTAGTAGGTAGTGACTCCAAGAGGGAACGTTATGCTTGATTGTGGGTTCATGCCCCTCGATGACTAGCTTGAGTGACAGAAACATGAGTCTAGGGGATGTGCTGTTGCCACAAGGGGGAAAACAACGGTGCTTGTACCCGCGGGTGCAAGGATTGTTTACTTTACGCAAAGTTCTTTTAATGTAGTTGTCTGTTGCTTTGAGTTTACACTATGGGTGGGACTCGCAACTTAATACCAGCGAGATGTTCTGGATAGATATCTCAAGGTGGATGATTAGTAGTAGATGCAGATGGATTTCGGTCTACTTGCCTTGGCGTACCGCCCATGCTTTGAACCTCTACCTTTCTTGCAACATAGTTAGCATTGGTTTGCGCACATAATCCTGTCAATTGCCCAGCTGTAATTCGTTTACCTCAGATAGCTGTTTTATCGTCTTTTGGGAGAGAGACATCACTAGTGAAAATCATGGGACCCCGGTCCATATTACCATCACTGATCACATCCGCTATTTACTTTCTGTTTTACTTACTAGTTGCAGTTATACCTATCACTATTATCTCTTGCGTTTGATCCTTTGTAAACGACAAGGCCGGAGGGATTGACAACCTCTCTGTACTCGTTGGGAGCAAAGTTATTTGTATCTGTGTGCAGGTCCGGTCGATTGCTAAATATCTGGCGCCGTTAGCAGTTGACACCTTCTTGTTGAACCTTGGAGTCTCAGGGGAATTCGATCCTTGGTATCTTTGCCAAGGGAAAACTACCGCTACACTGCATCTCAAACCTTCCACTTGGGGTAACCAACGAGGGGCGAGAAGCCATCACATGCTTAGTGTCTTGATGCTATCGTTACATGTCGCGCTACCCATCATTACTGTCAGCCTATCCTTGTTGCCATGAAACCTCTAACCTTTGAAACCTTCCTAGCAAAACCATTGTTTGGCTATGTTACCCGCTTGCTCAGCCCCTCTTATAGCGTTGTTAGTTGCAGGTGAAGATGAAGATTGTTCCTGGAGGAACTTGTTGTTGGAATATCACAATATCTATAATTATTATTAACACACCTATATACTGGGCATGGGTGGAAGGCCTGGCCTTTTGCTCGGTGTTTTGTTCCACTCATGCCACCTTAGGCGCCGATAAACCGGCATTATGTTCCTTGATTTTGCGTTCCTTACACGATGGGTGGATGGGGACCCCTTGATAGTTCGACTTTGAATAAAACTCCTCCAGCAAGGCCCAACTTTGGTTTTAATTTTCTCATAATAACAACTTAATTAATTAATTAATTGCATAGGGGGTCATGTCCCCGGGTTCTTAATTCTACGTAACAGGGGGGCCAGTGCTGATGGTGTTGGTCCCAAACTAGAGCCACTTGCGGTGCCACCCAGTTATCTGGGGTCTTCGGTTACTGTACGTACTGCTCATCCGGTCGTGGCCTGAGAGGAGATACGCGCGGCTACTATCAGGGTGTCGGCACGCCGGGAGGTCTTGCTGGACTAGTTTTACCATTGTCGAAATGTCTTGTGCACCGGGATGCCGAGCCTGATCGGATTTCCCTAAGATAAGGGGTGATGATATTATATTTATCACTTCAGCTAATCGTGAGAGCTTGTGATGGGCTAAGTTGGGACACCCCTGCAGGGTTATGATCTTTCGAAAGCCGTGCCCGCGGTTATGTGGCAGATTGGAATTTGTTAATGTCCGGTTGTAGAAAACTTGACAGAGGATCCGAAGTAAAACACACAACTGTGTGAGTAACCGTGACTGTCTCTTTTCATTTTGAGAAGAGAACACGGTGGGGTTATGTTTGACTCGTATGTAGTTCACGATCTTTGGCGATCACTACTATTTGCGACCGTTTGCGTAGATGCTCATCTTATTCTTGTACTGGTAAGTTAGCCACCATATTATGCTTAGCCGCTGCTGCAACCTCACCACTTTACCTCTTCCTACCTATTAAGCTTTGATAGTCTTGTTACCCATGGTTATGGGATTGCTGAGTCCTCGTGGCTCACAGATACTTCAACAACAGTTGCAGGTGCAGGTTTTCGATGTCTTGACGTGAGAGCGATGATCGTTGTTTGGAGTTCTTTCTTCTTCTTCTTCTTCTTCAGTCTTGGGTTAGGTTCTGGGTCGGCAGCCTGGGATAGCAGATGGATGTCTTTGTGCTTTTATTGTTTGTATCTATAGCTGGATACTTGTATTGATGTTGTTGTATTCATGTGACTTGTATGTATTGTTGTATCCCCCATGTATGTATGTAATGGTACGATGTAATGATATCCACCTTGCTAAGCGCCCGAAATGCGGTTGTGCCCCAATCACGTAAGTGTCACGTGATCGGGATAGAATCGCATATTGGGCCTGACACCTTGAGTGTCGATGCTGAAGATGGGACGTACCAGGCCTGAAAAGGAGCCACGTCGTGGGCCGTAGGCAGGCAAGTGTGTGTACCTTGGTTCCCAGAACACCGACAGTAGCCCCGGGCCCAAGGCATGCTCGGACTTGGCTTCGAGGCGAAGCCAATGAGCAAGGGCGAAGTGCCGCGGACTCCAATCGCCTACGGACCAGGCCGACGCGTTGCACCCGGATTGGACGTGGGCGTCTCCACTTCCCCACCTCACCTCAGCAACCGGTCGACTTGACGGTCGCCTATTGCTAGCACAACCCAGCCATACGTGCACGTTGCGCCCATACTTGTCCTTCCCTCCGTCTCTCCATCTTGCGACCATGCGGCCCTCTTCCTTGACTCGGCGCCTTGCCAATCTTACCTTCGCCTCCATGGCCAGCAGGTTGAAGAAAAAGAAGGGGAGAAATAGCGCTCATGTTGACTCTCGACCCGACTGGGAGCCTACGCTTGACCGGTCGACGGTGATTAACTCAGAGGGGCTGGCCAAGGTCCGGCCGGTCCTTGCCTCCGGATCCAATGAGTGGAAAGCAACGACGGTCTGGCCTGCTTCCCAGCGCATGGTGGACATGGAGGCCACTGAAATCCCTATCCACCTCCATCCTCTTCTGGCAGGATTGGTTCCCCCTTTCTCCGATTTCTTCAACGCCATACTTACGCATTACCTGATCTAGGTGCAGCATCCAGACCCCGCGTCCATCGTCCTCCTTGCCGCCTTTGCCATCCTGTGCGAGGCCATGGTAGGCATTGCCCCGTCTGTCTGCTTGTTCCGCCACTTCTTCTCGCTCCACCTGATCGACAACCGGCAATGCTCGGGGTGCGTGGCTTTCCAAGCTGAAGTGGCAATGTCTAGCTCGGGCATCGACTTTGCGCTCTATCCAGATGTGAAAGGGTTCCAGAAGCAATGGTGTTTGTGGATGCCACCACTCTCAGCCATTTGCTCCTGCTCCCGCAAAGGCCACCGGAGCCCAGCTCTGGCTGGCGCCACAAGAAGCTTGTCGACCAGCAGCTCGCCTTTGTTTGGACCAGGCTAGCCGGGTTGAGGAAGGCCAGTGTGACAGCTCCAATGGTGGTGAGGGAGTTTGTCGGGCAATGCATTGCCCCGGTCTAGCGCCACTCTCAGCCGATGTGGACCTTTTCTGGCCCTGAAGACCATATAAGGCTCCAGGTGCCTTCGCTACCCCTCGAGACGCTGTGTGCAGTGCTTGGGCACCTAACCAGCGACCCGGCGCCTGCTAAGCTCCCGAAGAATGGCTGCCTCCTGTACAGTTGGTCAAACAAGAAGAGCTTTGTGAAGAAGACGCCCCTCTTCAACGAATGTGGGCCACGCCCGGAGGGCCTTGGAGGGCCCCGTGAGAATCATGTCTTGGTGATCCCAGTAATTGCCGATCCCGCAATGCACGCCCCCAATGCGGGTGTAGAAGGGCGGGCGCCGCTGGACGCTCTTGAAGCGGTTGACGAGGAGAAGGGCTCGCCTAATGCTCCTGAGACGGCTGTTCCTCGAGCCCCCGCGGGAGCTCCTGAGGTTTCCTGCCACGAGCAGGCGTGGCCTGCAGCTGCTGACGAGGCCATGCCAACAATCCTGGTGCGCGCTACCGAGGCGACGCCATGCCCCAGAGCTGCCCCGGTCCTTGGTCTGCTTCGCCCGGACCTAGAGGCACTCCCCAAAAAGAGAAGGCTGCGGGGCCATGACAGCGGTGGTTTTCGGCCCCTGAAGCAGAGGAAGTACATAGCGGTGAAAGGGTAAGTGCCTTATCTTTGTGATTGTTCACGTGCGGCGCTCCTTCCCGATCATGCATCTCCAGGGCCCCACCGGTCGCGATGATGAAGGCTCCTGAGGATTGCCGCTCGGGGGCTCCCAACCTGCCGCCGGCTTCGGGCTCCCCGCTCCAGATGCTCGCGCGATAGCTCGTGAGGCTAGCGCGCCTCCGGGGGGGCAAGTGGCCTCCTATGTCCCTGCCTTGAAGGTGCTTACGAGGCATCAAGGGCGTGCCGAGGGCTCTCCTGTTCATCCCTACCAACGGCTGGGCTTCCTTGGTTCCAGGTCCATCTTCGAGTGCCGGGGCCGTGCTGTCCAACCCATCTGCAAGGGCCAGCGTGGAGGTTGGGGGAGCGCCAGATACCAGCCCCTTGGGAGGGACGGGCAGGACTCCCTGCGCCCCTCAGCATCCCCTGCGCCGAGGAGGGGTTTGGTAACGCGCTGGAGCTCGCGCGTGGACGTAGTGATGTTAGTCATGACCTCTTCCAAGAGGCCGTTGGCGCACTCGGCCGGCTTGGGGAAGAGCTCGCCGATGTCGATGTACGCCTCATGTTGGAGAGTATTCGCTTGGCACAGGAGTGGCACAAGCTAAAGGTGGCTATAAATCTCGGGCATCTTCAGCATGAGCGCGCCAATGCGAAGGCCAGGGCGGCCGACCTTTGCCGCGAGAAATCCAGGCCTTGAATGCTGCCCTTGAACAGCAGATCGAGGCAGCAGGGCCGCCTTGATGTTGATGAAGGGGGAACCTTCTGAAGAGGAGGAAATCTGGAACGCGAGGAAGCGCTGATGCTGGAGGCCTTGGAGCGCAGCCTGGAGCTTGAGCGGCTGGAGGCGAGGGAGCGCCAAATGACTATGGCTGAGGATGTCGTCACCGTGCGTGAAGCCAAGATCCAGGAGGAGGTTGATCGGAGGGTGACAAAGGCTCGCGCGGCTCTTGTCGACGAGCTCTGCCTGAAGCTGGAACTCTTGGAAGCCGAGGGTGAGGGCAGGGCCGCCGCCATCAGGACAGGGCTGGACGAGGCGGAATAACGCGATAGGGCCGTCAAGGAAGCCCAGGTCATAGCCCAAGGTGACTTGGCATCCGCTGACGCCGACCTGCATTCACTCCAGCAAAAGATCGATGATGCCGCATCTCTTGCGAAGAAGAACGCAGATGAGGTGTACCGCCCCTTGACGCTACGGCGCGAGCATGCCTCGATGCTCCAGGCTCTTAGGGTGAGGGCCAATTGAGCTTTGGGCACCATATGCGAGGAGATTGCCCCTCATCCACATGAGGACGACTACGCCAGCCACCTCTGTTTCTTCACCGAGATCGTGACCCGCCAAGAGGGTCAGGCCGCGAGGGCCCAGGAGATCGATGAAGTGAGAAGATGTGGCTTTCTTGGGCGTGCGTTCTCGCGCATCTTCAGCCATCTTCAGAATCTTGACCCTCATTTTGATTTTGGCGCCGCGATAGCTCCCATGTCCTGGGTTATTCAGAGCAACTAGGCAGAATGGGTTGACGACCATGTCGATGATCTGATCGCAGAGTTTTCTCCTAAGAATGACCTGGTCATGATCGTGGCTGAAGAAGGCGATGCGGGCGACGACGATGAAGATGAAACTAGTGACAACGTGGGTGAAGCAGATGAATACGGCGGCAGTGGCGCTGATGATTATGACGCCGACGACAGCATTGGTGGTGCGGGAGAGGCCTCGGCGTCCTCTAACTAAGCTCGCGTTTCCCTTTTACCTTGACCTGTATGCAAGAACGTTGCGAGCGTGAAAGCATTTTTGAAAAGGGGTGCCCCTTGTAATGTATGAAACGATGATATGCTTTTGAGGTAGGATCTGAACTGAGCCGTCGCGAGCCTGCGGGCTCCTGAGTGGGGTAGCTGTTGTGACTTATTTGTGGTTCCGTATATCTTGAGCGGGCCCTGATGCCGTGGTAGCACCTTCTTCTTCAGACAAGCCTGGGAGCTTGTGAGGTCCTGAGCCTCCCAAAGAGCCTGCTAGCCCGCCTCATAGTGCCTCACGAGAAGCCAACTGCCGGATCACGGCAGGGTGTGCACATGGTGACTGTGCCCCTGATCCCCGAGGGGCCTTGGCATCCCCAAGCTGGCCCGAGGACGCTTGGTGCGCGCATGCCATGCGCAGCCCCCACTCGCAGGGTGCTTGCGGAGAGGGGTAGCAGGCACGAGCCTTACTTTCTAAACACGAAACCAGAAAGCAAGAAAATGCTACGAGACAATAGAAAAAAGCAACATCCCCCCATTTTTGACAACATAAAAGAACTCCAAATTTTAGCACAGAAAGCGGCAAATCGAATAACAGAAAACGGGGCAAAGCAAACAGCCATGTCCGGGACCTAGCTAGTCTTCTTGTCTTCCCACCAGAATGGAGCTAAGTGCTTTCACTGGATGTGAGCATAGTCATTGGGGGACAATGGCGACAGCCAGCGCGGAGCATGGTGCTTCCACTTGGACGAGGGGTGGATCCCCCGTGAGGCCCGAGGGCGGCACTCAGGAGACTCCGGGGCATATATAGCCCCACTCATTATTACGTGAGAGTGTCGCGAGCGGAGACCTTCATAGGCATGAGCCTGATTTCATATCGCAAGACGAGTGTCCTGCCTTGCGCCACCCCGACCACCATTGCGGCGTTCGGAAACCAGGACAATACCAAGGGGCAAGGGGGATGCTAGCAGCACCCTCGGCAACCACGAGCCCTCTGCCGGGTGGCAAGGGCTCGCCGGCGCCTCCACCGGCAGAGAACCTACCTCTGTACAACACCTTGTTCCGCGCGGCGGGGGGAAGGCCTGGCTCTGGGTCTCTCCCGCACAAACCCCAGCGTGCCACCTCTGCCTGGGGCGGAGACACCGCCCTGAGGTCTCCGGCTGCCGTTGTGGTCTGGTTCACCTATGGTTCATGGTTAGCGTAAGCATGCTCCAGAGACATCCGATGTACCATGTGACTGCTGTTGATGAAGGCGTCGATGAAGCCCCATGGAGCCCCGTGGAGGGCTTCTGACTCGCTTGGCCCCGACGTCTAGGCCGGTTGGGGAAACAATTAAGGGTTCCCAGGTGAATACGGTGGGTATGCCGCGGTGACGTGGCGGCATCAATTGCTCTCGCCCTTTAGTCATTACCTGGCCACGTGACATCTCTGTATGGTTAGCGCGGTGTTTGGTCGAGGTGATCACATGACGTCGACCCATTGCTACCTACGAGACGTTGCTTGGGCCCGCCATTCCCGCGAGAATCACCCCTCTTGCCTAGCGAACGATGCTGCGGCTCGGGTTGGTGCCATGAGGATCCCTGTGCTCCCTAAGAGGAGCTGGGTGAGCGCCACGGAGGCTGGGGTGTACTCCCAACGGCGCCTGGGATGCTGGCTGGCTATAGAAGGGTGCGGTGCCCCTCCATGCTGCTTCGAGCAGCTCCACTACTCTTTCCAGCAAGGCGTTGCACCCGCCTTCCATCAACCTGCATCGCAGGAGCTCTCGAGAAACAATGACCGCGGCCCGCATATTCGGCCTGCTCCTGGTGTGTATGCGGGGCTGTCGCCGTTGCGTAGCTTGAAGACTATGCGGTTGAGCGGTTGCTGCGTTGGGCAAAGGAGAACGACGGCGGCCTGGGCCGCTCGCGGCTGGTGGAATTGGGTGGCGCTCGAGCCGCGGGGGGATTATGGTTGAGTCCTTCTCGGGCAAGGGACGTTGCCTGAGCAAGCTGAGCGGCCCCTGTCTCGGTGTGGGCCAGCGAGATGCCAGCCATGGGGATGGTGAGGTGACGATGAACCGAACGGACGAAGAGGCCCTTCGACGCACCCCTACCTGGCGCGCCAAATGTTGGATTCAGGGCTCCTCAAAACCCTACTAGGTTCGAACTCTGGGGCACGTGCGAAGAACTCAACCTCGCCTATCTACCTACTCACCATCTCACGAACTAGCACGATGAATATTAATGTAAAAGAGACACAAGGCAGTTTACCCTGGTTCAGGCCACCTAGTGGTGAGTGGCCCTAATCCAGCAGTGTGGTGGATTAGCCTCGAGATGGATTGTGGATGAACTCGTACAATGGGCAAACAACCTCCGGAGGAGAGGTGTTCTTGGGCTTGGATGAGCTGGTGAACTTGTCAGGGTGGTACGGATTCGATCCCCCCGCTTGGTGGTGGCTATCCTACCTATATAGTGACTTTGGTCCTCTTCCCCCGAAATGATGGCGGGAAGGGATCCCACAACGACCAATTTTGAAGGGAGAAACTAGTACATCTTATCCTGACTAAAGGTGGTCTTCGCCTGCAAAGCCTCTGATCTTGACGCCGACCTCTGTCATGTCATCATGGCGGTCTTGGTCTTGTTGCATTTGGATGGAAACCTTTCGTAGATTCCTCGGGACTCTGCGCCTGAGCCCGCTTCCTTAACACCAAAGAGGAAACTATTGTACTGCGCTCACTGGCCCCCGCCGGGCCTTGGTCGTCCTGGCTTGCGTCATGAGAACCTCACGAGGTGGGGGGCTGCATAGAGTTCTCCGCTCCACAGGAGCCAGCCAGGCGAGGCTGCCCTTCTAGAGGTATTGGTGTCGTCCACCCCGCGAGGCTTGGCCCCTCACGAGGGTCTTGAATGTCGATGTTGAAGACGGTCCGTACCAGGCCTGAAAAGGAGCCACATCGTGGGCCGCAGGTAGGCAAGTTTGGGTACCCTGGTTCCCAGAACGCCGACACCCGCTAAGGCTTCGGCGTTTGGATAGTCGATGATTTGGTTCTTTTTAGTTAAGAACCAGTTCCAAAGTTTGCGGGCTGACTCTACGGGTTGCTGGACTATGTTGCTCAGGTTACCAGCATCTGGTGGCTAGAAATAAGTGCCCTGAAAGTTGGCCTGAAAAGCATCCTCTAAGTCTTCCCAACTTCCAATGGAGTTCCCTGGGAGGCTATTCAACCAGTACCGTGCTGGTCCTTTCAACTTTAGAGGGAGATATTTAATCATCTCCGCGAGCCATGTGAATGTGGAGAATAAAATCTTCAATCCATACAGCAGGATTCGTCGTTCCATCGTACTGCTCGATGTTCACGGGTTTAAACCCTTCCAGAAATTGGTGTTGCATTGCCTCATTGGTAAAGCACATAGGGTGTGCGCACTTTATACCGGGCAACATCGCGACGGAGTTCGGATGACATCTGTGTTCGGTGCTTACTTCGAACTGGATTATGTTTGTTGTGCCAGACTTGATGGCCATCATCCCATGTGGGAGCACATCCTCTTGATCCATAGATTGATCTGGTTTGGATGGCTTTATTGGCCAGGTCCTGATGTAGGTCATAATTGTGGCCCAGGGTTGCTATTTCCTTGCCTTTATGGTAAGAGGGTGTGGGCAAGTATTCAGCATTATTAGCCGTTTTGTCCCTTCCATGTGGTGGTCGGTCTGGTTGATCAGCCTGGTTGTATCTTGATGTTACTAGCGCAAGGGCCTCGTCATCAAATTGTCGCATTAGCTTGCGTTTGGGATAGCTCTTTGTTTGGCGCTCACGGCCGTATTCTTCTTTGGCGTCTAGCACTTGATTACATCTTTCGTTGAGCGTATCCTGCTTGGCTTTAAGCCGCCACCGCTGCTTTTTCAGGCTCCTCGCAATGGTGATAAGTCGTTGCTTGAAGCATTTTTTTTCGAGGGTTCCTCTAGGACGATGAATTCTTTGTCATAAAGGCTAACCTCCTCTTCAGAGATAGGTAAGTAGTTAATATCTTCCGAATGCTCGTGATCAGCGAGTTTGTCGGTGCTGAATTGACCATCTTCCTTTTCCTCCTGATCTAATGCTAGTTGCACGAGGTTTTCGAGGTCTTCATCATTATCCGGAGTGTCATTGTCTCCAGTGCTGGTGTTTCTTTCCCCACCTCGACGCGATCGTGAGCGGCGGCACTGACGTCGGCATTTTGGTGGTTCATCGACAGACTTATCCTCGTCTAGATCTTTTGTGCCATCGTCGTCCTTCTTTTCAGGCTTATCCACCATGTATACATCGTAAGTAGAAGTGGCCGTCCAGCGCCTAGTGATGGGAGGGTTTTAACTTGGTTCGGCTTCGACATTGTCGTCCATGCCATCGATGTCTTCAAAAGCGTAGTCTAGCATGTCGGTTAATTCCTCAATAGTGGCTAAGTGGTGGGAGAGACATAAAATTCCCCAGTCTCAGCCCCTAGTTCGAACTGGGCATAGTTCGGAGGTGATACCTCCGTCATGGCGAGAGATTGTAATAAGTCCAGTGCCTCGTTTAAGAGCGAGAACTAGAGAGGGGTCTCAGGATCTGCGGAGCTTGGCTCGGCGATGACCACTTAATCTAGCCCGGAGGCCACAGACCCAAGAGTTTGGATCTCATGATCGGAGGCAAGTCTGGCTTCCCGACAACGAGAAGAGTCCCGTTTAATTCTGGGTCCGCAAACAATGCGATCGCCTCCGTGTCTCCGGCTAGTAGTTCCATGGAGGGAGAGAGACCGGCGGGGTTTATCCTCCCATCTTCGGATGAAGTGGTCTGCTCCAGATCTAAGGCCAGAGCGGACAAGAGCGTAAACCCAGGGATGAGATCTGATAGTGGGTCCGAAGGGTCTTCTTCATGCATGTGGGGAGCGGCTGTCAACTTGCTCAAGGTGACCGGCCGAGTTGGCAAGTAGCACCAAGCCGCCAAACATGAAAAGTTAACCAGGGAGGAAGGTCTCCTCGGAGACAGCTCCGTCGTCGATGACAAAGCAAGCCATCGATCCTTCTGTCGACAACACAACGGAACTCTCAATGAAAGCACCAATGTCAATGTCAAAACTGGCAGTTGTCTGGTAGGGATTCCCACACTGTGTATCTGAGGATCAATGGTAACAATGGGCAACAAGGCCATGATGTTTACCCAGGTTTGGGCCCTCTTAATGAAGGTAAAACCCTACTTCCTACTTGATTGAATTTGATGTATAGGGGTTACAAGAGTTGATCTACCTCGAGACCGTATTGGCTAAACTCTAGCTATCTAGCCTAAGATTATTCTGATAGCCTCTACGGACTAAACCCTCTGGTTTATATATACACCAGAGGGACCTAGGGTTGTACAAAGTCATCTTGCAGAGGAAGGAAACATTACACCCGGACACAAAACTTTCCATTCTACATACATAGGAGTCCTACTCGGTTACGGGGGATAATCTTCTTCTTTATCTTCACGGCCCATTAGTCTGGACCATATCGAGTAGTCCGGACACCAGAGGACCCCCTAATCTAGGACTCCCTCAGCAGCGCGAAACTCCATCCTGCCACAAGTAACTGCAATGTGGCGACGCATGCGGCGCAACCGCATGCATATGGGGCCCCCAACGTAATCATGCACAGGCCCAACCGCTGGCAGAGCATGCGCGGAGGGACGCGAGCTGACCGCTCCGCGGTCGCCTCAATGGCGAGCAACCATATATATGCATATATCAGTTGAACACGCAAAGAAAAGCTGTCCACTTGACGAGTGCGTGGAGGTTCGCGAGCAGAGCGCACCGACGGACGCGAGCATAGCGTGCCGTCGCACCTGACGATGAGGACAGCGATGCAGCACCTAACGGCGAGCAGAGCCCACTGAGGGACGTGAGCAGAGGCCGGCCGAGTGATACTTGTGAAATAAGACGAACTATGCGAGCGATGGCGGAGACATCAAGCACGAATCAGATTAAAGTTGCGTGTGCGATACATGACATACAGTTAATCCATCCGAGCTATTTCTGATGGAATAAGTCGTGTGTGTTTTGTGAAAACGCTTGCTGGTATACAACCGTTTGTGATTGATGAATTCATCACCGACGGGTTCCCTAGTGTGATCCAGGTGCGATGTGATATCCTCTGTCAGCACAACATCTAGGGCCTCTTTGATTCATATGATTTCCAAAATGCATGAATAGGAAAAACGTGGGGTTAGAGTGGCATGTCATCTTGAATCCTACATGATTGTATAAGTGTTTGATTGTGCATAGGAAAAACGTAGGATTCTGCCAAAGAGTTTTGAATGGATGAAAAATTTCATATGAAGTCTAGTGCAAACGAATCCTACGGAAAAATTCCTATGGTTTACAATCCTACGAATCAAACAACCTACATAGAAACATTTTTTAAGGATTAGAATCCTCCAAAATTCCTCTGAGAATACTTTGTATCAAAGAAGCCCCTATGCTCTGTGTACAGAAGAACAACACACACACACACACACACACACACACACACACACACATATATATATATATATATATATATATATATATATATATATATATATATATATATATATATATATATATATATATATATATATATATATAAAATAGGCGATGGTTTCAAAACCAAATTAAACATCCAGTTATGTTATATAACAAATACCATAAATATTGCAAGGTTCAAATTCCAGCATTACAAGGTTCAAACTATTCGGACACATAAAATTCATCTTCTTCAGTATCTTTTTCAAGCATTATCAGTTTCAGTACTTGCATTCTCCCTAACCCTAGCAATTTGTTCATCTAGAAATTCACCTAGTGGCACAGTATTATCAAGCATAGAAGTAGTTTCATCATACATATCAGAAGTGGCATCATCAAGAACATACGACATATCAGATTCAATAGCATGAGTAGGTGTCGCAAATTTACCCATAACAGATGGTGAATCAAGTGTAGAGCTAGATGGCAGTTCCTTACCTCCCCTCGTAGTTGAGGGTAAGATCTTGGTTTTTGAGTCCTTCAAGTTCTTCATAGTGAACAACAGATATAAATCCCAAGTGACTTAAAGAATAAAGCTATGCTCCCCGGCAACGGCGCCGGGAAATAGTCTTGATAACCCACAAGTGTAGGGGATCGCAACAGTTTTCGAGGGTAAAGTTTTCAACCCAAGTTTATTGATTCGACACAAGGGGAGCCAAAGAATACTCTTAAGTATTAGTAGCTGAGTTGTCAATTCAACCACACCTGGAAACTTAGTATCTGCAGCAAGGTAGTTTAGTAGTAAAGTAATATGGATATAGTGGTAACAGCAATAAAAGTAACGGTAGTGTTTTTGTAGTTTTTGTAACAGTAGCAGCGGAAAAGTAAATAAGAAACTAGCAATATGTGAAAAGCTCGTAGGCATTGGATCGGTGATTGGGAATTATGTTGGAAGCAATTCATCATGTAAAGGTTATAACCTAGGGTGACACAGAACTAGCTCCAATTCATCAATGTAATGTAAGCATGTATTCCGAATAGAGTCATACGTGCTTATGGTAAAGAACTTGCATGACATCTTTTGTCCTACCCTCCCATGGCAGCGGGGTCCTAGCAGAAACTAAGGGATATTAAGGCCTCCTTTTAATAGAGTACCGGACCAAAGCATTAACACATAGTGAATACATGAACTCCTCAAACTATGGTCATCACCGGGAGTGGTCCCGATTATTGTCACTTCGGGGTTGCTGGATCATCTCAACTCCTAATGGAGCAGTTGGTAGTCTTTGTTCCAGGTTTTTTTTCGTCCCACCTCGTCAGGTTTTTTTTCAACCGGTTTTTTCAACCGGTTTTTTTCGCTACAATTAACCCACCCCAACCCCACCCCACTCATCGCACACAGTTAGGTTCCGTTTCCCCCCCTTACGTCCCCGATTCATGCATGACAATCAATTCTTTCCAAACGCAATAATGCATGACAATCAATTCTTTCCAAACGCAATCAATTAACTTAAGGTAACCAGACACAATCAATTCTTTCCAAACGCAATAAAAACTTTCCTAATTTTCCCAAAGTTTCCTAACTAGACACGTTATAAATGGGCAGGAACCGATAACACGTTACCAATTAATAAAGTTAGTTTTATGACCATCAATTCCAAATCCTAATTTTCCTAATGCATTGATAGTCAATTCTTTCCAAACGCAATAATGCATGACAATCAATTATTTCCAAACGCAATCAATTAACTTAAGGTAACCAGACACAATCAATTCATTCATAACGTAATAAAAACTTTCCTAATCTTCCCAAAGTTTCCTAACTAGACACGTTATAAACGGCCAGGAACCGATAACACGTTACCAATTAATAAAGTTTAGTTTTATGACCATCAATTCCAAATCCTAATTTTCCTAATGCTATGATGTTTGCCTTTTCTAAGAACCAATCAATAATCAATATAAGAGAAAAAATAGCTCCGCACCTAGCGAGCCAGCCGCTTCTCTTCCCGATTAACAATCTTGCGCTAGGGTTCCTTGTGTTGTGTCACCGCCGTGGAGCTCCTCGACCAGCCCGTCTCCTGCCGCCTTGCCCCTCTCTCTTTCCTCCAACCTAGAAGCTCGCGACGAGGCGCACAACGCCCTCACGGCCCTGCTCGATCGCTTCCAGAACCCACCACGCGTGTCGAGGCGAGTCACCTCCTGGGCTCCGTTCGTCGCCGCTTCGCCGATGACCCCCACGCGTCTGTCGCCGCTGCACCGATGACCCCGCTACCGGGCAGGAGGAGTGCTTCGGCACCTCATTGGCTCCGTTCGTCGCCTCTTCGCGGACGACCCCCACGCGTATGTCGTCTCTTCGCCGACGAACCCGCTGCCGGACAGGAGGAGTGCTCCGGTGAATCATGGGCTCCGTCCATCACCGCTTCGACGACGGCCCCCACGCGTCGGTCATCGCTTCGCCGACGCCGACGACCCCGCCGCTGGGCAGGAGTGCTTCGGCGCATCATTGGCTCCGTCCGTCGCTGCTTCACCAAAAACCCCCACACGCCGGGAAGGAGTAGTGCTTCTGTGCCTTCAACCTCAGTCTCCGCAATGTCGTACTCTACGCCCACCTGCAAGGTCCCCCGCCCCGAATCCCCCTGGTCCTTCCCATCAAGTGGATTTGAAAATCATGGAACATGTCTGGTTGTTGATCGTAATTATGACATGATTTGTGGGTGTATCCTTTTTGTTTTACATCTATAATAAATCGTTATTTACATTGCTGCTATAGAATTATGAAGTTAGTATATGCAAGTGCTTTTACTATTCTTGACTTCATCTGGCACCTGTAATTGCACAAGTGTCGGGTCATATTGAAATAGCGTGGTTAAATGAGTTTTGTTGATTCGGATATGTCATAAATTGCCGTATTGGAAGTTAGCAGGCCCCTTGTGTAGTTTTAAAATAGTAACTAGGTACGAATTTTAGAATTTCCATAGTGTTTGTGATGCAATGGTTGGTCAAATATGGGACTTGGTTGTTATACTCATGTACGAGTTTATGTCTATCAAACGTGATCTCAGCTTGGAATGTGTCGAAAAGGTCACTATCAGCATCTAATATTCAGTATCCTCCCCTGAGCTTCATACACGCTTATTACATGTTAAATTTATGTATTCTGCAAGAATTTGCTAAATTTCATTTGAAAATGTTGTGACTTGTAGGCTTTACAAAAAAAACAAAATTACGTCCCAACAACAAAAATAAAAGGCCGGGTTCGTTATGTTAGTACCATCAGTTTCTCTCCAAAGAAAATTTTCTTAGTACAGTAAGAAAATACTTATTATGATTTTTGCATGCCGTCATGGTTCTTCCATTGATTGCGGGGTTTGCGTTAGTGCGTGCAAGCCGAGATTGACAGTGGGCCATCACATTTTGTTCCTTATTTCCGTGAGAGTTGATCATAGTTCTTCTATTTTTATTAACTGTATTTCGGTGAGAGGTGATCATAGTTCTTCTATTTTTATCAATCATGCTATGATAAATACAAAGAATCTCATCAGCTTTTGGGTGCGTATAAAAGAAACAAGCATGTACTGATGTTGAACCATGACAAAGTTTGGCAACTTAGGCCGTAAGAGAAATAGGGAGAATCATTGGCGGGATTGTAAATAGTTGAGATAGCAAAATATGCACATCTGATATTGATTCGGTTTTCTATGAAAGAATTTCCCATTACAGGGATCCCCTACTTGTTGAAAGTTTTATTGTCAACAAGAAGGGCAAGGAGCACGAGCCTGTGAGAGAAAAAGGGCAATGCAGAGAGGAGGAACTGGATGCTCCGTCATGAAGTTGTGTCATAGTAGCCATTTAGAGAGACGGCAAAGCATGCAATCATTTGCACAATAGAATACAACTATGCTGCATGAGTCATCAATTCAAGTGAGAAGAACTTGTTTTATGTGATTTTTTGTGGACAAAAGAAAAAAAATGTTTTAATAACGGCTAATTCGACAACACAAGTGATATGCCTTGATCATTATGTGCATATGATATGATTCTAGCTATTTTCCTTTGTATGGGTGATTTTAATCCTTGGGTATAGGAGAATTCTTACGAGTGGGCCTATCAGCTCTCATGCAACATAGCGAAGTAATAACACAATGATTGAAGCGCTGAAGTTGAGGGGCTCTAACATAGCGAGGTAATAACACAATGATTGAAGAGCTTAAGTTGAGGGGCTCGTCATAGATTCATTTCTTGGCCCGTGGCAACGCACGGGCGTTCTACTAGTAACATATAGTTGGTGACTATAGACTTGTAAGATAGGATCAAGAACACACATATATTCATGAAAACATAATAGGTTCAGATCTGAAATCATTGCACTCGGGCCCTAGTGACAAGCATTAGGCATAGCAAAGTCATAGCAACATCAATCTCAGAACATAGTGGATACTAGGGATCAAACCCTAACAAAACTAACTCGATTACATGGTAAATCTCATCCAACCCATCACCGTCCAGCAAGCCTACGATGGAATTACTCACGCGCGGCGGTGAGCATCATGGAATTGGTGATGGAGGAAGGTTGATGACGACGATGGCGATGATCTCCAATCTCCGGAGCCCCGAACGGACTCCAGATCAGCCCTCCCGAGAGAGATTAGGGCTTGGCGCCGGCTCCGTATCGTAAAATGCGATAATTCTTTCTCTTTGATTTTTCTCCTTGAAAGTGAATATATGAAGTCCGGGGGTACGTCGGTGGAGCATCAGGGGGCCCACGAGGCAGCGGGCGCGACCCCACCCTCGTGGACAGGGTGTGGGCCCCCTGACGTGGATCTTTCCGCAGGTATTTTTTATATTTTCCAAAATAATTCTCCGTGGATTTTCAGGTCATTCCGAGAACTTTTTATTTCTGCACAAAAACAACAGCATGGCAATTCTACTGAAAACAGCGTTAGTCCGGGTTAGTTCCATTCAAATCATGCAAGTTAGAGTCCAAAACAAGGGCAAAAGTGTTTGGAAAAGTAGATACGTTGGAGACGTATCAATGCGTCACATCAAAATGTCGTGCTTTTGGTATTCAAACATATATGCATTCATCACGCATGTCCATACATATGTTTGGGGCACATGAATGTAGTAGTTGTCTTGGACACTCACCCTCGCTTGGTTATTGTCAACGGCCTATATATTCGTGGGCCCGAGTGGACGTCCATCACTTCGACCAACAATGCGAGAGAGGTTACCAGGGTTGATTATTCTTCTATTGGTTTGCATTACCGTATTGTCCTACATCGATCATGGTGAGATTCGAGACCTAAGTTCGAGCCTTGCTGTCGGATTCGGGGCTCCGCAAAACTCGTTAAGTTCGAACAAAGGGGCGTGAACCAAGATCTCTCCCACTCACATCTACCTAGCGCCTCGCTCTCGTCTCGGTGGAAGGATTCAAGCAAACAACAAACAAGCACACAGGAGTTTATCCAGGTTCGGGCCACCGTGTGGTGTAAGACCCTACTTCCTGCTTTGGTGGATTGGCTCCGAGCGAGCTAGAATATGAACTGGTACAAGGGTTCCTGGGCTCAGGAGGCGAGCTCAGGAGGGTCAGGAAGCTAGTGTTCTTGCTCCTTGTGCGGTGGTCAAGTGTGTGAGTTGATGATTCTCCTCCCCCCTTTGCAGTGGAGGTTCTAGCTACTTATATAGGCGGCCACGATCCTCTTACCCCGAAATGTTTAGGCGGGAAGGGATTCCACAACAGCCATTTTTGAGCGGGAACACAAGGATGTTCCTACCCTGACAAAAGCAGTCTTCGCCTGCAAAAGGATCAGGCGGTGACACGGCGGTGGGCTCGACTATGGCATCCTCCTTAGCGTCCTTGCGGTCTTCGGTCTTGTTGCACCAATGAGGAAACCTTTGCCCCGCTCCTTGGGAACAAACAGCTGCGCTGTCTCCTTTGCACAGAAATGGCAACTGTGCCGCTGGCGCGGTTCGTCACTGCTGACATCACTGCCTCCTCCTGAGACAGGCTTGGCCTTGGATTCTCCGCCCCTCCGGCACGCCTTGCCGAGGCCGCTCCCGAGGAGGTCTTGACGTCGTTCTCCTCACGAGGGTCTTGAGCAGCTGGTCGATCAGCAGGGTCGTACCAAGCCGCTTGTAGGAGCGCGTCGCGGCCCGCAGACAGGCAAGTCTGGGTACCCTAGTTCCCAGGACGCCCACAGTATCCCCCGGGCCCAAGGCGCCCGTGGAGTTGGCTTCAGGGCGAAGCCTTAGTCGAGGACGAAGCGCCGCAGGCCCCAAAAAGGCTGCATGCCAGGCTGGTGCGTGACGGTTGGATGGGACCCAAGTGACCCCGCTCCCCACGTCGTACCGGTAACCGTGTGTCTTGTCAAAGGGGCCTTCTCTGCCGGGGGAGTTATCACCATCCTTCCTTCCTGCTTGGATTTCTTCCCTTTGCGCCTCTTGCTTCTCTGCACCCTTTGGCCCTCCTTGACCATGGCGAAGAAGAACAAGGGCACCGCGCCGGTGTCTGGATCTGCTTCTTCTCTTGATGCGGTGCTTGAGGAGTCCTCCATCATCAGGGAGGACGACTACTCAGAGCTCCAGCCATTCCTGTCGAGCTCCCACAATGAGCATGGCCCGACGCAGATCTGGGCTAGATCCACCATGGCGCGAACCTTGACAAAGTCATGCTACCCCTTCTTCCTCCACAACATCTCCGTGGGGCTCGTGCCCCCTTTCTCCGAGTTCTTCTACGCCATCCTGGAACATTACCAGGTGCACGCTCTCCATATCCAACCTCGTTCCATCTTCGTCTTGTCGCTCTTCACCTTCTACTGTGAGGCGTTCGTGGGGGTGAGGCCGACGGGCGCCCTCTTCCGCCACTTATTCTCCATGCATCAATACGACGATGGCCCGTGCTCGGGCTGCGTTTCCTTTGTCTTCCAGCGCCAGGGCTGTCGCCTGTTGACGGCCAAGAAGAAGATAGAGTCCCACCGGAAGAGGTGGTCTATCTGGACGCCCAGCGCACCCATCCTCTGTTGGTGCTGCCTACTGCCCGTCCGGAGAAACTTGATGGCTGGCGCCACGCGAAGCTCACCGGCCCTCTTGTCGGGCCAGTCTTGGCGAAAACTGAGGCCGACCTGAGCTCGAGGCTCGAAGGAGGGCAAATCGTGAAGGAGTTCTTGAGGCAGCGTCTGGCTCCGCTGCAGGCTCACTTGCGCCCCATGTGGAAGCTGATGGGTGACGACGACGGGCTCCGGCTGCACCCAGGGATGCTGGCCGAAGATGATCTGGACTTCACCTCGAGGGCCCTCCTGGGGATGGTTCCGGAGGATCTTGCTGGGGCCTACTTGCCGCTGTACAGCCGCCCTGACAAGGCTAAGCTGCTGAAGGCCATGCCGGACCTTGGTGCGCCCGTGGGCGCTCCGCCCATGTTCGATGTGTCTTCTGGTGATGATGATGAGAGAGGCGAGGGGGGCTCGGAGCATACCCTGGACGACGATGGGAACTGCTTCGAAGCGTTCGCCGGGGCAATGACGCCAGGCGCAGGTGCCGCCGGACGATCCCAGGCGATCACTCCACGTCGGTCTGGATGCACTGCGTCTGGGGGAAGCAAGGTGGCGACTCCGCCAAAGAGCACCATGCCAGCGAACCTGGCGACCACGGCCGCGCCCAGGACCTTGGCCTCACGCCTTGCCCAGGCCCGGGCTGTCGGCATGCCCGGCGCGCCAGGAGTTGCTGTGGACCTTCTGGTGAAGAGAAGGGCGCGCCTCGCCTCCGACAAGTAGGTGTGCAATTTCTCACTCATTCTTATTTGCCGTGCCCCTGATGCGCTCTCCCTTGATGCAGCAGCCTGGGGGTGTGATGAAAAGGGTGAAAGGGGAGGTCTTGTCGCGGTGTCCTGCTCCTTCGACTGATGGTGCAACCTCGGGGAAGGATGCCGCGGCGCTGGGTGCCCCGGTTGGCCGGGCCACCGCGCGTGCGGTGATGGTGTCGCCTGAAGACGTCCCTGTCTCCGGCGAGGTTGTGGAGTTGGCCTCTGCTCCGGCTGTTGTGGCGAGGGAGGCCGGAGCCCCTGAGCCCCTGGTCGAGCAGCCGGTCTCATTGGTGCTCATGCGCCAGCCGGCGCAGCCTAGTCTTGAGGCTTTGGATGCTGCCTCCGCCACGTTGGGTCGTCTTCGCGCTGATCTGCAAAACAGTGACGGCCACTTGACAGAAGGGCGCCTGGGGCTGATACACGGGTGGCTCCTGGCACACGAGGTTGCACGGACCTCCTGGGATCGGGCCTTGGTGGCTGCTGCCAAGGGTCTAGAGGAAGCTGCAGCGGCCACGCTGGCTCGTGACGCCGCGCGAGCTGACGCCGCGTCCTTCGAGAAGCGCTGCCTCAAGGAAGAGAACGAGCTGGGGGCCCTTCGCGAGGAAGATACTAGACGCGCCCTGGAGCTCAAAGGGTCGGGGAAGGAGCTCGAGGGGCAGAAGACCGCGACATCCCGGCTGCAACAGGAGCAGCTTGCTGACTGCGCCATCCTAGAGAAGCTGAAGGTTGAAGTTGAGCAGGCCAGGACGGCCCAAGCCGCTCGTGTCCAGGAGGAAGCTCTTGCGGCCTTGGTGACGGTGAGTCCCAAGGACCTTACCGCCTTTGACCTTGAGGCCCGCAAGGCGCTGCATGCCGCCTACGGGGAAGGGTTCAAGGAGCCACTGGCCGCCCCGGAGGGAGGCCCCGCCAGGCTCCTTGCTATGCTCGTGGAGTCCCTGCGTGGTGTTACGGTCGCGATTGGCCAGTTAGCCGACGCTGAAGGCCGTACGCTGCTTACCTTGGTCCTGACGCAGGTGTGCAGCCACCTAAGCCTTCGCGACCCCACCCTTGACCTAGCCTTGATGTCCGAGCCCGTGACTGCAGTCATGGAGAACTCGGCTGCCGAGGCCCTGAGGGCGAAGGTTACGTCGCTGGTGGAGGCGTTCTTCCAGGCTACCGCTACCGCGGCCGAAGGGGAGACGACCGGTACTGCTGCGCCCGGCGATGGTTGATTCATCCTGTTTAGTGAGAGAACTGCGAGTGCCTCGGGGAGGCATAAGAACTTGGTTGAATTTTAAAAAACATGACGCTATTGTAATAGCTAGATGATTCCATGCTTGCTTCCTTTCATGTTTGCTTTAGGTGCTCTGCGTCGGCAGGGCCCAACCCCGCGCATACCTCGACCGCCGTTGAGCCCTCTGGATGACCTGGGTTACCGTAGTAACTAGACTCGTTGCAGAGCCCTCCGGACACCAGGGTTACCGTAGTAACTAGACTCAAGGGATGAGGGGCTACGTGGCCAGTGAGGCCCTTGGTTCGCGATGCCCAAGGGTCCCCCTTGACGTTCAAGCGATCCTGTTTTCGTTTTGTGTCGGCTGGCCCAACCCCGCGCATACCTCAATCGCCATTGAGCCCTCCGGAGGAACGGGGTTATCGTCATAACTAGTCTCAAGGGATGAGGGGCTACGTGGCCAGTTAGGCCCCTGGTTCGTGATGCGCTGGGGTCCCCCTTGACGTACGAACGGCTCTCATGAAGGAGAACAAGCACCATACCTTGCCCACGAGCCTTCACCTAGGATGGGGGCACGAGAAGGCCAGGTGTCTGGGCACCTGGTAGGGTGGCGTCTGCCAGGCGAGACCTGAGCATAGCCCCCGTGCCTAGCCCCCCTCGCGACACCCATCCAAGGAGAAGTTGTGAGCGTCGTGAGCTGAAAAGCTCCCTGAGGTTGGTGCGACCACTGGGGGCCACCCTCAGTTGTTTATAACTAGCGCGGAGCATAGAGCTACCACACTTGCGCGGAGTGTGGGCATAAACGTGCCTCGGTCGTATCGGCCAGCGCGGAGCTTGGTGCTTCCACTGGTTCGTGTGCATAACCGCTCCTCGGTTCGATCTGCCAGTGCGGAGCTTGGTACTTCCACTGGACCGTGGGAGGGAGCCTCCCACCGGGAAAGACTCTGGGGCGTGTACAGCCCCGTCCTGACGCGTGGCTTGCACGGTAGGACATCCAAGGTGTATATGGGCCTTCCTCAGGACAAGCTAAACGACTGTGAGGAAGTTCTCGTGTGCTTACGCATCACTCACGAGACCCTACCCTGAGGCGGGTTGCGCCTGAGTCTTCTTCTGCAAAATGTGAAAAGAGAGGTGTTGTGTCGACCTGCGCCAAGTGCATCTCCAGGGGATATTGCATGAGAAGGCCGCAGCACCAGCGACCCCAGGAGGTGATGTCATGGGGTTAAACCGCGATACAGAGCTCAGCCACTGGATTTGTCAACGCTGCAGGGATGGACCCGAGCACAGACGCCATGCCCGGTCTTCTCATGCCACGATCCAAAGGAAAAACAGCCTGCGCGCGGTTCCCGCATGAGCGAGGCACCTGCCACGGGCCCCTACTTACCCATCCACAATTAGCCCATGCGAGAACAAGGCACGAAGGACCATGGGAGGTGTCGTCACGGAAATGGCTCGCTAGGCAGAGCTCAACCCTTGGGTTTATCGACGCTGCAGGGACGGACCCAAGCACAGACGTCGTGCCAGTCCTTAATCATGGGGTGGTCGCGAGTGGGATCATAAGGGCTCATGACCTTAGTGGCAGTGAGGACGCCAAGCATACAGATAATGCAAATGGAAAGAAATTTTTGGCCTTGATCATGCAAAAAGGGAGACAGCTGCGGGGGAACAGCCCCGAGTGGCCCGAGGATGATGCAGCACGAGAGGCGCCCTCGTTTGGATACCTGAAGTGTCACCTGATACTTGCCGAAGGAGAGTTGGGGTAGCTGAAGACACGAGCTGTGTGGGTCGCTCGCGAGGATCGTCGGGCTCCTGAGGCCCAGGGGCTCCTGAGGCTCTCAGTGGTCGCGTGGGTCCGGCTCCCGCTCTGTACGGACCGCCTGCCACTGAGCCTCCCGAGCCCCCAAGGCCTGCTGCGCGAGATGCTGGAACGTGGCAGTTGCGTTGCGGAAGCCTAAGAGCGTGCGGACGTAGCTGCAGGGGAGGGCTCTCCTCCGGCCGACCGCCGTCGGCCAGAAGGGCTCCTGAGAAGCGGCTCGGTTGAGACCCGCGATGTCGACGCGGACGCGGAAGCAGTCGCTTGGGCTGCGAGTAGGTGGACTTGGGATCGTGCTGCTATGCCCACCGCGGATGGGTCTTGCGTACTGAAGTTCCTTTGTAACATGGTCGATGAAGTCTTGAGCCCCCGGCGCTAGACGGCTCGCGCAGGGCTCACAAAAACGCGCATCAAGATACGCTTGCAGGTGGTGCTCGAACACCTCCCTCGGGGCGCAGGTCAGCTCAGGGACACTCCAGAGGAGAGCCCCCGAGCCCGTCACAAGAGGGGCGTCGAGCGCTCCTCACTATGCGAGGGTGGAAGGCGCCTCTTCTGCAGGCGTGATTGCTGAGGCCAGGTCATCGGGAGCCCCCGCATCCTGAGGTCCGTCGATGGGTAGGTTCTTCTTCTTCTTGGGGGCGGTCTGCAGGGCGAGGACGGCTCCATCCTCATCGGAGTACTCAACCGCCGCGGTCTGGTAGGCATGCTCCAGGGAACGCACCACTTCCTTCTCGTCGGAGGCGATCGTGATGACTCCGCCACTCCCGGGCATCTTGAGGACGTTGTAGCCATGATGGGTCGCCGACATGAACTTGTCAAGGGCAGGATACCCCAGGATGGCGTTGTATGGGAGGTGGATGGTTGCGACGTCGAAGTCGATGAGCTCTGTGTGGTAGTTGTCGCGGTCGCCAAAGGTGACGGGGAGGCGGACTTGCCCCATCGGGAGCGTGGAGCCATCCGTGACACCGTAGAATGGCTTGGTGGGGTGGAGCTCATCATAGGGAACCTGGAGTATCTCGAAGGTCTGGACGGAGAGGACATTGAGCCCTGCTCCACCGTCAATGAGGGTCTTGGTCACGAGGACGTTCTTGATGGTCGGGGTGCAGAGCATCGGGAGTGCGCCTGGGGCCGCAGCGCACTTGAGCTGGTCATTGGGGTCGAAAGCGATGACTTGTTTGGTCCACCTGAGGTTGCGCGCGACGTCAAGCCTGGGAAGCGTCGCGTTCACCTCACGGGCGAACTGCTTGAAGATGCGGTGAGAAGCTGGGGCATGGGCTCCTCCCAGAATGCACGCCACTACACGCGGTTCCTGGAAGCCCCCTGCCCCGTCTCCCTGGCGGTCGTCGTCGTTCCTCCATGGGGGTGGTGGCAGCGGAGGCAGGCCTCCATTGCCCTGAGGGCGACCCTCACAAGGCTGATCGCAATAGGGGGCGTCACGAGGCTGCTCCTGCCAGTGGTCTTCATGAGGTTGCTCACGCCACCCTTGGTGCGAGTTCTTGCCGTCCCAACGTCCTCCTCTTCGGCCCCCTCCACGGCCGTAGCCGCGGTTGTCGCGCTCAGGGCGTTGCCTGACACAGCCGCCGCGGATCGCCCTGAGCTCCTGACAGTCGTTGGTGTTGTGGCTGTGGACGTTGTAGAAGACGCAGTACGGTCGGTTGTCTCTAGGGAGGTCATCGTAGCCGCAGCCATGCTTCACTTCTGGCTCAGCAGCCAGCACAGCGGGTCCCTTGCGCTTCGACTCCTTGGCCTTGGTTTTCTTGTCGTCTGCTTCCGCCTCGGGCAGTTCCTGAAGGGAGAGGCGGCCTTCCTCCACTCTGGCGCACTTCACCGCGAGCTTGAACATCTCAAGGGCTGTGCACAGGTCTTCGTGGATGGCAAGCTCTTCCCTCATCCTTACGTCCGGACGCCATCGGAGAACACGGAGATGATGGCCTCGTCCGAGACCCTGGGGATACGGAGGCGCATGGTGTTGAAGCGTTGGATGTACTCTTGCAGGGTTTCTCCCGGCTGCTGCCTTACGCGATGCAGGTCAGCAGCTGCTGGGGCTCGGTCGCGGGTGCCTTGGAAGTTAGCGACGAAACGCTCGCGAAGCTCTCCCTAGGAGGAGATGGAACCCACCGGGAGGTTCAGGAGCCAGGAGCGCGCGCCGTTCTTCAGAGCCATGGGGAACCAGTTTGCCATGACCTGCTCAGTGCCGTTGGACGCCTCGATGCTCACCTTGTAGAGTTGGAGGAACTCCGTGGGGTTGGTGGTGCCGTCGTAGCGCGCAGGCAAGTCCGGCTTGAACTTGCTGGGCCAGATGAGGCACCATAGCCCGGGAGCTAGGGCGCCACACCCGCGCACACTCATGATCACAGGCGCCCCATGCACCTGTGACGCCGGTTCTTGAGGTGCAGGCGCAACCACCTCCTGTGGCGCGCGGTCTGGGCGTTGTGGGCCCGAGGGCCCACGAGCCCCTGCATGTGGGTGCGGATCACCTGGCAACTCTCCTCGTCACGGGCATGGGCTCTGCGGGGTTGTTCACGTCAAGGGGCCTCGCGCCGGCCCTCCTGGCCGGCGGGGTGAAGGGGAGGCGGAGCCGGGACCCCACAGCCCTCGTTCGCCGCCGGGGGCGACAGAGGACGTGAGGAGTGTGTTGGTGCAGGTGCTTCCCCAACGGCGTTGACGAGCTCGGTGATGCAGTGGAGCCACTCTTCATAGAGATCATCTGCCGGGCGGTAGAGCAAGAGCTCCCACGCCATGAGTAGCGCAGGCTACTGGTAGACTGGCCCGCGGCGGACCAGCGAGGACGACGCTGCGGCCGACGTGCGTGAAGGTGTTGCCGTGCGGCCATCCCGCCGCACGGACAGCGACAGCAAGGAGTCCTGTTGTTCGTGGATAGCCGGGTCGGTGGCGTCGTTGGCGACAGGCAAGTTGGGGCGGAGCGGTGTGCCGTTGTCCGTGGGCGCCGTCTGAGCGACGTTAGCAGCGCGGCGGGCGGCGCGAGCTCGGCTTGTGTCCACCATGGCTGTAAAGCAGGGTAGGTGACGAGAACGCGACAAGGTCGTCGGAGAGGCGAGATTTCGACACGCCCCTACCTGGCGTGCCAAATGTCGGATTCGGGGCTCCGCAAAACCCTTTAAGTTCGAACACAGGGGCATGAACGAAGATCTCTCCCACTCACGTCTATCTAGCGCCTCGCTCTCGTCTTGGTGGAAGGATTCAAGCAAACAACAAACAAGCACACAGGAGTTTATCCAGGTTCGGGCCACCGTGTGGTGTAAGGCCCTACTTCCTGCTTTGGTGGATTGGCTCCGGGCGAGCTAGAATATGAACTGGTACAAGGGTTCCTGGGCTCAGGAGGCGAGCTCGGGAGGGTCAGGAGGCTAGTGTTCTTGCTCCTTGTGTGGTGGTCAAGTGTGTGAGTCGATGATTCTCCTCCTCCCTTTGAAGTGGAGGTTCTAGCTACTTATATAGGCGGCCACGGTCCTCTTCCCCCTAAATGTTTAGGCGGGAAGGGATTCCACAACGGCCATTTTTGAGCGGGAACACAAGGACGTTCATACCCTGACAAAAGCAGTCTTCTCCTGCAAAAGGATCAGTCGGTGACACGGCGGTGGGCTCGACGGTGACATCCTTCTTATCGTCCTTGCGGTCTTCGGTCTTGTTGCACCAAAGAGGAAACATTTGCCCCGCTCCTTGGGAACCAACGGCTGCGCTGTCTCCTTTGCACCGAAATGGCAACTGTGCCGCTGGCAGACGCTAGGACTCGCTGGCGCGATGTGTCATGACATCACTGCCTCCTCTTGAGGCAGGCTTGGCCTTGGATTCTCCGCCCCTCCGGAACGCCTTGCCGAGGCCGATCTCGAGGAGGTCTTGACGTCGTTCTCCTCCCGAGGCCTGGCCCCTCGCGAGGGTCTTGAGAAGCTGGTCGATCAGCTGGGCCGTACCAGGCCGCTTGAAGGAGCGTGTCGCGGCCTGCAGACAGGCAAGTCTGGGTACCCTGGTTCCCAGGACGCCGACACTTGCATACACATGAATCACTATATATATAGTATACGCGTCATGAACCCTCGACCCGTGTGGGGACTTTACTGTTCCAAAAGCACGATTCCACATCAAAGTTGTGCATTGGGTATATTCAAACACCACATGACACTTCATACATATGTTTGAATTGGCCACATGCACGCAGTGGTTGTCTTCAAGCACTCCCTCGCATGGTTTTCAGCGACAAGCCAGCCTACTTTGTGGGCCGCGTGTGGACTTCCATGCATGACTTTGACCCAATAACAAGAGAGGTTATACGACCAAGGTGTTGATTCTTCTTGGTAAGTCTTACAATACGCCTTGGTGAGATGCCCCCTCCAACCGCCTCAAAGTGTGTGTGGGGGGGGCACTGTACTACTTCGCACTAGATGAACCTCCATGGGGTCGGAGATGTCCGGTTAATTTACGATGCACATGTGCCACATCAATTTTGTGATTTGGTTATTTAAATATCACACACCACATCGTTTCACACACACACACACACACACATCGGGCCACCCGCACGTGTGGTTCGTATGTGGTCTCACCCATCTAACGCCAGAAGAACACATTTGTGGGCCCGCACACGATCCACATTGACTGGAAGCAAAGGGGGGTTGATCATGATGTACTCCTTTCAGTTTTGTGTTACGGTAGGGTAAGATGTCAGACCTACCTATTAGGGGGCATGCTCTCATAGCTAGGATTCCCCTCCCGCCAACACGATTACACGAAGTGTGTGTGTGTGTGTGTGTGTGTGTGTGTGTGTGTGTGTGTGTGTGTGTCTTGGGGGTGGGTAGCAATTATGATGTGCGCTTTGTGCGATAGGTGCCACATCAAAGTTGTGCATTGGGTATTTGAACATCAAACCACCCTTTTCATCCATATATTTGGTCCACATGCAAGTGTGTTTGTGTTCTGACCCTTTCTCGCTTTTTCCGCCAAATTTATAAACATCAGACGAGTCAGACGCAACAACCATCTATTACCGGGTACAAAACAGACATGGTTCCATTTGACTACCTGTGCGCCGTGCCCCTGCCACAATCACCCACATCATATTAGTAGATTGGGATCCATGAGGCATCCCTCCCCCTCTCGAAAATATCTACTCCCTCGCAATCTCAAAAATATCTACCCGCCTAGATGGTTTTTCTGTTTGATAGCACTCGATTAGTATGTGTGGATTGTGTACGATGTCTGTTACTCCCGCTCTGCTTCAATCAAAATTATCAGTATCCCCGGCGTTTTAATCATGCCTACATCCTTCACAATATCAAAAATATCTGCTCGGCTAGAGTTTTTTTTTCTGTTTGATAACATACGATTATTATGTTTTAACCATGTGTGATGTTTGTTACTCCCGGCCCACTCCGCTTCAATCCCTTGATCCAAATTTTTGGTAGCCCCGCCATTTTACTCCCGCCTAGTAAAACCTCAATTCCCTCAACATTTCCTCAAACACCACCTTGGACCCCCTCCACACACGCACCCCAAATCCACCGATCACACGCATACACACCACCCCTCCCTCGCTCGAAACCGAGATAGGCCGTCGCCATCGAGTGGCCTCCATCATCAACATATGTTGGTCTACCCATGCAATTTACCCACCGATATACATACCCTTGACGCCCTGAGTTTCTTAGATGACGCATGTGAAACAGCCCCTTTCCAACAGATCCCCATCCCCACCCCCTCTCCCACTCCGGAGCATCGCAGCCTAAGCCGGCTACACTTCTCGGGGAGCTCGAGGAGTGAATGGCCCAATAGAGATTTACTGCGGCCTCTTCGCCCGACGCCGGCGAGGTGGCCGCCGAGGAATCTGGGGACAGTGACTGGACCTGGATGGAGCCTTTCTATCAACGGGCTAGAGTATTATGGTATGTCACGGGAGCCGACTACGACATTGAGGTCGTCGACAACGATGACTTGATGCGGGCTATGTCATAGGTTAATTTGCCCAACCCTAACCCTTCGGGTTTGACAGCCGTCGATCTCTTTGATGGCCATGTCGCAGATCTCTTGTGGCTATACAATTTGCCATCATTCATTGCCATGGAGCCCCTTTTATCATTTCCGAAGGACACATTCTACGACGCTGGCTTGGGATCCTCAGCTGGCAAGTCAGACCTCATCGACGGTGACCACGAGGAGGAGCCAATCATTGACAAGTGAGGAAACCCATGATTTGTTTTCTTGAATCCCTTTTGTATTGATAACCTATCCATTATTTATTGCTATATTTGGTTGTTTGCATTACACCTTGTTTATTTCTACGGTTTTTGGTTGTTCGGTTGTTTGTAGTTAGCATATATCATGTTTCAATTGCCGTCTTTGGTTGTTTGTAGTATGCCTTGTTTATTTCAGCTATTCACAATGTTACGTTCTATATGTGCTAGTATGAACTGTCTAGTTCAATTTCATTAATACCAATTTTAACAATAGCTCTATGAATGACTACATTTGGTTGATGTTAAGCATGTTGTACTCCCTTCGAATCTTTACTTCACATGTAAGATTTGTCTAAAGTCAAGCCTCGTAAAGTTTGACCAACTTTATAGAAATAAATACCAACATTCACAATATGAAATCAATATCAGTAGATGTGTCATGACTTAAAATTTTATATTATACAACTTTAGCATGGTAGATGTTGATATTATTTTCATATAAATAAGGTCAAACTTTATGAAGTTTCACTTGAGACAATTCTTATACGCGGAGTAAAAGGACCGGAGGGAGTATTTAACACGCCTTTCCATTTGATTTAACAATGGAACTGTTCAGATACTCTAATTTAGCTAGAGGATAGAGTTAGTTTCTAGCTCATGAGAGTTAAAAGGGAGAGAGAGATATTGGTGGAATAGTTGACTGTATTGCTTGAGCCTCGTCGCATATATATAGGAGTACACGGTCATCTTGGAGTACAAGTCAAGGTAGAATAAATTCTATGATATCCTTCGTTTCCTAAATAACAATGAGACTCAACAATGACTAACCCTAAACTAACTCTAGCCAAATTGGTGTTTGGATGACAGGGTTAGATTGACAATAAATACAGTAGGAGAACTAGTCTCAATTAGCACCTCTTGGGTGGGATAGTTGTTTTGGGTGGGTTATAACCAACTAGCTCAAACTAGCCCTCGTGTTTGGATACTTTAGCGCTATTTGAGCCCAATCTAGCTCGAACTAACTCTAACCCATGGATCCAAACAGGGCCAATAACTATGTTTGAATAACCATGTTTGCTTGTTTTTAAATAGTAGGCTTGTTGCAGTTAATAAAACACCTTTCCAATTTTGTTTTTAAATATTAGGTTTTCAACAATTTGGTCTTGCACATGTAGGTCTTGCTGTCAGAGGTTTTGACCCACTGTTTGACCCATTTTGCATAGGAGGAAGTGAGTTGTCCATGAATATCAGTCAAGTCAAGAAACTCAGAAAGATTGTTAAGGTAAAGAAATTAGCGGAAAAAATAAAAAGATCTTTGTCTGCACAATGAAGAAGTCATCAGTTCACTACAACATGGTACTAACTGTTATACCTTGTCTTTTTAATTCGTTTGCACCATTGCAAATCTAGAGAAGATATTTATGTATATCCTAGTTTTCAGGCCTTTCCAATGCAGTTTTCCAATTATTACCTCTCAAACCACTTGTATGGTCAGGAGGCGAGGAAGGTATTCGTACAACAACCACGGTTCAGTGTTGAAGTGTTCCTAAAGAGGATGAAGGATGGATGGTCAATCATCCACAGGCACTAGCCTAAAGTTTCAAAGACCTTCAACATCAATGAAGGCTCAATATTCGCCTTCCGCTTCAGCAATTTTTCAGATGAGATTCATCTGTCTATGTACCTTCTATGATGCTAATTTCGAAAGGTTATTAATGTTGCATGTGAAACTTGGTGCTAGTGAAGTTGTGTAATTCGATGCTGAGTGCTGAACCTATATGATGTTGTACTCTGATGTATTTCAATTATTAAATCATGCTTCCTGAATACGAAAATGAAATATATTGTGTGCTTAATATGAAATGTCAATTAGATTAACAAATTATTATTAATAATAGGCCAATTAGCCCGCGAATTGGGTTTTTCTCTTCCAAACGATTATTGGGAAGACACCATGGGCGATGACATTGGACAACGCACCCAGTTTCTAGGAATAAAATGTGTTGGATCAATGAACAATCGCACAAGACTTCCTCTTGAAAACAGTTTGCATGATGCCACCATGCGCAAGCATTTACCACATAAAAAGTGTGTGTGATGGACATCCTATGCCACACTGTTTCTTCTACGAACCGTGTGTGATGCATTCAATAATGCAAACCGTAAAATTGTTAATATCGTCAGCAATGGCAATGCTATCACAAACGATTTAATGCTGAAAATTGTGGGTGATGTACGTATGAACGGAAACATTTTCCATGGATTGACTGTGTGAGATGTACATAGGAACGAAAACGTATTTCTTGGATTGATTGTGTGGGATGTACTTATGAACACAAACGTTGGGCCTATATAATTGTATTTTTTTAATACAAATATATGTATAACCGTATTTGATCACTCGTCTGTGGCACACGACCTCATTTTTCCCAGCGTGTGTGACCTGAGGGCCTATCCCTGATGATTTCTGGGTTGTGTCGGAAGGACCCCCTCTATCGCACACACTTACTTGGCGATGGTTCAAAACGCCCTCATGGAAAGTGGTTAAAATCAGTTTTTATATCACCTCACTATACCAGTGATCACTACGTTTACCAAATCATGTGCACACACTTAGCTCTCAGCAGTAGGACATTTTCACAACCATTCCAATTCATCCCAGATGGATAAGACCTGACACTACTCTAAGTATAGCAGGCATAACAAGCAAGCATGAATGAGTAGGCACATTGATACCACTACAAAATAAAACACTTCCGTGATGATACAAGTTTGTCATAGTAGGTCACATTTTATGTCATGCATGTACATCCATGACGATTTTATGACAGAATCAAGATAGTCATACCTGTGCTGTCGTAGAAGTGTTCCATGACAATACTGAAATTATCATCACGGAAGTGTCCACTTCCATGTCGATAAATGGCGCCTCATGGAAGTGCTTTCGTCAAGGGTAATCAACATGTAGCATCTACCGTAACGGGATGCCGTTAGCCCTATTGGGTCCAGTTTTAGATCCGATAACCCGCTAAGAGACATGACCAATGGCGATTTTCCACGTGTAAAATTATCATTAGCCGGAGGAACCATGTGTCGGCTCCCATCAGGACAGATGTCAACCGACCAATGGATAGGACGGGCCTATGGTACGTCGACATGTGTCACGGCCCAACAGTAGCCCATTTATGTTAAAAAGGCCGACCCGTTTGACTTGGTAAAAAGTTAATGGGCGGGACCATCAAAAGCCTGTTAACGACCTGCTCGCCTACAAACTATTCATGGCCCGTTAACACCCAGCCCGTTATGGCCTTTCCGAATTCGACCTAGTAGCGTCATGTGGGACATCCAATATAATTTAAACCCGTTGTCACTTTCGGCCCATGTATGGCCCTTGATGTCTTTCGGTCCATATAAGACTTTTTTTATCTTTGGACCCATTAATAACCCGTGGTGATACATGTCCATAATGAACAATAATTGCTTTATACCGATTGAAGGCCCATTACTCAGTTGGGCATTTCTAGCCCGTACTATCTTTCGGCATTCTAAGGGCCCATTTTTTCTTGGGCTCATTTCAAGACCTCGATTACATACGGTCCGTTATTGGTATGTTCCGTTGTGTGCCAAATTCAGTCTGTGGTCATAGTTGGCCCATGTGTAGCCCATCTACAAATTGGGCCGTATTCATCCCGTCGTGTATTACGACCCGTTAACAACCTGTTATCTTTGTCGATCGAATTAAGCCCGTGCTCTCTTACGGCCTGTTACCGGCCCATTATGCCCTAAGCCCACAATGATTTGGTTCCATTTCTAGCCAATTTAAAACCCAAATAACTTTACAACTTTGTCCAAGATCGGTCCGACCTAAATCCGATGACTCGTAGGAGGCCCATCGGTCATACGACCCGAAAGAGGCCCATGTATCATAATGCCCGTAGTTGGCCCATGGATCGTAAGGCCCGTAGTAGAATGGATTCTACGGCCCGTAGGAGGGCCATGCTTACGTTGGCCCATTTACGAACCATTGCTATTGCAGCCACTAGGAAACTGAGGAAAAGGAAATAAAATACTACAAGCAAACAAATAAACAAGACTATATTAGAAAATAAATAAGAAAGCAACTAACGCTAGGATATTATGGCGATTACACAGATTACATCCACTTGGCATTGATGGCAGTTGAACTACGTCGGTATTTTCCCTAAGACGAAGGGATGATGCAGTACACCTACGGTAGGTATTTCCCTCAGTGATGAGACCAAGGTTATCGAACCAGTAGGTGAAAAACAGAACACTATGTAAACGTTACGTGCACACAAAGAACAAATACTTGCAACCCGATCTATAAAAGGGGTTGTCAATCCCTTTCGGCTAACGGTGCCAGAAATTGTCAAGTTGACAGGATAAAAATTGTAGTAGATTGAAAGATGCAAATAACGGAAAATAAAACATAGCAAGATATTTTTTGTGTTTTTGATAATATAGTTCTGAAAACAAAAGTTGCATATAGAGGGAAAAGCAAATAGCAATATTGATGTGAAAATATATGATAGGAAAATAGACCCGGGGGTCATAGATTTCTCTAGCGGCTTTTCTCAAAAATAGCAACGATGGGTAGACACATTACTGTTGGGCAATTGATAGAAAAGCAAACAATTATGATGATATCCAAGACAATGATCATGTATATAGGCATCACATCCAAGATTAGTAGAATGACTCCTGCCTGCATCTACTACTATTACTCCACACATCAACCGCTATCCACCATTCATCTAGTGTATTAAGTGCATGAAAGAAACAGAGTAATGCAATAAGAACGATGACATGATGTAGACAAGATCTATTCATGTAGGAATAGGCCCCATATTTTTATCCTTAATAGCAACGATACATGCATACCTTGCTGCCCCTTCTGTCACTGGGAAAGGACATCACAAGATCGAACCCATTACAAAGCACCTCTTCCCATTGAGAGATAAATAAATTAAGTTGGCCAAACAAAATCCAAATATCGGAGAAGAAATACGAGGCTATAATAATAAATAATGGATATTAAATCATGGAAAATCTGATCATAAACTCACAATTCATGGGATCCCAACAAACACACTGCACACAAAAACATTACATTAAATAGATCTCCAAGTGACCATTGTATTGATATACAAAGAGATAAGAAGCCACCTAGCTACTGCCTACGAACCCGTAGATCTATGGTAAACTACTCACGCATTATCGGAGAGACACCAATGAGGATGATGAACCCCTCCGTTATCATGCTCTAGAGTGGATCTCGTGGTTATATAACTTGCGGCGGCTGGAATAAAATTTCATTGACTCCCCTAGGGTTTCTAGAATATTGGGGTATTTATAGAGCAAAGAGGCGGTGCCGGAGGCCACCGAGGTGGGCACAACCCACCCGGGCTCGTCTGGGCCCTCAGGCACACCTAGGTGGGTTGTGCCCCCCTCGGGGCACCATGCTGGTACTTCTTCGGCCCATGTTGTGTCTTCAGGTGCAAAACAATTCCAAAAAGTTTCGCTATATGTGGACTCTGTTCGGTATTGATTTTCTATGATGTAAAAAACAAGCAGAAAATAGCAACTGGCATTGGGCACTATGTCAATAGGTTAGTCCCGAAAAATGATATAAAATGATTTTAAAACATCCAAGAATGATAATATAACAGCATGGAACAATCAATAATTATAGAAATGTTGGAGATGTGTCAGGCATCAAAACCTCGCCACCAGTTTAAATAAAGAGAACAAAGCAGATCATATTACATACACTAGGCATCAAAAGTTGGCCACCAATGCAAATAAATGCCACTGCAAAACAAGTCCAGAAATAAAACCACTTAAGAAGAGCTCAAGAAAAAATATCCTGGGTACCCAGCATGCTAGAAAGAGGCTTAGCAAGCTTATTAGCTTTCTCTTGTTTGGCGCTTAAATCCTCCAACTCTAGTTGTCGCACCACAAAAAATGCATCTGAATTCTGCAAGGACTTCCTTAGTCCTTCAGCTTCATGTCGTAGCCCATCTGATAGATGTCTTTCAACTTGTAGTTGCGATAGACGAAGACAAACTGATTCAGGCAATGAGTTCGAAGAGCTTGTCCCAGCAGTAGTGGCCAGTAACTCAAACACTACATCAAGACATGACTTTTGGGTTGTCTCACTATCTTCAAGATAAGTTTTATCAGCTTTCTTGGAGACCAACATGGATGTCTTGCTATCTTGAATCTTATCTGCTTTAATTCCTTTACTATCGCATAATGGGGTACTCCTCTCCAATATTTAGTCAGCATTCTAAAAGGGAAACAAGAAGATACATCACAGGTTTAGCATGTTGTATATGAAATTCATTTTGGTAAAAAAAATCGGTAGCAAAGTGGACAAGATAAGAGCAAGAAACAAACATATATCTATGTAATGTGGTCACTGTATGGTATATAACTCTATATCATTCTAATTTATGTTGCCAAATCAAGATAAAGACATAGTTGAAATCATAACTATTTAAGACAGAGTAGCATAGACAGACTATAAGTGTGGGAAACCACACAACAGAAACAACACTTGTAATGTGCATGACATGAGAACATACATGTTTATACAATTGAAACTAAAACGAACATAGAGAAAGTTATAACAACAAACCAAAGTTAAAGAAACAGGTTTAAAACATACATGTTGCGTCATTGGAGTTTCATTGGATCCTTCCTATTTGTAATTAGTTGGTATGAGTAAATAAAGTGATGCGAGAGCAAAGGAGTATGAACCATAGCTACGAAACCTGACCTGAGAACAATTATTTCCCTGCTTTAAGCATTGACTTGGAGTTTGGAGTGGTGGTCCTCATGCTTTGGACACTGAAGTTGCCTTACTAACTGCTCGTGTTTGGGTGCTCTGTGGTGGAGACATTGTTGTGCCAACTGGAACTGGATTACTATCTCCTGGGGTTGGTGTTAGAAAGGGAGTAGCTGCTTCTCTGTCCAACGGGGTAGGGGTACAATTTGCGAGAGTCTGGGTTATGTGTGGAGGGGCTGGTTCTTGGTCAAGCACAACTGTGGTTCTATATGCTTCGACGGGTAGCATTGTCTTTTCTGAAGAACGTGTTTTTACTCCCTTAGATACTACCGTCACCCCCTCCAATTCAAATGGCTAATAAACAAGAAAAGTAATTGAATGTACATACATTGTATTATAGATAGGTGCAATAGATAGTGGAGAATAAATGACGGCATGAAATAATTCACATTTATGTTCTCTAACCAAACAAGATAGCATGACTCAATTTCACATATATGATGGCTAACTAAAGAGGATAGCATGACACAATTTCACATATATGATGGCTAACATGACATGATATAACTATATGATGTGTTTATTAAATGGGTTGGCATGCAATAATTCCCATACATGCCATCTATGGAAACATGATGGCATGATATAATTCAAGGATAGAATGACATAATTCAAAATATGATGACTATGTAAACAAGATGACATAATATAACTATATGATGTCTTTATTAAATAGGTCGTCTGGCCATAATTCAGATACATGCTTTCATGTAAACATGATGGCATGATATAATTGAAATATATGATTTATATACTATGCAAGTATAAGCATATGGCAATCACACATATGATGACTAAACTAAGCAGATGGCATTCAATATTATGTATATTATGTAAAAACTACGCAATACAAGACAACATATGCATGATATTAGTAATATAACCCTGCCAAGTTTGAGCATACACATCCGGGGAAAAATAGGACTGGTCATCTGTCTCTGAATCCTCCTCCGTGGAGCTATCTATAACCACCAAGATATCTGCTTTAGCAGGTTAGATTGTCTCTGTGAATACCTTGATTTCACTCCAGATTTTTCCACCACCGATTCGAATGGCTGATGCATGGGAAGAGTAGTTGAATATACAAACATTGTCCACAAATAGAATATGTAATACAAAAAAGGATGGCATGATATAATTCACATTATGATGCTTGGCTAAACAACATGGCATTGCATAATTCACATATATAATTGCTTGCAAGAAGATAGGATTGCATATTTCACATATATAATGCCTTGCAACAAGATGGCATTGAATAATTCACATATATGGGAATTAGACAGTAAACAGGTGGCATTCACACAAAGCATGTCTAAACTAAGAAAATGACATAGCAATGAAAGACACCATATGCAGAATATGAGCAATATAACCTTGCCAAGTTAGAGCATACACCTTAGGGCCAAAATAGGTTGGTCATCTATCTCTGAATCATCCTCTGAGGAGCTATTCGTAACCAGCAAGATATACGCTTCGTTAGATAGTATTGTCTGCTCTAAAGACCTTGTTTTCACTCCAGATTTTTCCATCATGGTGTAAAATGGCGGATGCACGGAAAGAGTAGTTGAATGTACAAACATCTTAGACAAATATAATATCTAATTCAAAAAGTATGGCATGATATAATTCACATATAAGATGACTGGCTAAGTACGATGGCAGAGCAAAATTCACATATATGATGCCTGGCTAAACATGGTGGCATTCCATAATTCACATATGTGATATAGAAACTAAACAAATGGCATTCACACAAAGCATATCTAAACTAAGCATATGACATATTTGATGTACAAAGTAAGGAATGCAAGGCGCCATATGCATGACATGACCAACATCAGCATGTCAAGTTAGAGAAAACACCTCAGGGGGTAAATAGGAGTGGTCTTCTCCCTATAAATCCCCCTCTAAACAGGTGTCTTTCTCTAGATTGCAATTTGGAATGGGGGAAGGGGGATGCCTTTGCACCCACCATGGAGCGACGTCTGCATGACATTTTATTGCCATGCAAGGCTCGTCTCCTTTTATCTATATATTCAGTACCATTGTGTACAATAACTGGCATGCATAGGAATAAAACATAGTGAGATTCTGTAAGGAGTGCATGCAGAAATCAGGAGTGATGGTAGCAACCTGTGGATAGAAGCAAACCAATGATAGCAAGCATATAATAGCTTCACTTAAAAAATACGGATGATGACACCTTTAATGTTTGTTTGCCACCCAACATGAAAAACATAGTAGACACCCGAGATTAACCACATAATAGACAGATACTATTTGTTGCTGCCCCCATATGTACCCCACACCCATTTTATAACTCATGTTTGAGCATTAGTTTGGACCTGACTCAGAGTCTAAGAGGTGAACATGACGCTAAAGTAGGAGGTAATATTAAGCGATGCATAACGTAAGCAGACACGAAAGAGTGCGACTGATGTCTACACACGCTTCTACTCTTGTAGACTATGTTGGGCCTCCAAGCACAGAGGTTTGTAGGACAGCAGCAATTTCCCTCAAGTGGATGACCTAAGGTTTATCGAACTCAGGGAAGTAGAGGTTGAAGATGGTCTCTCTCAAGCAACCCTGCAACTAAGATACAAGAAGTCTCTTGTGTCCCCAACACACCTAATACAACTAGGAGTTGTATAGGTGCACTAGTTCGGCGAAGAGATGTTAAATGGCAAGTGATATGGATGGCAAAACAAAGTAATATAAATCTGTAATAAAAAGTGCAGCAAACAAACAAGTGGTAAACGTGAGCACAAATGGTATTGCAATGGTGAAAACAAGGCCTAGGGATCATACTTTCATTAGTGGCAACTCCCAACAAAATTAACATAATCGAATCACATGATATTTCCCATAAAACATGCAATGGAGACGCACCCGGAGGTCATTCCTTCGTGGTCAAGAGAGGAAGAGAATTATGTAGGGCTACAAAAGCACACCTCAAAGTTCGTAGTTCTCAATCTAAGGATTTCCCAATGTCACCGCGGCCATCCAAAAAGAGTCCCACAATCACCACAACATATCTAAAGGATAGTCAAAGACAAGCACCAAGAGACTCTCAATCTTCAATCAACACACAAGAGAGGAAATCACTCATGAAAATATTATTCTAATCCATGTCCAATAGACTGCTGTCACCTTAGTCTCGGGGATTATACTAGATAAAGACAAGTGAGTGCATCAATCCAATACATAGTGGAAGGGGAAATATCATGGGATCACCCTAGATTAACATAGCCTATGATCATAACAAAGATCACATCATGGGAGAGAGAGATAACCACATAGCTACACGTACGAGCCCTCGGCCCCGGAGAAGACTACTCACACATTGACATGGTGAGGAGGAGGTTGATGATGGTGTTGATGGAGAGGTGCAGCCCCACGAGGAGGAGATGGCCGGCGGCAGCCACGGAGGCGGCGGCGGCGGCGACCCTAGGGAGCAGCGGCTCCTTGGCCCCCCTTCTTCCTTGTGAATGGTGCTACAATGGTGCTGGTCCTCCCCTCCAAGACGGCGGCTCGGGAGGAGGTAAATTCGTGGCCCTTGGTGACCTAGGTTTCCTCTCTTTATATAGACTCTCGGATTCCCATCATCAGATTTTGGGCCTCAGTAAAACGGGCTTTACTCGGCCGTCCGGACTCCGATTTGGACGAATTTTATATCCAGAAGCATCGCCTCGAAATTCCCCACAACTTTCGCAACTAGACTTTTTCCATCTGACGTCGTCTTCGGGCCGGAACGTGACCATCTTTAGAAAACGTTCTCAGACAGATTTCAGGAAAGTCAGAGTCCTACTCCAATACGACTCCTTTTGCGTTTTTGTCAATTTCCAAGTAATTCCTACACAATAAAGTGTAAAACAAGAACATTGTGCACTTTTGCAACCATTAGTAGGTTAGTCCAAATATGATCAAATAGTGTATGGAAGTGCATAAATATCATAGCAATATCACACAAAAGAGGCATGGAGCAAGCAGAAATTATAGATACGTTTTGGACGTATCAACATCCCCAAGCTTAATTCCTGCTCGTCCTCGAGTAGGTAAATGATAAAAAGCATAATTTCTGTGGTGACATGCTATTAACCATATAAGTACTTTTCACAGTCACATGACAAAAGCTTACTGAGACAATGAATCTGTAGTAATTAAGTTGCCTCATGAGAAAATCACAAAGAACTGAAAGTTTTACAATATGATACTGAAACATCAAATAGATTTGTAGTGAGCATGGTGTGCAAATATGATAAAGTGATACCTCGCTTGCCCCCTTTAGTGAAGCAAAACATAAATGCAGGGGCACCTCCAAGGTTTAAGTGACGACTAGATACAATAATTTTAGAATAAACGATATCATAATCATGCAAAAGACAATGGTACTTTGGGACAATGCACATTACACTCTGAATGACAATCACGCTCTCAATAGTTGGTGCTTTAAAGAAGGTGGAGACTCTCGAACCGTGGCTTTTGATGGCAAGGTTGAAAACCCGTGGTCGGAAACAAAAACTAAACATGTACCAGAGCTCTTGGTTTTAAAAACAGAGGTAATAATTATTTTTTAGAATATGCATATTTCGTCAACAAATGCTAGCAGATAACTCAATCACTTCTTGAGCTGGACAAGTTTTGAGGAACGGCTCCCGCACGAGGACGATCACATCCTCTTAATCTCCTTTGTTTATCACTGCCAAAGTTTTCTGATTTCTCATGAACAAAGCGTGAAGGAGGGTTTGTTTGTTGTATAATTTTTTTAATGAGCCGGGCGCACTCTATGCCAGATCCTTTTCGTATTATGGGTTTGCACATTAGACATGCAATCCCGGGGTGAAGCTTGTCCAACTTAAAAAGATCAGGAATTAACTACTACTTACTCATGAGCTAAAACAGAGGCATAAAATAGAAATGCTTTTTTGAATAATTTCGAGATGGTACAAGATAGTCTTCGTTAGGAATGGCAGGTAAATACCATGTATAGGAAGGTATGGTGGACTCATATGGCATAACTGGTTTAAAGGATTTGGATGCACAAGTAGTCAGTCCCCTTAGTACAGGTGGAGGTTAGCAAAAGACTGGGAGCGACCAACTAAAAGAGCAATGACGGTCATAATCATGCAGAGCGACCAAGCAACATTGAATCAGGCATGGAAGTTATATCGCTACTCAGAAATAAAAGATCATCAAGGCTTGACAGACTTTCTTTACAGTCTTAAATATGTGTGAGCATACGCCAAGTCAATCAAAATAAATTCTTGAAGGAAGATATCACTAAACCATACCACATCATAGGCAAACAAATCATGTTGGTACTCCAATAACACATTGGGAACCCCCCCCCCCAGCTATTTGAGACTAACCATAAGAAAACATGAACTACTAAGCACCATTATGCACATAGCATTTTTATCATAGACATATCGACCAGTGCAACAGAAGCCAACTCTCTTAACAAGATAAGCATGATGACTAAAGAGAGTTCCAGCGACCAACTAAGCAAAAACTCTTTAAAAAGATAAGCATGAAAACTAAGAGCTAAGCATGACAGTAGCTATTGAAAGACCAAGAACATACACAGCAAAGATAAACATGAAAATTCTATGTTGTGTTCTAGGTTGAAGTGGAGCGTGTTTCTCTCCCACACAAAGAAGGCTGAGTTCCAACTCGTTATGAAAAGCAAGCAAAGCTAAAGAAAACTAAAAAGGAAACTAAAAGCAAGACGCTCCAAGCATAGCACATAACACATGAAGTGATAAAAATATAGTGGAACGAAAGACGAACTGATAATTGTTGATGGAGAAGGGGATGCACGGGGGCATCCCCAAGCTTAGACGCTTGAGTCTTCTTGAATATTTCTTGGGGGTGCATGGGGGCATCCCCAAGCTTGAGCGTTTGACACTCCTGAATCTTTTTATCATCTTCCCTCGCACACTTGAAAACTCCCTTCATACATAACTCATCATAATCTGATTAGCGAGGTTAGTACCCATAATAAAATAATTTTTCCTTCCTTGAAATAAGGATATTCTTGAAGGTCTACTGTTTCTCAAGATTGCCAAACGGTTTCTGCAAAGAAAAAGCAAGCTCAAGGTTTGCAAAATGAAGGAAAGGCAAAACAGGACAGAATCTGTGAAAAACAGACCAGCAGGTAGTAAATGATTTTTTCGGGGCACTTCTGCAACTCTAATCAAAAAACTCAGAACAGAAGCCCGAAAGACAATTGTATAGAGCACGCTGTCGAAAAAATTCAGACCAAAAAGATGATCTGGTGATTTTATACGAATTTTTTAATCCAAGGACAGAATCTGTTTCCTGGACAGCACGTCACAACTTTTGAACTTTCTTGCAGCCAGAGGCTACACTTGGCACAAAGCTGAAAAGTAAAGATACAATGATGATGCTACTGTAGTAACAAACATCAAGACCACTAAAAACTGAAAGAACAAACTGAAAGCAAAGATAACAAGGATTGTCTCCCTAGAGCTCTTTCTTTATAGCCATAAAGATAGGCTTAAGACTTTAATGATGCTCTCGTAGGAATAAGAGTTGAAGAATAAAAGAGAGCATCAAGAAGCAAATACCAAACACATTTAAGCCTAACATGCTTCCTATGCATAAGAATATTGCAATAGAATAATTCATTGAAGCACAAAGCAACTAGTATAGGAAGGCAAAACAAGCATAACTTCAAAATATTCACCATAAAGAGAGGAAACTTCTTATTATTAAGATATTTAGAACCATGTCTCCCTCTCTCATTATAAATTTCAGTGGCATCATGGATGAACTCAACAATATAACTATCACATAAGGCATTATTTCCATGATCCAAAAGCATAAAAGTGTCATTACTCTTCATATAAGCAAAATCTTTCTTATTAGGAATAGTCAGAGTAAGACTATCATAACCATCATGGTAATCATCGTATTTAGGAGGCATATCATAATCATAATAAATTTTATCCTCAATAGTAGGTGGACTAACAATATCATATTCATCATTGTAATCATCATATATAGGAGGCATAGTATCATCAAAGTAAATTTTCTCCTCAAAAGTTGGGGGACTAAAAATATCATGTTCATCAAATGTGTCATCCCCAAGCTTAGAGCTTTCCATGTCATTAGCAACATTGATTTTAAATAAAAACATACTAATAACATCACCACCATCATGATTGTTATGAAAATAATAAAGTTCCAACGGTTTTTTAATTTTCTCTTCGAACACATCATGTCCAAGTTCAAGATAGAGCTTATAAAGCTCTCTCATATTTTTGTTGTTTTCCATTAAGCAAAACTAGTGAAAATAAAAACAAGAAACAAAAAGATTTAATTGCAAGATCTAAAGATATACCTTCAAGCACTCACCTCCCCGGCAACGGCGCCAGAAATAGCTTGATGTCTACACACGCTTCTACTCTTGTAGACTATGTTGGGCCTCCAAGCGCAGAGGTTTGTAGGACAGCAGCAATTTCCCTCAAGTGGATGACCTAAGGTTTATCGAACTCAGGGAAGTAGAGGTTGAAGATGGTCTCTCTCAAGCAACCCTGCAACTAAGATACAAGAAGTCTCTTGTGTCCCCAACACACCTAATACAACTAGGAGTTGTATAGGTGCACTAGTTCGGCGAAGAGATGTTAAATGGCAAGTGATATGGATGGCAAAACAAAGTAATATAAATCTGTAATAAAAAGTGCAGCAAGAAAACAAGTGGTAAACGTGAGCACAAATGGTATTGCAATGGTGGAAACAAGGCCTATGGATCATACTTTCACTAGTGGCAACTCCCAACAACATTAACATAATCGAATCACATGATATTTCCCATAAAACATGCAATGGAGACGCACCCGGAGGTCATTCCTTCGTGGTCAAGAGAGGACGAGAATTATGTAGGGCTACAAAAGCACACCTCAAAGTTCGTAGTTCTCAATCTAAGGATTTCTCAATGTCACCGCGGCCATCCAAAGAGAGTCCCACAATCACCACAACATATCGAAAGGATAGTCAAAGACAAGCACCAAGAGACTCTCAATCTTCAATCAACACACAAGAGAGGAAATCACTCATGAAAATATTATTCTAATCCATGTCCAATAGACCGCTGTCACCTTGGTCTCGGGGATTATACTAGATAAAGACAAGTGAGTGCATCAATCCAATACATAGAGGAAGGGGAAATATCATGGGATCACCCTAGATTAACATAGCCTATGATCACAACGAAGATCACATCATGGGAGAGAGAGATAACCACATAGCTACACGTACGAGCCCTCGGCCCCGGAGAAGACTACTCACACATTGACATGGTGAGGAGGAGGTTGATGATGGTGTTGATGGAGAGGTGCAGCCCCGCGAGGAGGAGATGGCCGGCGGCAGCCACGGAGGCGGCGGCGGCGGCCCTTGGTGGCGCGGCGGCGGCGGCGGCCCTAGGGGGCAGCGGCTCCTTGGCCCCCCTTCTTCCTTGTGGATGGTGCTGCAATGGTGCTGGTCCTCCACTCCAAGACGGCGGCTCGGGAGGAGGAAAATTCGTGGCCCTTGGTGACCTAGGTTTCCTCTCTTTATATAGACTCTCGGATTCCCGTCATCAGATTTTGGGCCTCAGTAAAACGGGTTTTACTCTGCCGTCCGGACTCCGATTTGGACGAATTTTATATCCAGAAGCATCGCCTTGAAATTCCCCACAACTTTCGCAACTAGAATTTTTCCGTTTGACGTCGTCTTCGGGCCGGAACATGACCATCTTTAAAAAACGTTCTCAGACAGATTTCTGAAAAGTCAGAGTCCTACTCCAATACAACTCCTTTTGTGTTTTTTGTCAATTTCCAAGTAATTCCTACACAATAAAGTGTAAAACAAGAACATTGTGCACTTTTGCAACCATTAGTAGGTTAGTCCAAATATGATCAAAAAGTGTATGGAAGTGCATAAATATCATAGCAATATCACACAAAAGAGGCATGGAGCAAGTAGAAATTATAGATACGTTTTGGACGTATCAGCGACCTCTCTTGGGGACCTATCTAGCCTCAAGGTCATCTGCTCAATTGATGATGGTAATGTAGTTGTGGTGGCTACCGGCGGCGGGGAACAAGATCTGAGGCGGCGAAAGACAGCCTGGATGGCAGGTCCCTACTATGGTGGACCCTTCCGTCGTTGGAGGAGCTGATCTGGGATAGATGAGGGCATGAAAGGAGTGAGAAAAATAACACAAGGTTTTCTTTGACACCTATTTGCAACAGAAGTAATTATATGATGGCTCGTTTGAATTGGCGGATTCTAACAATGCAGGGATAGGAAGTTCACATGAATAGGATAGGAATGCACGTGCAAAATAGAGCATTGGCGAGCAGAGGATTTATGTCAATTTGTTGGTTTGGTTCACAAGAATTGGAAGATCACATGAATGAAATGAGCATGGTCAAATTAAGTTAAACGACAACAAATGTACAGGTATAATGCTAATCCATCCATTCCACAATATAGTGCGCCCGCGCTTCTCGAGATTCAAGTCTGATTGTAAATTTACTACCGAGACCGACTGTCGCGGGAGCAAAAATTATACCATCGAATTCGTATGTTTGATATGAATTTAGTGATAGAATTTTTGCTCCCGCCGCAGTCGGTCTCATTGGTTAAATTTACGGTCAAACATGAATCTCTGGAAGCGCGGGTGCACTACATTATAGAATGGAGGGAGTGTTGTGCTACTATCACTTACTCATGTTCTTCTTTAATATGAATTCGAAAAGGAGGGCCAAGTGGTATTAAAATTCCTACGGTTTTTCTTTCAAGGAGAACTAAATAAAAAATCATACAATTTTCCTTTGCTCCATTCAACCAAATGCATGAATAGAGTAACATAGGAAACTTTGCAAAATTCCTATGTTTTACCTTTACTTTTCCTTTCAACCACTGGCGATTGTAGTAGGCAGGGCTGAACAAGCAAAAGGCTACACTATAAGAATGTTTTTGTACTACTTCTACTACTTTGGGCCCTGGCCATTGCACTACTAGCTCAACTCTCTGGCCCATCTACACATGCACAGATCCAACGCGCAGTAATAAATAATGATGGCTTGAAAGAGAGTCCATCACAAATAGCTAACTTGCCTAATACCTCACTGCTTGTCATATAGTGGGAGAAACTAATCATATTTCTCATTACTACGCATACTCACTGGACAATATATATACCATGTAGAGTGAAAAAGCGATGGGACAAGTGTGCAACCTCTTTGGCGAAGCCATGTCGATCTCAGCATCATTGTGTTGGACACTGAGGTTGCTACGGATGATGTGGCTATCGGAGGCGGGGAAGAAGATCATAGGCGTATGGAAATGGAGCCGAGGGTACTGATCCACTGTGATGGACGGTTTCGTCGTTGGAACAGCTCCGGTGAGGTGTACAATGGCGAGGCTGAAGTAGGACAAGAGAGACAATGTTAACCTGAAGTGGTATTCCAATAGCATATTTAATAGATGATGTCGAAACTTAAGTTTACAGTCAAACATGAATCTCTGAACTTAAGTGTCAAAACATAAGTATACTGTCGAAACTGAACGCACTAGTAGCAGAAGAGCAGTGCACTAATAGTTTTAGCCACTCCAGCGGGGAACGTACTACCAAAGACCAGCCGAGGCAGCTGGTCGTGCAGCAATAGTAGTGCCCGGAGCAGTAGCGTGTAGCAGCATCACGGGTAGCAGTACCAGAAGTGCGAGCGAGAGCCGGAGCTGGTGCCCATGCAACAGGAGCGCGAGCAAGAGTAGAGCAGCAGGGCGAGCAAGAATGAGAGCGAGAGTAAGAGCAGCAGGGGAGCAAGATTAGGAGCAGACCAGGCACGCGACCAAGAGCAACAGCAGAGCACCAGCATGAGCAAGAACCGAATCAGCAGCAGCAGGGCCAGCAAGTGCCGGAGCAGTAGTAGCAGCTCCTTCTGATGTGGACTTCGCTGCCGAGAGCCACACCAGGGCGGAGAGACCCCATGGAGGAAGTGGCCGATGATTCCATTGTAGATGGAGTCACGCCATGGCGGCTCAGGGTCGAGCGCCGGCAGCACTGTTAGATCGAATCAAGAAGAAAATGCAGCGATTAGTGTAGAACCTCTTTGGTGGCGTCGATTAGGCCTCGGCTTCATCCGAGGAGTGGTGATGGTGTTGCGGTTCTAGTGGTGCAGGTGAAGAAGGCATTGTGGGAATGGAGGTGGCACGATAGACGAGGAGAAGAGGTGGAGGACGAGGCGGCTGAACTGACGGGACGACGAGATGGATGGCGTATCCTCATCCGGCGCGCTGGATGAGGGACATCGAGTTGTTGAGGTGGACGAGGTCATCGGGGAAGAGGCTCCGGCTGGGCGGCGATCGGGTGGAGCATGGAGGAGGGTGTGGGGCTTCGCGGGTTTTGGCGGCCTCGGTGTACGAATGGGGGGGCTTCGGAGGGGGAAACATGGCTTAGCGACGCGCTTGTCTGAAATGTGGGGCAAGTTACTAAAGTATCCCTACTGATTTCCACTGGGCGTTTCTTTTAGTTCAGGGATATAATGGGAATTTCGCGTGACGGGATTTCACAGGAGTTGGGAGTTTTCACGTGCGTTGTCATTTTGGTATAGCAACGCGCGGGTTCAGAAGGAGGGAGTTTTCGGAGCACAAGGAGACAAAGAGATATCTTGAAATTTCGGGATAACAATGCGCGGGTTGAAGTTTCAGGACAAGCCTAACGTGTATTATACCAAATCAATTCACATTTCCTTCGACGAAAAAAACAATTCGCACTAGAGTCTTCTCCTATTTTACTGTATAAGTTACTAAAAATGCCATTCAAAACTTGGATTCCATGTTATGTTCAATTTAAATATTTCGCTAGGTGTATAATATGCATGTAACCTACTAGTCAAATGCACATTTTAGTGCATTCCAAATGTATATACTACCGCTTCAATATGAACTAAATTTGAATTTGTTTCTCTGTTTGAATAAGATCTACAATCATGATTGCTGTCAAGTTTCACCATTGTCTGTATATTATGTTCACGCACACCACATGATTACTATCGAGTTAGATATGAACAATGTGTGCTAACTACTATCTGAACTCGAAATTAAATTTTTGAATCCACTTCATGCTGATTTCAAATCATAGTACATTTTAATTTCTAGCTAGATCTTTATACCTAAATCATGTCTCATATGGTGCTCCGCTCGTACACGTACCAGTATTAACAAGTGAGCTGCAAACGCCACAAGTTATCGCAGATTCAAATAAAATTTGAGATTGTTCGATATATAGTATGGGCTAGATACTTAGATTGTTCGATATAGCTGTGAGTTACAAATGCCACGCATAATCACATTATAGTATAACTTGTCCAAAACCACACCACGCATATCACCATTCAATGCATAGGTTTAGAACACCTATTAAAATGAATGAATCCACATTTATAACGAATTATGGTCTTTGTTAGTCTTTTATACCCACACAACCCCCTTATCTTAGTACCTAACTTTCTCGCCTTTATGCTTACGTCCACCTCACCGGCCACCCTCCCTCAACATTTACTCCATCGTGCACATTCATTTATTTTCTTTAGGTTGTTCCCCCATGGTTTCCACAACTCATTCTTTCCGATACACGTCGATCGCTAAACCTCTCTAGCCGGGTCTTCCTACTAGATACACACACGCTTTCCATCTCCTCATCCCCCCGTACATGCTCCATATTTCTCATACAATCCCACACACGCACTGGCGGAGCTTCTTTAAGGCCGAGTGGCCCGTGGCCCGACCAGGCCTGGAGCAAAATAAATAAATTATATAGGTAGGATGCCCTCTTGCCCACCCTATCGGATTTAGGGCTCTGCAAACCTAAGAAGGTTCGAACATAGGGGCGTGTTTGAAGATCCTTGACCTCTCCAGCCCCAGTTTGTTGGCTCGCGGCCTAACCTAGCTAGATTCATGTGATATGGGAAGAAGATGAACATGGCAGTTTACCTAGGTTCGGGTCACCTTGTGCGGTGCAGAACCCTACTCCTGTTTTTTGGTGGATTGGCCTCACGAGGGGCAGAATATGAACTTGTTAAAGTGGGAGAACTGCCTCGGGAGTTCTGGCGAGAGGAAGGTGGACTTGAAGGACCGGTCCCCCTCTACGATGGATGCTAGTCCTTATTTATAGTGGCCTTGGTCCTCTTCCCACATCATTTGGGCGCGAAGGGATCCCATAATGACCAATTTCAAAGGGGGAAAGAAGGTACACCTTACGTTGACGAAAGGTGGTCTTCGCCTACAAAGCTTCTGGGTGTGACGCTGAAGTGGGCTCAGCGATGACACGTGTCCCGCCGGGCAGGCAACCTTGGTCTCCTTACACCGGAGTGGAAACCTTTGCCATATTCCTCAGGAACCCACGCATGTCGTTGCCTCCTTAGTACCAAAAAGGAAACTGCCTCCTCTGCGCTAGCTGGCACCTGCCTGACATCGGTCGTCATGGCTCATGTCACCGCGCCCTCCCGAGGAGGGTGCTTGCATAGGAATCTCTGGCCCTTCGGAGGCGACTTGCGGAGCCGCTCCCTAGGAGGTCTTGGCGAGCTTCTCCTCGCGAAGACACGGGCCTGATGTCGCTTGAACTATGTCGGTATTTCCCCAAAGAGGAAGGGTTGATGCAGCACAACTACGGTTGCTATTTCCATCAGTGATGAGACCAAGGTTACTGAGCTAGTAGGAGAACCACGCAACACTATGTAAATGGTACATGCATACAAAGAACAAATACTTGCAACCCAACATGTTAAAGGTGTTGTCAATCCCTTTCGGGTAATGGTGCTAGAAATTTTCAAGTTGACGGGATAAAATTGTAGTAGAAGGAAAGGTGCAGATGAAAGCAAATAAAACGAAGCAAGGTATTTTTTGTGTTTTTGATAATATGGATCTGAAAATAAAAGTTGAAAATCGAGGAAAAAGAGAATAGAAATATAGGTTTGAAAGTATATGATAGGAAAATAGACCCAGGGGCCGTAGATTTCACAAGTGGCTTCTCTCGAAAAATAGGAACGGTAGGTAGACAAATTACTATTGGGCAATTGATAGAATAGCAAATAATTATGACGATATCCAAGACAATGATCATGTATATAGGCATCACGTCCAAGATTAGTAGACCGACTCCTGACTGCATCTACTACCATTACTCCACACATCGACTGCTATCCATCATGCATCTAGTGTATTAAGTTCATGAAAAATTGAGTAATGCAATAAGAACAATGACACGATGTAGATAAGATCTATTCATGTAGGAATAGACCCCATCTTTTTATCCTTAATGGCGACGATACGTACGTGCCTTGTTGCCCCTTCTGTCACTGCGAAAGGAGACCGCAAGATCGAACCCATTACAAAGAACCTCTTAACATTGCAAGATAAATAGATCAAGTTGGCAAAACAAAACCCAAATATCGGAGAAGAAATACGAGGCTATATTAATCAAGATTGGATATTAAATCAAGGAAAATCTGATCATGAACTGACAATTCATCGGATCCCAACAAACACACCCCACAAAGTCGCTACATCATATAGATCTCCAAGAGACCATTGTATTAAGATATAAAGAGAGAATAAGCCGTCTAGCTATTGCCTACGTACCCGTAGGTCTGTGGTAAAATACTCATGCATCATCGGAGAGGCACCAGTGAGGATGATGAATCCCTTTGTGATCTTGTTCCCCTCCAGCGGAGTGCTGGGAACGGGCTCTAGATTGGATCTCATGGTTCTGGATCTTACGGCGGCTGGAATAAAATTTCGTCGACTCCCTGGGGTTTCTAGAATATTGGGGTATTTATAGTGTGAAGAGGAGGTGCGGTAGGCCAACGAGGTGGGCACAACCGACCAAGGCGCGCCTAGGCCCCCAGGCACGCCCAGGTGGGTTGTGCCCCCCTTAGGGTACCCCACTAGTACTTTTCTGGCCCATGCTGTGTCTTCTGGTCCAAAAAATATCTCCAAGAAGTTTCGCTCTATGTGGACTCCATTCGGTATTGTTTTCTGCAATGTAAAAAACAAGTAGAAAATAACAACTGGCATTGGGCACTATGTCAATAAGTTGGTACCAAAAATGATATAAAATGATTGTAAAACATCCAAGAATGATAATATAATAGCATGAAACAATAAAAAATTCTAGATAGTTGGAGACGTATTAGCATCCCCAAGCTAAATTTATGCTCGTCATCAAGTAGGTAAATGATAAAAACAGAATTTTTTATGTGGAATGCTGCCTATCATGTTCATCGCGTATTCCTTTCTTTATAGCATGGACATTTGGACTTTTATATGGTTCAAAGAAATAGTCTAGTTTTGACATGAAGACTTTAATACTCAAGCATATCAACAACAAAATCGTGTCTTTCAAATTATCAATACTAAAGCAAGTAATCCCTAGCCCATCATGCTCAATCATTGATCCATTCATGAAACACACTCGCATATTAGCAACAACCAATGCTCAAGCATGAATCGTAGTGCCCCTTGGTTGGTGCTTTATTAGAGAAGATGGAGACTCAAATAAAAATAAAATTGCATAAAGTAAATAGAAAGTCCTTTCGGAGATGGAATTAGGGATTTGTAGAGGTGCCAGAGATCAAAGCTTAAAATAAGAGATAAAAATTTTGGGAGGCATACTTTTCCCGTCAATGAAAACTACTTAGAGTTTCCAATGCTTTCCATGCTAGATATATGATAGCCGGGTCCCAAATAGAAATTAAAGTTTATTCCTTTTCCAATATTCTTTCAAAATCCATGGATATCCGTATCCACGGGTGCCCTCCATACCAACACTTTCCAAGGAATTTATTATTTCACAACATAAAGTAAATTCAATTTTCATTTCAGGACTGGGCATCCCTAATACCTTTGTCGTACTCTTGTGCAATGACAACTGAATAAACACTCATCTTGAGAATAACAAATCTAGCATGGAAAAATACCGGCCACCCCTCAGATCCTCATGAGCGGTACGGGCACACAAAAAGATGTTTATTTTGAAAATTAGAGATCTCACATACAAATTTGCTTAGAATGGCAAGGGAATACCGCATATAGGTAGGTATGGTGGACTCATGTGGGAAAAGTAGGTTTAAGGATTTTGGATGCACAAGTAGTATTTCTACTTAGTACATGTGGATGCTAGCAATAGATTGAGAAGCAACCAACCAAGAAACGAAAAATCACATAAGTGAGCATTGAGCATAACTGACACTGAATAATGCACCATAAGTAGGATCTAATTTCATTGGACAATTATTGACTTTCGTGCTTGCATCAACAATCACAAACCTTAACATAAATATTCTGACTAAAACATAATTACTCATTAACATGGCTCACATATCACTGTCATCATATCTCAAAACTATTACAAAGAATCAAGTTTATTTTGTCCAATGATCTTCATGAAAGTTTTTATTATATCCCTCTTGAATATCTATCATATTGGCACTAATTTCATATGTTGCTTTTGATAATCTCAAACAAATCTAAGTGAAGAGCATGAGCATAAAAATTTCTTTCTCTCAAATAAATCTAAATGAAGGATGAGAGAATTTCTTCAATTTTTTTACTAACTCTCAAATAAATCTTAGCGAAGCATGAGAGAATTTCTTCAAAAATAACAAAGCACACCATGCTCAAAAAGATATAAGTGAAACACTAGAGCAATTTCATAGCTCTCAAAAAGTTTAAGTGAAGCATAAGAGAAAACATAGCATAATTTTGGCTCTCTCAAATATGTGTGTCCAGCAAGGATACTTATTAAAAATAAAAAATAAAAACAAACAAAGACTCATATCATACAAGACACTCCAAGCAAAACTCATAATATGTGTCGAATAAAAATATAGTCTCAAGTAAATACCAATGGTCGTTAGAAGAAAGAGGGGATGCCACTCGGGGGCATCCCCAAGCTTAGTAGCTTGATAATTCTTGAATATTATATTGGGGTGCCTGGGGCATCACCAAGCTTAGCCTTTTGCTAATCCTTATTCCTTCATCCATCCTGATATCACCCAAAACATGAAAACTTCAATCACACGGAACTCAACAAAACTTCGTGAGATCCGTTATTATAACAAAATCAATCTTTACTTTAAGTATTGTAGCAAACCAATTCATATTTTGTAATTGAATTATATCTACTGTATTCTAAATTTTCCATGGCAAAAACTCTTCAGAAGAAACCATAGAATCATCAAAACAAGCATATATCACAACGAAAACAAAATATGTCAAAAGTCGAACAATCTATAAAGATGCGATTTTTTATCATACTTCTGCAACTCTGAAAATTATGAAAATTTAGGAAAACATGGAAAATTTATATATTGATAATGTGTAAACATTTCAAGTATTTATCACGTTCCACTAGCCGTCAACAACTCTCGCACTCGCACAAAAAGTTTCTGATTTTCAACGCAATCAAATCAACTATCAACCAAATCATCCAAAAGGCTTTGCTTGGCACAAACACTTATTTAAAACACAAAATCACATCTAACCAGAAGTATAATTGTGTAATTTATTTAAAACAACAAGAAAAAAGTAAAAAAAATACAAGTTGGGTTGCCTCGCAACGAGCGCTATCGTTTTACGCCCTTAGCTACGTAAAACACATAGATCTCAAGTGTTGTCATCGCTCTTCTTACTTTCCGTAGACATTTTCTTGTCAGGGGGTTTTGCAAAATTAACTTGAAATACATTATCAATTTTAGCATCATCAAGTTGCCCATCTGCATATCCCCTTTTATTCCCGGGCACAATCCAAGAATAATGTTGATTAACATCATTGAAAACATGTTGGATTATATCTAAGACGAGGATTTACTTTTTAAGATTCTCATAAAAAATTTGATTATTCCCAAGCAAATGTCTCAACATATAATCACTACTGTAGAGGATCTCATCTATTACCAGTTTTTCATGGCTCATACCATAAAAATAAAAAAATTCCCTAGCTTCCAATAATATGTCATCAAATTCATTCATAAGAACTCGGGTAGCTAACTTTTCGGCTTTACGATCCCTTATAGCGGGAAGCTCATAAAACAATCTTTGCAAGGTAGGATATGTTTGTATATATCTATTTTCAAGTTTCAGTACTAGTGCCGAGATAGCTTCCACATAAGATTTAGTTCTTTTTAGTATAGGGGTTTCTTCAAGAGTCAAATTCCAAACACGATTGAAAAATTCTTGGATATGTTCTTTTCCCGTAATATTCCCTTGCCCCAAAACAAAATTATTGCATCCAGATTGCCTGATCGTCCAATTTTAGGAGCTAGGCCATCATCAGTTTCTGCCATACCCAGATCACTCATAATGACAAGCAAAATAAGAGATCCGACGGGAAAAACGGCAAACAAAAAAGAGGGCGAATAAAAACGGCATATTGTTGTGAAGTGGGGGAGATGAAAATGAGAGGAAAATGGAAAATAATGTAAATTGAAAGGTGATGGGATTTGTGAATAGGAACCTGATACATGTTGATGATGTCTCCTAGGCAACGACGCCCGAAATTCCTTTTGATGTCGCTTAAACTACGTCGGTATTTTCCCAAAGAGGAAGAGATAATGCAACACATCTACGGTATGTATTTCCCTCAGTGATGAGACCAAGGTTATGGAACCAGTAGGAGAACCATGCAACACTATGTGAACGGTACCTGCACACAAAGCACAAATACTTGCAACCCGACGTGTAAAAGGGGTTGTCAATCCCTTTTGGGTAATGGTGCAAGAAATTGTCAAGTTGATGGGATAAAAAAATGTAGTAGATTGAAAGATGCAAATAATGGTAAATAAAATGCAGCAAGGTATTTTTTTGTTTTTCATAATATAGATCAAAAAATAAAAGTTGCAAATAGAGGAAAAAACAAATAGCAATATAGATTTGAAAGTATATGATAGGAAAATAGACCCGGGGCCGTAGATTTCGCTAGCGGCTTCTCTCAAAATATAGCAACGTTGGGTACACAAATTACTGTTTGGCAATCGATAGAAAAGCAAATAATTATGACGATCTCCAAGACAATGATCATGTATATAGGCATCACGTCCAAAATTAGTTGACCGACTCCTGCCTGCATCTACTACTATTACTCCACGCATCGACCGCTATCCAGCATGTATCTATTGTATTAATCGAAGAAAAAGTGGAGTAATGTAATAAGAACAATGACATGATGTTGAACAGATTTATTCATGTAGGAATAACCCCATCTTTTATCCTTAATAGCAACGATACATGCATGCCTTGCTGCCCCTTCTGTCGTTTGGAAATGACATCGCAAGATCGAACCCGTTACAAAGCACCTCTTCCCATTGCAAGATAGATAGATCAAGTTGGCCCCAAAAAACACCGGAGAAGAAATACGAGGCCATAATAAGAATTTATATTAAATCAAGGTAAATCTGATCATAAACTCACAATTCATCGGATCCCAACAATCACACCACACAAAATCATTACATCAAATAGATCTCCAAGAGACCATTGTATTAAGATACAAATCGAGTAGAAGCCATCTAACTACTGCCTACGGACTGTAGCTCTATGGTAAACTACTAACGCATCATCAGAGAGGCACCAATGAGGATGATGCATCTCTGTATGATTGTGTTCCCCTCCAGTGGAGTGCCGGAAAAGGGCTATAGATTGGATCCCATGGTTCTGGAACTTGCAGAGGCTAGAGTAAATTTTCATCGACTCTCCTAGGATTTCTGGAATATTGGGGTATTTATAGAGCGAAGAGGCGGCGCGGCAGGCCATCGAGGTGGGCACAACCCACCAGGGCACTCCTGGGCCCCCAGGCATGCCCAGGTGGGTTGTGCCCCACTCGGGGCACCCCACTGGCACTTCTCCATCCCATGTTGTGTCTTCTGGTCCAAAAAATCTCCAAAAAGTTTTGCTGTATTTGAACCCTGTTTGGTATTGATTTTCGGCGATGTAGAATGCAAGCAGAAAACAGCAACTCGCACTGGGCACTATGTCAATAGGTTAGTCCCAAGCAATTATATAAAGTGATTGTAAAACATCCAAGAATGATAATATAATAGCATGGAACATTCAAAAATTATAGGGTTCTCCTTGATCTATCTTGGACTGGGTCTTGTTGGGCCATTGCGTGGCTCTGCCTTGGGCCGTGTGCAGGAAAGTCTGGGGACACTTGTTCCCAGAACACCAACAGTAGCTCCCGGGCCCAAGGCGCGCTTGGTCTGGTACTTTGGAGGAGCCGAAGAGGGAAGAGCGAAATGCCGTGGGCCCCAAACGCCTGTGGCCTTGGCGTGACGTGTGGCGTGCAACGGGTCGCTGACGCCTCCACTTCCCCACGTCGCCACGGGAACTGCCCTCCCATGTCGTGGTGCCCAAATGTGAAGGGGCATCGGTTGGCCTTCGGTCGCCTATAAATGGGCGAGGGGGGTGAAGTCACAGTTCACCTCGGTCCGCTTGCTTCTCCACCCCACTCCCCTGCAGCAACACTCATGGCGCTGGTGAGGAGGTTTTCAGCCGCCGAGAAGGGGGCGTGGCCGCCTTCGCAAGAACTCTGCCACGCCGGCTGTCACCATTTCGCGGTGCAAGCGCGCCTCTGCAGGTGTTCGCATTGCACCTGCCAGCAGTGGGAAGGCCCACCGCCACGGTGGACGCGCCAGAGGTTGCGACGATCATGATCGGGGCAAGGGGCCATCGGCGGTCATCCGGCCGCCGTACCCACGACTTCACTCGGCCGACGCGGCCCGGGAGTTCATGGTGTGGGTGGAGAGGATGGAGGACCCCTAGATCCGCCTCCCGAACTTCTTCGCATAGGAGCTGTCAGCCGTAGGGCCGTGCGGCCTGTGGTTGCAGGCCGACGGCCGCTGCAGCAGGGCCTCATGGGCAGAGGTCGAGGTCACCCCCGTGGGGTATGTAATCTTGAACCGCGGCTGGTAGACACTTTACATTAAGATCTTAAGGGGGGACGGCATGCTCCTGGGGTGCTGCCCTCAGGACGGCGGCAGCGACGACGACCACCCCTCCAATGGCGCCGCTCACCACGACCGCGACATCCTCGACAATGAACTTTGCCTTGGCGATGGTCGTGAGTTCTTCAGCAGCAGCCACACCTCGTCCAGCCAAAGCTACAATGACGATGACTACAGTGAGCCACCTAGTTGTCGTGCTCGGACACTGGAGGAGGCCGAACCACCGTGCCACCGCACCCCCGTCATGGAGGAGGAGGACTCCAACTGAGCGCGGGTGGCGCCGAGGCCCAGCTTCAGGAGCTTCGGTCTTCGGGAGGCTGTTCTTCTTTTTTCCCTTTACATCACGAAACAAGAAGAGCCCCGCGGGGGCATGTAATGAACTGGGGCACTTGCACCTTTTTATTAGTATTTATGGCTCATATTTTTCCCTCTACGCTAGTGTTACTTGAAGGGCTCCTACCTGACGTGATTAGGAGGCTTAGCTTATTGCGCTCGACGGTCGATGGTGGCCTGCCGTGTCGTAGAAGTACGCCCTTTCGGAGATTTTGGTCCAGCACGCGCTCCTGGGTTGGTTGGCCCCAAAGCCCCCATGGGGATTTGCAGGCACCCATGTCTCTGGAGACCCCCTTTGGAGTTTATCCTGCACCATAGGCCATAATGCAAGATGTTCCTAAGGTAACGCCCGTGGTGTGGTGCCGCGTTTGTCTACTGACTTGTGTGAGAGTGCCGTGCGCGGAGCCGGACGCCATAGCTTTGGCGAGGTGTGAGCATGGGCGGGCCCATGCCAACCGTGTACTAGGCCCTGCATGCGCATGCCGTGCCCAGCCCCCGCTCGCGAGGTGCTTGGGAGGAGGCAGCAGGCAGCGAGCCTCCAAAGATATGAGCACAAGGAGAGAGTGAAAAGAAAGAGTGCAACAAAAAACTTCCCCCTTTTTTTCAAATATAGACACGAAACTTCAAACTACATTCAAGAAATAGAAAATTCAAATACAAAAGAGAGTCAAAAAACAGCCGCATCCGGCACTGATGCTACTCTTCTCACCAGCGCAGAGCATGGTGCTACCACTGGGAGCGGGCATAGTCATTGGTGGACAGTGTCGACTGTCAGCGTGGAGCATGGTGCTTCCACTTGGGCGTGGGCGGGGGCCCCCGCGGGGCCGAGGGGCGGCCACTGGGGACCCTCAGGCATGTACATCCCCACTCATTATTACGTGAGAGTGTCACGGGTAAAACTTGCGGAGATGCTGGATGTTCTAGCCGTTCGGGATGGGGGACCCATCCTTTGTCTCCAGGCGGACGCCGCCAGACCTAGAGACACGGAAGACCTTGAACAGCCCTCCCACATGGGTTAGAGCTTGTGAAGGCCCTCCCTAGAGTGGACCCACCTCAAGATGATATCACCAACCTCCAGAGTCTAGGGGGACGTCACGATAATGGTATCGCTGCACCACCTGCTGGTACCTTGCGGCACAAAGGGCTGGCTGACGTCGAGCTTCCTCCCCGAGCACGAGGTCGGCCCCTCGTGAGGCATCTTGACACGCCTCATCAAATGCTAGGACTCACGGGGAGCGATGCCTGACCTCGTGTGGGAGGACCGCCTCGGCCCCATAGACGAGGAAGAACGGGGTCTCACCGGTGGGCTTAGTCGCGGTGGTGCGGATGGACCACAACACGGACTGAAGCTCATTGAGCCAACCCCGACCACGAGCCTCAAGATTTTTATTGAAGCTCCTCTCTTTTAGGCCCATCAGGACCTTCGCACGCTCGGCCTAGCCATTGCTTCTAGGTTGCGCCACCGTAGCATAGCATATCTGTGTTCCAAGGTTAGAACGGTATGTCCTGAAAAGGTTGCTCGTGAACTAAGAGTCATTGTTAGTAATGATGCGATTTGGAACGCCGAAATGGCTCACAAGGCCTTTAATGAACCTGACCACTTAGCCGACAGGGATGGTGCGCACGGGCTCCACCTCCACCCTCTTGGTGAACTTGTCGATGGCGATGTAGAGGTAGCGGTAGCCTCTGGGTGCTCGGGGAAAAGGCCCCAGTATGTCCAGCACCCATACCTCAAAGGGCCATGAGAACGGGATTGTCTGGAAGCCCTGCCCCGGCTAATGAATCTTCTTGGCGTGGAACTGGAAAGCCTCGCAGACCCGGACCAGTTCGGTGGCGTCTTCAAGCGCTGTGGGCTAGTAGAAACCACTGTTGAACGCCTTGCCCACGAGGGTGCATGACGTAGAGTGGTGCCCGCAGTCCCCACCATGGATATCAGCGAGTAGCTCTTTCCCTTGCTCTTTGGATATGCACTGCAGCGAGTCGTCGTTGGGACGCATGCGCACAACTCGCCGTCCTACAAGCAGTAAGCAGTTGCCTGTCGAGCCACGTGCTTCGTGTTTGCCTCCTCCTCTTGTAAGGTGTCCCAGAGCAGGTACGCCTTGTACTCCTCGGTCCAGTCGCCCTTCTGAGGCTCTAGTCCGAGAAGCAGACGAGCTCCTGAGGCCGAGCCATAGGCCGGGTCTCATAAGGTTGGCGCTAGAGGAAGCTCCTCAAGAGGCAGTGTCGCGCCCGCGTCCTAGCTGCGATCGATGGCTTGAAGAGCCTCTCACCGAAGATGCCGAGTTCTGGGCTTGCGGCGTGATGCTCTCTTGGCGATGTCGTCGGACTCCTTTTTGGTGCTGCATGGCATGTGTAGCAGTTCCAGTCTTGAAAAACACTTCTCAGTTTTACGTACCTCCTCTAGGTACGCCTCCATGTGCTCATATTTCAGTGTGTACTCTTTGTTCGAGAAGTTGATGAGGAGCTGTGAGTCGCCCTTGATGGTGATGCTTTTGATCCCCAAGGCACCCGCGGCCTCGAGGGCTGTGATCAAGCCCTCTTATTTCGTGATGTTGTTGGAGACCTTCTCGCTATGCCGAAAGCATCATTGCATGGTGTAGTAGAGCTTGTCTGTGGTACGCGAGATGAGCACGACCCCAGCCTCCATGCCCTGCCGCGCGAAGGCGCCTGTCGGTGTTCTGGGAACCAGGGTACCCAGACTTGCCTGCCTGTGGCCCACTGTATGGCTCCACCAACAGCCTAGTATGGCCCATCTCCAGCATCGACAAGACAAGACCCTCGCGAGGGGCCAAGCTCGTGAGGCGGATGACGTCAAGACCTCCGAAGGGAGCGGCCTCCCTAGGAAGCCTCCTGAGAAGCGGAGTTTCCCATGCAAGCACCCACCTCCTGAGGAACAAGTGAGGAAAGCCATGACGACCAAGGCCAGGCGGGTGCCAGCGGGCGCAGAGCAGCATGTTCCCTCTTTGGTGCTAAGAAGGCAAGCGCAGTCGCAGAGTCCCGAGGAATCAACCAAAGGTTTCCATTCATGTGCAACGAGACCAAGACCGCCAGGACGGCAGGACGGATGTCACCAGCGAGCCCACCACATCGTCATGACTAGAAGCTTTGCAGCCGAAGACCACCTTTCCTCAGGATAAGATGTACTTCTTGTCCTCTTTCAAATTGGTCGTTGTGGAATCCCTTCCTGCCTTCGTTTTTGGGGGAAGAGGACCAAGGTCACTATAAATACAGCCTAGCCACCACCGTAGGAGAGGATCCGACACATGGAACCCTCACTAGCTTACACTCATCAAAGAACACGCCTCCTGAGGCTATTTTTCCTCCGTACTAGTTCATACTCATTCCCCTGCGAGGCTAATTCACCCCAAAGCAGGAGTAGGGTCTTACACCACAAGGTGCCCCGAACCTGGGTAAATCGGTGAGTCTCTTTCCCTTCCCGTTCATCGAGCTAGGCCATGAGATCGATCAGTTGGTAGGCTGGAGAGGTTGAGTTCTTCGCACATGCCCCTGAGTTTGAACCTTTTCTTGGGTCCGCGGAGCCCTGAATCCGACATTTGGCGCGCCAGGTAGGGGCGTGTAGAAGCTCCTCTCCACCATTCACTCCATTACGCTTAGCATTGGGCCACCCGACCTTCCCGGTCTGCATCCCCATCCCAAGAAGCTCTCCACTCCGTGCTCCTTGCGGCCTGCACGGCGGCCAGCTTAGTTAACTCTCGATGGCACAGGCCACCTCCACCATCCCCCATGTTGTGCCGTAACCATGTCACCGAGGAATCTTCGGGATATGCCGTGGTGCCGACTCTACGCACTCGCTGGGAGCAGGCGAACACGCGGGCCGTGCTCATCATGGCGTGGGAGCTGGCACGATGCAGGCTGGAAGAAGGCGGCCAAGATGCCTTGCTGGAACGGGTCGCCGAGCTGCTTGATGTGGCCAGCGAGGGTGCAACACCTTTGTGCACCTTGCCTACATCGCAAGTGCTACCGGGGCATGCGCCTGCCCCCGCTGCACCCGCATGCCCTTCCTCGGGGGGTCCGAAGGATCTTCCGGCGGCAACCTAGCCCACGACAGTGCTTGCCCTATCAGGATGCGTTGCCCCGGGGTACGGCTGGGCCGGATGCCCCCTCTCGGGGCCGCGCCGAAGTGCCGCCCCTCAGTCATCATGACCCAGCGCCATGGATGGCAGACAACGAAGCCAGGGGCTGGGTGCCGACTTACGGCCGACAGCCCCCGGCGCCCCCTCACCTCCATAGATGGGCTCGTTGTATGCGTCAAGAAGAAGCCCATGCTCGTTCCCTCCGCCGGCTTGGCCATCGGGACCACCGGCGCCGTACGAGGCCGAGGCCCCTGGTGAGCCACCTCGATGCTTCGCCGACACCTTCGATAGCAACAGCCACCAGGTACAACCAATATCTTTGGGGCACGATTAAACTAACCATGGACCGCAGGTGAACCAAGCCACGACAGCGGCCATGAACCTCACGACGTTGACCCTGGATAGGTGGGCAGAACACACTTGGGGCTGCACGGGGGGAGCCTACCGTCGGAGCCTCCCCCATGCCATGCAGCGTAGGGCGCCACCACGATGGTCGTGCATGCCGTCCAGAGGTAGGTCCTCCACCGGGGAAGGCGCCGGCGAGCCCTTCCCCCGGTAGAGGGCCTACAGCCGCCGAGACACCGGTAGGGTACCCCCTTGCCCCTTGGTCTCGTCCTGGTTTCCGGACACCCCAACGGTGGTCGAGGGATGCGTTGGGCGGGGTCCTCGCTAAGCGCCATAAATGCATGTGAAGATCTCCGCTCGTGACACTCTAACATAATAATGAGTTGGGGATGTACACACCCCGGAGTCCCCTGAGTGCTTCCCTTGGGCCTCACGAGGACTCCCACCCACGCCTACTGGAAGCATTGAGCTCCGCGCTAGTGAGAAAACTAGTGTAGGTGCCAGACGTGGCTGTCTATTTTTGCCCTTTTTCTGTAACCCAATTTGCCGTCTTTGAAATGAAATTTGGAGTTTTGCATGCTTATTAAAAGGGAAACTGGGGGGTGGAACTTTTCGATTCGCGGTGTTTTCTTGCCATTTGGTTTATGTTAAAAAGCATGGCTCATGCCTGCCACCCCTCTTGTGAGCGCCCCTTGAGCGGGGGCTGGGTGCGGTGTGCGTACTTTGCGTGCTTGGGCTAGCCCGAGCAGCGTCAAGGACCCCTCAGGGCCAAGGGCGCAACTGCCGCAGAACCACTGCGCGCACACCTTGCCATAACTCGACAATCGGCTCCTCGCGTGGCGCTCCCGTGCAGGCCAGTAGGCTCCCCAAGAGGCTTAAACCCTAGTGAGCCCCCGAAGGTCCCACCTCGAGAGAGGAGCATCTCAACGGTATAAGAACCCGTCCAAGACATCGAGCGCAAAAGATAAGTCATGACAACTACTCTAGTCGGGAGCCTCCAGCTCCCGGCGAAATATTTTGGAATTAATTCAGAGGGCACATCAGTGGTTCATACATTGCAAGGGAGCCCTCGCCCTAAAAAAGATGGTTTCACGCCATCACGGGGCCACACCTGAAACCTTTGCAGGAGAAGCAGGAGACCACAAGCCTAGTGAGGTGCGCTATCGCTGGTGTCATCATCATCATCATCACCACCAGCTTCGCCCTCTTCGGTCGCGGCTGCAGCCACATGGTCGTCCACACAGCTCGCCAGATCACCTTGAGTCACTCGGCGCACGGGGGCTATCGCGGCGTTGAAATCAAAGTCTGTATCAAGGCTGAGGAGGTAGCTAAGGACGCGCGAGAATGTGCGCCCGAGGAGATCCCGGCTCCTCCCCTCAACGAGCTGGTGCGTTCTCGTGACCTTGCTATCGAGGAAGGTCATGACTTGGGTGAAGAAGCAGAGGTATGCTACATCATCAGCTTCAGACGAGCGGGCGATGCTCTCCTCACATGCGCTCTGCAAGGCCCGGTTTGCCCTGACCCGGAGGTCCTCGAGCACTGAGGAGCGCTCGCATTGCAATGTTTGACGGTGACTCGCGTCATCCGAAGCCCTCTCCACAAGAGACATGATGCCCGCGACCTTCTGCTAAAGGGAGGACAGCTTGGCCTTAGCAGTGGCCTAGGCATCTTCGGCGGCCTTTCCGCGTTGTTCTGCTGCGGCCAACTTCGCCTTGTAGGTGCAACCTGACCCTGTAGCTCGGCTCGCCGCCTCTTGAAGCGAGCCTCCTGGAACCCCAGCTTTCGGCGGTATTCGCCAAACAGGGCCTGTCGGATCCCCGCCACCTTCTGATCGACATCCGGCTGAATCCTCGCCTCCCGAGAGGCAAGGGAGTCCTCGTTCGCATACACTCGTGATAACCCACAAGTATAGGGGATCGCAACAGTTTTCGAGGGTAGATTATTCAACCCAAATTTATTGATTCGACACAAGGGGAGCCAAAGAATACTCTCAAGTATTAGCAGTTGAGTTGTCAATTCAACCACACCTGGAAGACTTAATATCTGCAGCAAAGTATTTAATAACAAAGTAATATGGAAGTAACGGTAACAGTGGCAAAGTAACGCGAGCAGTTTTTGTAGTGATTGTAACAGTAGCAGCGGTAAAGTAACTAAGCAAGGAGCAATATGTGAAAAGCTCGTAGGCATTGGATCAGTGATGGAAAATTATGTCGGGTGTGATTCCTCATGTAATAGTTATAACATAGGGTGACACAGAACTAGCTCTAGTTCATCAATGTAATGTAGGCATGTATTCTGAATATAGTTATACGTACTTATGGAAAAGAACTTGCATGACATATTTTGTCCTACCCTCCTGTGGTAGCGGGGTCCTATTGGAAACTAAGGGATATTAAGGCCTCCTTTTAATAGAGTACTAGACCAAAGCATTAACACATAGTGAATACATTAACTCCTCAAACTACGGTCATCACCGGGAGTGGTCCCGATTCTCGTCACTACGGGGTTGCCAGATCATAACACATAGTAGGTGACTATTGACTTGCAAGATAGGATCAAGAACTCACATATATTCATGAAAACATAATAGGTTCAGACCTGAAATCATGGCACTTGGGCCCTAGTGACAAGCATTAAGCATGGCAAAGTCACAACAACGTCAATCTTAGAGCATAGTGGATACTAGGGATCAAACCCTAACAAAACTAACTCGATTACATGGTAAATCTCATCCAACCCATCACCGTCCAGCAAGCCTACGATGGGATTGTGACACCCCGAGAACGATGCACCTTGTGTCAGCCAGTTATTCGTCGTCGTTTCCATGTCATCTGCTTTCGTTTTGCATCTTGCCCTGTCATCATGCGCATTGCATCATCATGTTTTCAAAACTTGCATCCGTCCGAGTCCGCCCGTCTTCTCTGTTGTCCGTTCTGAGCCCAAACACACTTGCACGCGCTCGCGGCATCTCCGAATATTTATTTTATAAGTGGCCGGAAATTTTTTCTCGGAATGGGATGAAACTTGGCGTGTGGTCTTATTATAGTGTAGACAAGCCGCCTGCCAAATTTCATCGCATTCGGAGCTCGTTTGATAGCCCAACGGTTAAATATAGAGGCACTAGTCGCTGGTTTATTCGTCGGACGTTTCGGTCTCCGAAACGATGTGCCGGGCCTCTGTCTCTTCTCTCCTCTCAGCCCGAAGGCCTCCTACACAGCCCACCAATCAGCCCACTAGGCCTCTCCTAGCCTCCCGCGCGATCGGATCCGTCAGATCACGATCGGAGGGCTCAAACCCCCCCCCCCCCCCCCCCCC
>LR738711.1:431321439-431368233 GCA_902687465.1 Secale cereale | reverse complement strand
CTAACCCCTCCAAACCCCCTAAACCTAGCCTTGCCTTATTTAAACCCTCCCCCTTCTAATTTTGCTCATTTCTTCCTCTCCTCCTTGATTGCTGCGCCCCCAAGATCTCAGCCTCCGCCACCTCCCACCTTCTCCTTCGATTCCGGCGGCCTCCACCTCCATAGCGACACGTGGCATGCCCCGGTTGGTCACCCCCAGCCGCCAGCCCCGCGCTGACCAACCAGGGAATGCCACCTGGCCGCCCCGCACCCCTGGCCTCGCTATCTCCTGCGCGCCTCACTCCCTCCTGTGCGCCTCGCTTCCTCCCGCTCCCGCTTGCCTCCCGTTCGCCTGCGCCCGCACGCCGACACCCCGCCGCTCGCTTCGCCAGACCACGTCGCCGGAGCAAGCTCTCCTCCTCGCCACCGTTGTCTCCAGCGTCGAACCCGCCGCCCCTCTCCTCGCCAGGCTCCGTCGACCGCCGCCCGCAGAACGCCCAGCCCCGCCGTCGCAGGATCTGGCCGGGACCGGACTCCCTGGCCCCGGATCCGCCGCCGGTCGCCGTCCCGACCTTGCCTGAGGCCCACCTCGCCGAGAGGAGCCGCCGGCGCTCTCCAGCAGATCGGGAGAGCCCGATCCCGTCGAGCCGCGTTGACCCGACCAATGGGCCCGAGCCCCCGCGAGCCCGGACGTGTCCGGGCTGACACGGACACGTCCACCCTCCTAGGTTGTTTTTTCCTTCTAAGTCTCTTTCTGTCTTAAAAATGATGCATACTTTGTCTGATTGTAACTTTTTGTGTGCTTATCCAATTTGAGTGAATGATATGTCAAAATGATCGAGGTGATATGCTCTTCATTTTGTTCCATTCTGGCATGCTTATTTGATTTCATCTTGATGCCCCAATCATCGTTGCAAGAGTGTTATATGTTTAAAACTGATGTTAACTATAATTTTGTTGCATACTTGTGATGCTTGTAACTTTGTGCATGTTTATCCAAATGGAGCCTATGATATGTCAAAATGTTCATTGTGAAGTGCTCTACATGTTGTTTGCTGTAGCATTCATGTTAGGTGCCATATTGCCATGTTAATCTCTGTTGCAAAAGTGCATGTGGCTATTAAGTGCTGAAACTTGTTATGAGATGTTGATTTGACTAGCTCATTGCTATTGATGTGTTTGTCTTCATGCCACATGTCTATATGTTTTAGAAGCACAATCATATGGTCTTTGTTGTGGTGCAATCCGTTTTTCATGATATGCCTTGAGGTGACTTAAAAAAGCTTGTAAACATGCCATACCAATGTTGTTGTTATATACTTAGTGAAAAACTACTAAGTCTGGAATCTATTAAACCTGATGCCATGTTTGCTTGATGCCCTAGTCAAATCCATGCTTGTTTTGGAGTGGCCAATGATCATGTCTTGTTGTCCATGTTATTGTATATCCATCCATGCTCTTACTTGCACATATGGCCTGCTGTAGCTTATTTATTTCTTGCTCTCAAGTTGCTATAAATTTTACCTGTTAGGTTTTTATCAGAATGATCAATTTGGTGAAGCTTGTTGTTATTAATCCATGCCTCCTATGGAGTTGCTCCAATGGAGTTGTTTGATGTATGATATGTCTACTACATGTCCATGCTCTTTATATACTTAGTGGAGTTGGTATGCTTGGTGTTTTGTACCTCCGAAGGCAGCATCGTGATGATGTTTTTGCCTTGCCAGATTTTGACTAAGTCTGGATAAATTTATTGCAACTTACCATGCTTGGTTAATTGTGTTCCAGCAAGCTTTTGGGTGTGTTCTAAGTTCATGCTTGTTAAGTATCATGTCAATTTCACATCCATGCCTCTTGTTAACATGTTTGGGTGATGTAGCTTATATTTACCATGCTCCAAAGTTGCTATGTGGCTGTTAACTTCAGCTTTGCTTTTTAACTTGTTTTGCTCACAACTTCTAGCCCGTTGCTCCGTTTTGAGTGTGTCCTATATGAAACTTGTGTGGTTTTGCATGTAGAAGCTTAATATCATGTCGTTTACATGTTTGGAGTGTGTTTGCATGATGCTTGGGTGCATCTCGCACCGTTGCCATGCTTGTCTTGTTTTGCTCATATCTTCTAGGCCGTAGCTCCGAATTAAACAAACTTTATGTGAAACTTGACTAGAATTTCGTGTAGATCATCATGGTGCATGCTAACCTGCTGTTTATCAACTTTAACTTAAGGTTTGTTCAGATCTGGACCAATTTCCAAATATGCATATGAGGACTTACCGAAATTGCGATATGTTGATTCCGGCCTCATTTAAACTTGTTGGTTTGTGTTGTTCTTGTGTGCTTCATCTTTTGCCATGAATTGCACCATATAGACCTGTCTTGCATCATACTTGGTTGAGCTTCTTGTCATGTTCTTGAGCGGTGTGTTTACCATGTTGTGTGCTTTCTTCTCGCTAGTTCTTTTCCGTTGCGATCGTAAGGATTCGTTCGACTACACGTGGTTCGTCTTCAAGGCTTCTTCTTCGTCTTCTTCATGGATCCATTCTTCTTCCTTGCGGGATCTCGGGCAAGATGAGCATACCCTTGGATACCTTTACCATCATTTCCATGCTTAGTTGTCTCGATGCTATCGTTATATGTCGCGCTACCCATCATTATTGTCAGCCCCTCTCCTTGTTGCCATGAAACCTCTAACCTTTGACACCTTCCTAGCAAACCATTGTTTGCCTATGTTACCCGCTTGCTCAGCCCCTCTTATAGTGTTGTTAGTTGCAGGTGAAGATGAAGTTTGATCCACGCCGGATCTTGTTGCTGGAATATCACAATATCTATTATTATTATTAACACACCTATATACTCGGCAATGGGGGGAAGGCTTGGCCTTTTGCTCGGTCTTTTGTTCCACTCATACCACCTTAGGAGCCGATAAACTAGCATTAAGTTCCCTTATTTTGCGTTCCTTACACGGTTGGGTATATGGGGACCCCTTGACAGTTCGTCTTTGAATAAAACTCCTCCAGCAAGGCCCAACATTGGTTTTAATTTGCAACATAATAAAAACTTAAATATATAATTAATTGCATAGGGAGTTAGCGCTACCCGAGGATTCTTTCTACATAGTAGGGGGGCCAGTGCTGATGGTGTTGGTTCCAAACGGGGAGACTGCGGGGCCACCGCGGGGAAACTCGAGGATTGGCTCCCGTAGGCTCGCCCATCCGGTTGTGGCCTGAGACGAGATATGCGTGGCTACTATCAGGGTGTCGGCATGCCGGGACGTCTTGCTGGACTTGTTTTACCATTGTCGAAATGTCTTGTGCACCGGGATTCCGAGCCTGATCGGATTGTCCCTGAGATAAGGGGTAATATTATTATTGCTTCTGCTGATCGTGAGAGCTTGTGATGGGCTAAGTTGGGACACCCCTGCAGGGTTATGATCTTTCGAAAGCCGTGCCCGCATTTATGTGGCAGATTCGAATTTTTAATGTCCGGTTGTAGAAAACTTGACAGAGGATCCGAAGTAAAACACACAACGGTGTGAGTAACTGTGACTGTCTCTTTTCACTTTGAGAAGAGAACACGGTGGGGTTATGTTTGACTCGTAGGTAGTTCAGGATCTTTATCGATCAATACTAGTTTGCGACCGTTTGCGTAGATGCTCATCTTATTCTTGTACTCGTAAGTTAGCCACCATATTGTGCTTAGCCCCTGCTGCAACCTTCACCACTTTACCTCTTCATACCCTTTAAGCTCTGATAGTCTTGTTACCCATGGTTATGGGATTGCTGAGTCCTCGTGGCTCACAGATACTACAACAACAGTTGTTGGTGCAGGTTTCCGATGTCTTGACGTGAGAGCGATGATCGTTGTGTTGGAGTTCTTTCTTCTTCTTCTTCGGTCTTGGGTTAGGTTCCGGGTCGGCAGCCTGGGATAGCAGATGGATGTCGTTGTGCTTTCATGTTTGCATCCGTAGCCGGATGCCTTGTATTGTTGTTGTATTTATGTGACTTGTATGTATTGTTGCATCCCCCATGTATGTATGTAATGGTACGATGTAATGATATCCATCTTGCTAAGCGCCCGAAATGCGGTTGTGCCCCAATCACGTAAGTGTCACGTGATCGGGATAGAATCGCATCTTGGGCCTGACAAGTTAGTATCAGAGCCTCAACCGACAATAGGAGCCCCCTTGATTGATCGTAGTCTGGCCGTTGTCGAGCCTAGCAGAAAACTTTTTCGGAGTCTAGTTATATCGGAGAGTAGGAATTATTTTTACTCCTCAGCCCCTTCGTCGCTCTGGTGTGGAATCGTGACGTAGGTGTTTTGAATTACCCCTCTTCCCCTTCAAATTTTTTTAGGATCACGCGGTTAGTTTTTGTTTGTTGCGTTGTCAGTTCTTTCATCTGGTGCATCTCTCGTCAAGTGGACTCGACCCTCTTCTTCTTTGCAAGTTCAACCTAAGTTATTTTCAACCGACGGTGGTTTCCCCATCCAATGTGTTCCTTCTTTTTCCCACCCGCCCACCCTTTTTCTTTTCGGAGCCGGAGTGCTTAATTGAGTATCCATCTTACTCGTGTGAAGTCTTTGCTTCATTTCATCAATTGTTTCAACTGGTGAATTCTCGTCTAGCTCGTCGTCATTCTTCTCTTTTCTTCTCCGATAAATTCTCCTCTCGTTTGATATTCTTCACCTCTTTTTCTTTTTCGGTGGATTTCAATTCAAGTTTTCCGGTGTTGTTCTTATTCCTTCATCGGCTCAAGTGTTTTCCCTTGTGTCGTTTGCCTCTCGTCATTTAATCGTTACGGAGTTCTGAAGACATCTCAGGAGTATCATCTGTGTTCCAATTAATTCGAGGTTGTCACCTCATTCGAGTCTTTCAAACGTTCTGGTGCATCATCTCCTTTTAAAACATTCCAACGGTGTTTTCCCTTCGGTGGGCTGATAACCCACAGGTCTTTTCTAGGATCTTACCTGACTCTTCTAATTTCCCGGAGTATTCTAAAATTCTTCTCAAGTGTGACGTAAGTATGGATTCCATCAGTCATATACCTTCTTCAAAATCGCTTTTAATTCTTTTCATCGTTGGTTCAACCTTTTCTCTCTTTTCATACTTCCGGAGTATCTCAATAATTTTGGTGGTATTTCTCGTCATCATTTCAAGACCGACAAAGAGTTCCTCTAAATCTTGTCTGTTCTCTCGACTGTTCGTCGTTCTAGCTTCATGCTATCCTCTCGAATTATTCTGTTGTCATAAATTCGTTCACTTAATCATCCGGAGTATTTCATGAATTCTTTTCTTTGTGTTCCTCCAAAGGCCATCATTTCAGAAGATTTCTTCGTTCTCAGTTTTCAACTTCGTCCTCCAAATATTCCTCATTGATGCCTCTTTGTTCGTCTCACATTTGTTCGGTGCTTCGTTCAAGTATTCTTTAATCAGTCCGTGATCTCTTCGTTCTCTTGTATCTAAATTCCCCAAGTGCCTTATTCTCCCGACGATTCATTCTATGGTATTCACGCAATGTCAATTCCTTATGGTGGTTCGTTCTTTTCTTCACTCGGCTTCAATTCTTACGGTGGTTCGCTTAAGAGTTCTTTTCCGGTGTTATCATATCTATCCATTCATTTTTATTCCAATTCTACCGGTGTTTCATGAAGATTTTCGCAAGTTTGCGATATATCCCTCTTTAATCTTTTCAACAAGAATAAGTAGTATGCAGATCCATTGCTTCTCATCAGTTTAATTGGTGGAGGATAAGCATAACATAATTCTTATTCTTTTCATCAAGTTGTTTAATCCTTTCCCTCGGAATTTGTTCTTGATGAATAAATTTTAGCTCCAAGTGCCTTAATCTTTTCTCTTTCCAGAGTTCAAATTTTTCTCGGTTATCTCGTCGGAACCCCGTCTAAATCATCGCAAGGCTTTATTCTTATTCTTTTCATACTCAACTCCGACTCGTCATCCTTTTCATTACCGGAGTTCTTCATGGTGGTTCATCATGAGTTAATTCAGTCTTCAAGTGTTCAATAATTCTTCTGGAGCAGCTCAAACTTTATATTGTTCAACCTCTCAAGGTTCTTTGAATTAACTCTTTTGTCCTCGAAGGACTTTGTTCTTCCTTTTCCCTTCTGTCTCGTTCCTAAGATCTCGGGACGAGATCTCTTGTTAGTAGGGGAGTGTTGTGACACCCCGAGACAGATGCGCCAGGTGTCAGCCAGTTATTCGTCGTCGTTGCCATGTCATATGCTTGCGTGTTGCATCTTGCCCTCTCATCGTGCGCATTGCATCATCATGTTTTCAAAACTTGCATCCGTCCGAGTCCACCCGTCCTCTCTATTGTCTGTTCTGAGCCCAGACACACTTGCACGTGCTCGCGGCATCTCCGAATATTTATTTATAAGTGGCTGGAAAATGTTCTCGGAATGGGATGAAACTTGGCGTGTGGTCTTATTATAGTGTAGATAGGCCGCCTGCCAAAATTCATCGTATTCGGAGCTTGTTTGATAGCCCAACGGTTAAATATAGAGGCACTAGTCGCCGGTTTATTCGTCGGACGTTTCGGTCTCCGAAACGATGTCCCGGGCCTCTCTCTCTCTCTTCTCTCCTCTCAGCCCGAAGGCCTCCTACACAGCCCACCAATCAGCCCACTAGGCCTCTCCTAGCCTCCCCCGCGATCGGATCCGTCGGATCACGATCGGAGGGCTCAAAGCCCCCCCCTAATCCCTCCAAACCCACTAAACCTAGCCTTGCCTTATTTAAACCCTCCCCCATCTAATTTTGCTCATTTCTTCCTCTCCTCCTTGATTTACGCGCCCCCAAGATCTCAGCCGCCGCCACCTCCCACCTTCTCCTACGATTCCGGCGGCCTCCACCTCCATAGCGACACGTGGCGCGCCCCGATTGGTCACCCCCAGCCGCCAGCCCCGCGCTGACCAACCAGGGAATGCCACCTGGCCGCCCCGCACCCCTGGCCTCATCCCACCCGCGCCAAGCCCGCCAGGCCCGGCCGCGGCCCGACCCGAGACATATCGCCCGAGCGCGCCTCGCTCCCTCCTGCGCGCCTCGCTTCCTCCCGCTCCCGCTCACAGCCTGTTTGCCGTCGCCCGCACGCCGGCGCCCCGCCGCTCGCTTCGCCGGACCACGTCCCCGGATCAAGCTCTCCTCCTCGCCGTCGTCGTCTCCAGCGCCGAAACCGCCCCCCTCTCCTCGTCAGGCTTTGTCGACCGCCGCCCGCAGAACGCCCAGCCCCGCCGTTGCCGGATCTGGCCGGGACCGGACTCCCTGGCCTCGGATCCGCCGCCGGTCGCCGTCCCGATCTCGCCTGAAGCCCACCTCGCCGGGAGGAGCCGTCGTCGCTCTCCAGCAGATCGGGAGAGCCCGATCTCGTCGAGCCGCGTTGACCCGACAAGTGGGCCCGAGCGCCAGCGAGTCCAGACGTGTCCGGGCTGACACGGACGCGTCCACCCCCCTAGGTTTTTTTTCTTCTATGTCTCTTTCTATCTTAAAAATGATGCATACTTTGTCTGATCGTAACTTTTTGTGTGCTTATCCAAATTGAGTGAATGATATGTCAAAATGATCGTGGTGATATGCTCTTCATTTGGTTCCATTGTGGCATGCTTATTTGAGTTCATCTTGATGCCCTAATCATCGTTGTAAAAGTGCTATATGTTTAAAACTGCTGTTAACTATAATTTTGTTGCATACTTGTGATGCTTGTAACTTTGTGCATGTTAACCCAAATGGAGCCTATGATATGTCCAAATGTTCATTGTGAAGTGCTCCACATGTTGGTTGCTGTAGCATTCACGTTAGGTGCCATATTGCCATGTTAATCTCTGTTGCAAAAGTGCATGTGGCTGTTAAGTGCTGAAACTTGTTATGAGATGCTGATTTGACTTGCTCATTGCTATTGATGTGTTTGTCTTCATGCCACATGTCTATATGTTTTAGAAGCACAATCATATGGTCTTTGCTGTGGTGCAATCCATTTTTCGTGATATACCTTGAGGTGACTTAAACTAGCTTGTAAACATGCCATGCCAATGTTGCTGTTTTATACTTAGTGAAAAAACAAGTCTGGAATCTGTTTAACCTGATGCCATGTTTGCTTGATGCCCTAGTCAAATCCATGCTTGTTTTGGAGTGGCCAATGATCATGTCTTGTTGTCCATGTTATTGTCTATCCATCCATGCTCTTACTTGCACATATGGCCTGTTGTAGCTTATTTATTTCTTGCTCTCAAGTTGCTATAAATTTTACCTGTCAGGTTTTTATCAGCATGATCAATTTGGTGAAGCTTGTTGTTATTAATCCATGCCTCCTATGGAGTTGCTCCAATGGAGTTGTTTGATGTATGATATGTCTACTACATGTCCATGCTCTTTATATACTTAGTGGAGTTGATATACTTGTTGTTGTGTGCCTCCGAATGCAACATCGTGATGATGTTTTTGCCTTTCCAGATTTTGACCAAGTTTGAATAAATTTATTGCAACTTGCCATGCTTGGTTAATTGTGTTCCAGCAAGCTTTTGGGTGCGTTCTAAGTTCATGCTTGTTAAGTATCATGTCTATTTCACATCCATGCCTCTTGTTAACATGTTTGGGTGTTGTAGCTTATATTTACCTTGCGCCAAAGTTGCTATGTGGCTGTTAACTTCAACTTTGCTTTGTAACTTGTTTTCCTCACAACTTCTAGCCCGTTGCTCCATTTTGAGTGTGTCCTATATGAAACTTGTGTGGTTTTGCATGTAGAAGCTTAATATCATGTTGTTTACATGTTTGGAGTGTGAATGCTTGATGTTTGGGTGCATCTTGCACCGTTGCCATGCTTGTCTTGTTTTGCTCATATCTTCTAGGCCGTAGCTCCGAATTAAACAAACTTTATATGAAACTTGACTAGAATTTCGTGTAGATCGTCATGGTGCATGTTAACCTGCTGTTTATCAACTTTAACTTAAGGTTTTTTCAGATCTGGACCAATTTCCAAATATGCATATGAGGACTTACCGGAATTGCTATATGTTGATTCCGGCCTCATTTAAACTTGCTAGTTTGTGTTGTTATTGTGTGCTTCATCCTTTGCCATGAATTGCACCATATAGACCTGTCTTGCATCATACTTGGTTGATATTCTTGTCATGTTCTTCAGCGGTGTGTTTACCATGTTGTGTGCTTTCTTCTCGCTAGTTCTTTTCTGTTGCGATCGTGAGGATTCGTTCGACTACACGTGGTTCGTCTTCAAGGCTTCTTCTCCATCTTCTTCATGGATCCGTTCTTCTTCCTTGCGGGATCTCAGGCAAGATGACCATACCCTTGGATACCTTTACCATCATTGACATGCTTAGTTGTCTCTATGCTACCGTTATATGTCTCGCTACCCATCATTATTGTCAGCCCCTCTCCTTGTTGCCATGAAACCTCTAACCTTTGACACCTTCCTAGCAAACCATTGTTTGGCTATGTTACCCGCTTGCTCAGCCCCTCTTATAGTGTTGTTAGTAGCAGGTGAAGATGAAGTTTGATCCATGTCGGATCTTGTTGCTGGAATATCACAATATCTATTATTATTATTATTATTAACACACCTATATACTCGGCAATGGGTGGAAGGCATGGCCTTTTGCTCGGTGTTTTTTTCCACTCATGCCACCTTAGGAGCCGATAAACCGGCTTTATGTTCCTTGATTTTGCGTTCCTTACATGGTTGGGTATATGGGGACCCCTTGATAGTTCGTCTTTGAGTAAAACTCCTCCAGCAAGGCCCAACATTGGTTTTAATTTGTAACATAATTAAAACTTAATTAATTAATTAATTGCATAGGGAGTTAGCGCTACCCGAGGATTCTTTGTACATAGCAGGGGGGCTAGTGCTGATGGTGTTGGTCCAAAACTGATGGTGCTCGCCCATCCGGTTGTGGCCTGAGACGAGATACGCGCGGCTACTATCAGGGTGTCGGCACGCCGGGAGGTCTTTCCGGACTTGTTTTACCATTGTCGAAATGTCTTGTGCACCGGGATTCCGAGCCTGATCGGATTGTCCCTAAGATAAGGGGTAATACTATTATTACTTATGCTGATCGTGAGAGCTTGTGATGGGCTAAGTTGGGACACCCCTGCATGGTTATGATCTTTCGAAAGTCATGCCCGTGGTTATGTGGCAGATTCGATTTTGTTAGTGTCCAATTGTAGAAAACTTGACAGAGGATCCGAAGTAAAACACACAATGGTGTGAGTAACCGTGACGGTCTCTTTTCACTTTGAAAAGAGAACACGGTGGGGTTATGTTTGACTCGTAGGTAGTTCAGGATCTTTAGCAATCAATATTAGTTTGCGACCGTTTGCGTAGATGCTCATCTTATTCTTGTACTCATAAGTTAGCCACCATATTATGCTTAACCGCTGCTGCAACCTTCACCACTTTACCTCTTCCTACCCTTTAAGCTCTGATAGTCTTGTTAACCATGGTTATGGGATTGCTGAGTCCTCGTGGCTCACAGATACTACAACAACAATTGCAGGTGCAGGTTTCTGATGTCTTGACGTGAGAGCGATGATCGTTGTGTTGGAAGTTCTTTCTTCTTCTTCTTCAGTCTTGGGTTAGGTTCCGGGTCGGCAGCCTGGGATAGCAGATGGATGTCGTTGTGCTTTCATGTTTGCATCCGTAGATGGATGCCTTGTATTGTTGTTGTATTCATGTGACTTTTATGTATTGTTGTATCCCCCATGTATGTATGTAATGGTACGATGTAATGATATCCATCTTGCTAAGCGCCCGAAATGCGGTTGTGCCCCAATCACGTAAGTGTCACGTGATCGGGATAGAATCGCATCTTGGGCCTGACAGGGATTACTCATGCACGATGGTGAGCATCATGGAATTGGTGATGGAGGAAGGTTGATGATGGCAACGGCGACGATCTCCACTCTCCGGAGCCTCGAACGGACTCCAGATCAGCCCTCCCGAGAGAGATTAGGGCTTGGCGGCGGCTCCGTATCGTAAAACGCGATGAATCCTTCTCTCTGATTTTTTCTCCCCGAAAGTGAATATATGGAGTCAGAGCTGAGGTCGGTGGAGCGTCAGGGGGCCCACGAGACAGGGGGGCGCGCCCTCGCCCTCGTGGACAAGGTGTGGGCCCCCTGGTCTAGATTCTTCCGCTGGTATTTTTTATATATTCCAAAATAATTCTCCGTTGATTTTCAGGTCATTCATACAACTTTTATTTCTGCACAAAAATAACACCACGGTAGTTCTACTAAAAACAGCGTCAGTCCGGGTTAGTTCCATTCAAATCATGCAAGTTAGAGTCCAAAACAAGGGTAAAATTGTTTGGAAAAGTAGATACGTTGGAGACGTATCAACTCCCCAAAGCTTAAATCTTTGCTTGTCCTCAAGCAATTCAGATGATAAACTGAAAGTGATAAAGAAAAACTTTGACAAACTCTGTTTGCTCTTGTTGTTGTAAATATGTAAGGCCAGCATTCAAGTTTTCAGCAAAGATTATGAACTATCTACATTCACAATAACTTTCAGGTCTCATGTTTACTCATATCAATGGCATAATCAACTAGCGAGCAATAATAATAAACCTCGGATGACAACACTTTCATAACAATCATAATATGATATGACAAGGTGGTATCTCGCTAGCCCTTTCTAAGACAGCAAAACATAAATGCAGAGCACCTCTGGAGATCAAGGACTGACTAGACATTGTAATTCATGGTAAAAGAGATCCAGTCACAATCATACTCAATGTAAATTAATAGCAATACATGCAAATGACAGTGGTGCTCTCCAACTAGTGCTTTTTAACGAGAGGATGATGACTCAACATAAAAGTAAATAGATGGGCCCTTCGCAAAGGGAAGCAGGGATTTGTAGAGGTGTCAGAGCTCGAGTTTGAAATGGAAATAAAATATATTTTGAGTGGTATACTTTCATTGTCAACATAACAACCAAGAGTTCCCGATATCTTCCATGCTACACACATTAAAGGAGGTTCCCAAACTGAATGGTAAAGTTTATACTCCCCCACCCACCAACAAGCACACTCCACGGCTAGCCCGAAAAACGGGTACCGACCATACCAACAACAGCCCTAGGGGATTTTTGTTTAATTATTTTGATTTGAGCATGGGACTGGGCATCCCGGTTACCAGCCATTTTCTCGTGAACGATGAGCGGAGTCCAGTCATCGTGAGAATAACCCACCTATCATGGAATATATAGACAGCCCTAGTTGATACATGAGCTGTTCGATCATACAAAACAGAATTTCATTTGAAGGTTTGGAGTTTGGCACATACAAATTTACTTGGAACGGCAAGTAGATACCGCATATAGGAAGGTATGGTGGACTCATATGGAACAACTTTGGGGTTCATGGAAGTGGATGCACAAGCAGTATTCCCGCTTAGTACAAGTGAAGGCTAGAAAGAGACTGGGAAGCGACCAGCTAGAGAGCGACAACAGTCATGAACATGCATTAAAATTAGTCAACAATGAATGCAAGCATGAGAAGGATATAAATCACCATGACCATAAATATCATGAAGGCTATGCTGATTTTGTTTCAACTACATGCGTGAACAAGTGCCAAGTCAGACCACTTGAATCGTTCAAAGGAGGATACCACCCTATCATACCACATTACAACCATTTTAATATCATGTTGGCACGCAAGATAGACCATTATAAACTCTTAGCTAATTAAGCATGGCATGAGCAGCTATGATCTCTAATTGTCAATGCAAGCATGTTTCAATAATAATTGTCATTGTCATTTCAAGCATGTTTCATAATAGCATTATAATCTAGATAAGCAGGTGGCGACTTCACATCGTTCTCGTGTATGGGTACATGAAGATAATTAGCCAAGCGAGTTGCATAAATTCCACCAAATAAATATCCATTTAAACTGTTAAGATGTAACCTTCGTGCAACAATGGCCCCCAAATTATATTGTCTATTACCTAATACCGCACTCTTGAGGACACTAAGATCTGGAACGCACATGTGCCAAGCCTCATCCTTACCGTTAATGCATCTACCAATGAAGAGAGCAAACTAATGTATGGCAGGGAAATGAATGCTCCCTATGGTAGCTTGTGTGATTTCCCTAGATTCACCCACAGTGAAACTAGCTAGAAAGTCCTTATATTCAGATTTGCATGGTTTGCCAACATTACCCCACTGTGGAAGTTTACAAGCTTCATTAAAATCTTCTAAGCCCATGGTATAAGATTTATCATAAAGATCAAATAAGACGGTGTGAGAATTATGTGAAGACATAAATTTAAACCTACTCACAAAGGAATCAGTTAAGTAGTGGTATTGTGGGCACTTATCTGACACAGAGTCCTCAATATTAGCATTACACACATAAGTATAAAATTCTTCCTTGATACCTGCCTGGATCATAAACTCCTCTGACGGCCATTCACAAGGCCGCACTTGAGGTAGTTCATCGTCCAGCTCACGTATCACGAGCCTTGGTCCTTGCTTCCTTGAGGAACCACCTTGATAGATTTTCCTATGCATTTTTCTGAAAATTTTCTGAAATTCGTAGTAAATCAAAATAAAAGTGAACCAAACTCAACAAGATTGATAGCAACCACTCCCACAAGTGCCTAGACACTATACCCGCGACTTGAAGATTGATAATATCCGATTGTAGAGAACTTGACACTAAACCCGAAGTAAAATACACCACCCGCGTGCGTAACCATGACCATCCCTTTTCGAGGGAGTTCGGGAAGAGAACATGGTGGGGTTATGTTTTACTTGTAAGTAGTTCAGGATCACTTCTTGATCATTACTAGTTTGCTACTGTTATGCGTAGTTGCTCTTCTTACTCTTGTACTTGTAAGTTAGCCACCATACAAATGCTCAATGCATGCTGCAACCTCACCGCTTATGCATTCCATACCCATTAAGCTTTGCTAGTCTTGATACCCATGGTAATGGGATTGCTGAGTCCTCATGGCTAGCAGATTACTACAAAAATAGTTGCATGTACATCTTATGCGATGATCTGACGTGAGAGCGATGCATGTTTGCTTTTGGAGTTCTTCTTTTACTTCTTCTTCTTTGATCAAGGGATAGGTTCCGGGTCAGGAGCCTGGGATCAGCAGGGTGGATGTTGTTCTCTTTTTCGTCTGATTTCATCTGTAGTCGGATCCTACTCTTCTATATGAGGATTGCTATGCATTGATATATTGTCGCATTCATGCTGTAACTTGTGGCGAGTGTAAGCCTTTATCTCGTATCTCATATATTCAGTACATGGTATGTTTTAATGACATCCACCTTGCTAAGCGCTCGTAATGCGGTTGTGCCCCAATCATGAGTTCATCACGTGATCGGGATGAAACCGCATCTTGGGCGCTACAATCCTGGTACACCATACCTCAGTGTCTATACTGCATCATAGCCCACCCCTAGCTAGGGTCAGTGCTACGCACGGCCTCCAACACATATCCTACAAATACCAGAAATGAGTTGCAACTCCTTGACAAATATCAACGCGATTAATAAGTGGAGAGGATCAATTAAGTATCCCAATGTGTGGTAGTAACTGTCTTGGATCACAAACACATAACTCAGTTCCCGAGGATGGTCCCAATGAGACAACCCACCATGTACTCCTACATGGCCTCTCATCGCTACCTTTACCAAATCATGTTCACATAGTTAGCCCTAAATAGTAGGACATGTTCACCACCATTCCAATCCTTTCCAGATGAATCGGACCTGACACAACTCTAAGAATAGCAGCCATAACAAGAAAGGATGAATGAGTAGGCACATCCTGGCTCAAACAACTCCTAATCATGCTAGTGGGTTTCAACTATTTACTATGGAAAAAACTGTTTATGCAGAGGAATGGGTCAACTACCAGAACATGTAACAATTGAATCGTTGTTGTCCTAATGCGGTAAAAGAGAGAAAGAGGGAGAGAGTGGGATTGTATCGGAATGCTCAAAGGGGTTTTGCTTGCCTGGCACTTCTGAATATAGCATTGTGTGTTCATCAGTAACATTGATATCAATGTCGAAAAACGTCTACCGAGAGGGAACAAACACTGGCAATGTAGAAGGAACATAATCAATGCAATGCAACAATATGATGCATTGTCATGACATGACAATATGTTGTTGATTGAGCTAATGCAACTAGCAACCAGATTAAATAAAATTCGTTTGAACCAAAGATTCAAATTCAACTCCATATGTGATCAGTCAAATGCCATTTATTCGATTTGACAATTTAGCATTCATGCATGAAAATGCCATAAACAGATTCTTCATATTTTTTGATAATTTTTCATATAGAAATTATTTTCATCTGAGCTACGGTTGAATTGCTATGAATTTTTTGAACTTTAGGTAATTTCTGGAAAATGGTGCACATTTTTAAAGGGCATTTTGAGTTCATTGAAAATACTTCGGTTGAACCTAGTTTGATTATAAGGTGCTAGGGTTTGATCAATCCCCATTTCACATTTCATGATAGTTAAACATGGTGCAAGACATGAAAGCTAGCCTAGGTCATACCAGACTAGGGATGTGACAACTGTTAGGACCCCAATCGTAAGTCACACTGATCTAGCATGTAACACATCATATCACTTTGCGGCCTCCCGCACGGTAACCAATGGCTGCCACCTTAACTGGGCCGGGACCATTTGCGCCTTTTGTATCACATATATGATAGTGCTGCTATCATCCATTTGACAATGAACCCGTGCCGACATGACTAGTCATAAACCCAAGGTGGCACTAAATTATAGGGACAAAGCATACATGACCCACCAATGCACGTTTGGTCAGCAACGAGTGTAACCGGGCTCTAGCAAGCTAATAGGACCGTGGTAAACACCGTGTGACATTTTCTCGAAGGGTCATACATAGGAGCAAGGAAGGACATTTGCCGATCAATCCTTGTGTTCCGGAGCAGTAGCAAGCTACCAAGGCTCAGTGGAGGCACTAGGAGGCATTTCCCCATAAGAAAGGCAATCGAGAATACACAACTAGGTGTCGGATCCTAGACATACCAAGCATTTCAATTAATACACACAATATGCTCCATATGTGTAGATACAACATGGCATCACAACAAAACTCTACAACTGAAGTATTTATTTAAAAGGCTACGATGAGCCATACATTACATGATATTACAAACATGGGTCTCATCACCGAACATACAGTCTCACAAGCATCAAGCAACTGCGGAAGCTTATCCGGTCTGAGTATAGAGAGCTGAAAAGAAAGAAGGATAGAAAGACTAACTATCTACAAGAACCTACAAAGGAACCAAACCTTTGTCTGGGATTCCCAAGCTAATTGGTAAAGGTCAAACTCATCGTAGGTACCACTAGCGAGACTGAGGTCTTTAAGCAATAACATAAATTAAGCAAACGTGATTACAAATGTTCATAGCAAGACTATTATCAGAACTATCTACTTATGCATCAATATCAATAATGGGGTTGCGGAGTTTAATAGCGGTAAGCCATCTTTGACTCTGTGGCTATCCTTTACTACGACTACTAGTATTTTCTTTGAGGTGAGAAAGCGCACATGAGTCCACATATTCACCATAACAATACACCACTATGGATCCACTCTCGTCTTCCGTCAAGAAGGTCATCCATAGCACTCACTCTTATCTTGCGCATTTTAGAGTAGCCTCTTCCAGGTATCCATGAACAATGTAAGATGTCTAAGTAGTCCATATCAGCGGACTAGGCTATTCGAATAGTTTTGTAACCCTGTAGGGGTGTACTTCTAAACACATGTATCCACCACTTATCCCCTACACATGGTTGGAAGACTTCAAGCGAAAGCAGGAGAGGGTGTAGACCATGACCTAACCAACCACACAAGTCTCTAGTCCAGGTTTATCGCATATTTGAGTTCCATCCACAAGGAAGTCCGGTCGAGGTTTCCACTACTGCCCCAAACGATGTGTGTAGGGTTCCCAAGGCCACCAAACGGGTGCCTTGGTACATCGGGCCACAATGTATCTGCCGCATCACAGCCCACCCCTAGAGTCAGCGCTACGCACGACCTCCAACACATATCCTACAAACACCAGAAACTAATTGCAACACCTGGATAGATGACAAGGTGGTCAATAAGTCGAGCGGGGTCATAATTCAGGGCCCAATGTGTGGTATTAACTCACTTGGACCACAAACATAGAACTCAGTTCCTAAGAACAGTTTCAATGAAACAACTCACCATGTACTTCTACATGGCCTCTCATCGCTACATTTATAAAACCATGTTCACACACTTATCTTTCAACAGTACAACTTGTTCACCACCATCCCAATCCATCCCAGATGAATGATACTTAACACAACTCTAAGCATAGATAACATAACAAGCAAGCATGAATGAGTAGGTGTTGGAGATATGCCCGAGAGGCAATCATGTATGCCGATATTTCCTATGTGTTTATGAATAAAGATAGTCCTTGGATGAAATCAATGATACTTATTCGCAAGTGCGTGACTTGTCTGTGAGATCTTATGTTGTATGATACATCCTAGATTGTCCCTAGTCGCAAGTGACGTGTGGACACACGTCGGACTAGACTAGCATATGATACGGTAGATGGATCGCTCTCACTAGCCATGGAGTATTGGATGCTAACAGGATAATATGGACTTGGAAAGGTCTGGTCAGATTCGACATAGTCGGATCCGAGTCGAGATAAGGTCCGAGTCGGACAGACCCAACTATGAGACACAGCGATACGTCATCTATGAGTCTCTAGTGCAACATACATTCTATGTCCTAAGACCTAAGCTGACGCATGTACTCAGGATGGTGATAGACTTTCTTTGGTCAGACTAAACACTACTCCATAAATGGGTAGTTACAAAGGTAAGTTTCGGGCTTGTCCAGACCCATGATGTGATACGTGGTCGAGCAAGATGGGATTTGCCCCTCCGATCAGGAGAGATATACTCTGGGCCCCTCGTGTGATCTGACCAGGATAAGCATGGCCATGCGACAAGGATTATGAGATAATCTGGTTTGGGTCGGCATCACTGGAACGAGAAAGAGTTCGGGCTAGCACAAGGATGACAATCTCGCCTGGAGCCCGACAACAAATATCGTGTGGCATGGGGAATGGAAGTGTGACATGTTCTACAGGTTCGCTAACCAGCTTCATAGTCTGCTTGGTGGTCGGCATGCCTTGCTAGAAGCTGCTACCAACCATACAGGTCGGAGGTGATCCGAACTGTGACCAAGCCGACTTGAACCTAAGGGGTCGGGCGCTTAAGGGAAGGAACCTGTGAGGTTGGATCCGACTCCACGAGTCAGACTTAGTCCTACTCGGACTCGGATACAGACCGAAAAGACTTTGGGCTTTAGGGTCCGTGCGAGGCCCAAGTGTTGAGCCCGCGATGGATGCCTATATATAGTGGAGGTGCGGCACACTCATTTGGTTGATCTCTTCGGCGCCGTCATTAGGGCTTTGCATGTGTTGCAACTAGCCACCTTCACTCGCTGCCGGTTGTGTGATCAGGCCTAGCAATCTGTCGCACGATGTTCCTCTTGCACGCGCAGATACCGTTAGAGGCGGTGCACTTGCGCCGCTCCGGCAGAACTGCTCGCGAGATCTGATCGGCTACATTGGAGACTGACGAGGAGGAGACGACTTAGGAAACGTGCTGCCCCAACTCTACTTCTGCTGCACGGCACTGCGCGTCTAGTGGTAATGATCTATGATTCATCTCCCTTATCATGTTCCTGGATGTTTTGCACATAGTGAAAGCACAAGTGCTCCCTGGGTGATTTTGGTAATAAATGTCAACGTATCTCCTGTTGGACTAATGTTTCCATCTAGTATATTTCAGACAAGTTCAACAAATGGAGTGGCATGGACTAGAGGATGTGGAACCCCTTCAGAATGATAAAGATGAATGGATCGGCTCAAGCTCAAATCTAAGGACTCTACATTTTCTATTTCGGTGATCCAAGATCACATTGAGTCCATAGGAAAGCCAATACTATTAAAAGGGGATGAGGTGTTGCTTAATGGCTTGCTTGCTCATGATGCTTAGTGATATGCTCCAAAACCCTCAACCACTTTCTCACATCCACGTATGTCCCAAACCAAAAGTCAAACTCGGCCCCACCGAAAATATCTATCCGGCGCCACCGATTTCTTTTGACATAGCCACTGCTAGAAAACCTAATCATTTCGGTCTCATCGAAAGGGATCTCGGTATCACCAAGATGGGATTGCAAACTCTCTGTTGCCTGTTGCAATATTTTCGGTCTAATCGAGATGTGCAATCGGTCCCACCGAGTCTGTAATGCAAACTCCTTGTTGCCTCTTCGTAACATTTCGGTCTCACCGAAATGAGCGAATCGGTCCCACCGAGTTTGCCTGACCAACTCTCTGTGTGCTTATTACCAAAATCGGTCTCATCGAGTTTGTGTAATCGGTCCCACCGAGATTACGTTATGCCCTAACCCTAATGAAATCGGTCCCACCGAGTTGATCATATCGATTCCACCGAAATACCTAACAGTCACATTATGAACTAAATCGGTATGACTGAGTTCTTTGAATCGGTCCCACCGAGTTTGGTAAATTGTGTGTAACGGTTAGATTTTGTGTGGAGGCTATATATACCCCTCCACCCACTCTTCACTCGTGGAGAGAGCCATCAGAACATACCTACACTTCCATCATTCATGTTCTGAGAGAGAACCACCTACTCAAGTGTTGAGATCAAGATATTCCACTTCTACCATATGAATCTTGTTCTCTAGCCTTCCCCAAGTTGCTTTCCACTCAAATCCTTCTTCCAACATATCCAAATCTGTGAGGAGCTGTTTGAGTGTTAGGGAGACTATCACTTGAAGCATTTGAGCAAGGAGTTCATCATCAACACACCGTCTATTACCTTTTGGAGAGTGGTGTCTCCTAGATTGGTTAGGTGTCACTTGGGAGGCTCCGACAAGATTGTGGAGTTGAACCAAGGAGTTCGTATGGGCAAGGAGATCGCGTACTTTGTGAAGATCTACCGCTAGTGAGGCAGGTCCTTCGTAGGCGATGGCCATGGTGGGATAGACAAGGTTGCTTCTTCGTGGACCCTTCGTGGGTGGAGCCCTCCGTGGACTCGCGTTTCGTTACCCTTCGTGGGTTGAAGTCTCCATCAACTTGGATGTACGATAGCACCACCTATCGGAACCAAGACAAAAAACATCGTTGTCTTCACTTGCGTTTGCTCCTTCTAAACTCCTCCCTTTCACCTTCATATGCAATTGTCTTTACTTTCTGCTGCTACACTCTTAGAATTGCATGTGTAGGTTGACTACTTGACTTGTGCTTAGTTGCTAAAATCTGCCAAGAATTAAAATTGGGAAAAGGCTATTTTTGCTTTAGTCAAGTGGTCAAAGTTGCATGCTTTACTTCACAATACCAATATTCTCTTGTCATATATGCTTGTTGTGTATTCTGAAAGTTAAACATGTGCTAAGACTCCACTCCAACATCAAGTATGTTAAAAGCTGCCACTTTTCTTGCTAGAGTCTATTCACCCCCCCCCTCTAGACACATTCTCTTCTCAATCCTTTCACGTAGGAAAATTTTAATTTGCAGTCGACACACCATACAGTAGAACCCAATAGTAGGCACATCATGGCTCAAACAACTCCTAATCATGCTGGTGGTTTTCAACTATTTACTATGGCAAAGACAGGTCATGTAGAGGAATTGGTTAAACTACCGCAACATGTAATAGTTGAATCGCTATTGTCCTAATCAAGTAAAAGAGAGTAGGGTGAGAGAGTGAGATTGTATCAGAGCGATCAAGGGGGTTTGATTGCCTAGCACTTATGAAGATAATATTGTTCTTCATCGTTGTCAACGATCACAACGTCAGAACCGTCTTCTACCGAGAAGGAACAAACACTGGCTAAAACCAGCGGAACACTATCAATGCAATGCCAAAATATGATGCATGATCATGACATGGCAATCTGTTGTTGATTGAGCTAATGCAACTAGCAACAAAGTTAAATGAAGTTGGTTTGAACAGAAAACAATTTGGGAGAAGACAGAAGTCCTACCTAGCAGCCCACTCGCTGGTCCAGCACTGTGCTGGCCCATGCCAGTCATCGTTGTCCTCGCGCTAGAAGGACTAGGCGCATGGGCAGAGCTCGTGCACAGGCACCGACCCACGTCCTACTTCCACCGCGACGCCCCGGACCTTCCAGTCGTGCCACTGTGATGCCCAACTTGAAACGCCCAAGATGCGGCTATATCTCCCACGTGTCGAGGCACGACTTAGAGGCATAACCGCATTTTGGTATGATCGCAAGAAGGGTCATCTTCACACATTAGCATGTAAATGAATAGGAAAGTAAAATAGTTGGCTTACTATTGCCACGTCACACAATGATCAAATTGAACATAGATCATTCAAAGTACACACATAGTGCGACTACGGAGAAAACCAAATGAAAAGAAGATAACCACCCAACTATGACCGATCGGCCCTAGTAGGAACCACTACTGATCATCGGGGTACGTCATGTACATACGCCCACGCTCTTCATCGAACTCCCATTGGAGCTCCTGGCCATTGCATGCATCGAACTCAGTTGTACCTACACATGTTTGTGTAGTAAACCGTGAGTCACGAGGACTCAGCAATCTTGTTCCCGGGTATCAAAACTACCAAATCTTTTAGGTGGGGAGAAGTTATCAAGTGGGGTTGCAGCAAGTGCTATGCATATATGTGGTGGTTAGCTTATGAACTTTCAGAGTGGGATGAGAAGCTACGCCAATGATCGTAAACTAGTAATGATCACTAAGTGATCTTGTCTACCTACGAGTCATTAATAACCCAACCATGTTCTCTTCCCAAACTCCCTCAAAAAGAGACCATCACGGCTACGCACACAAGTTATGTATTTTATTTGTGTTCTTGTGTCAAGTTATCTATAACCGGATATTAACAAACTCCAATACGCCACATAACCACGGGCACGGCTTTCGAAAGATCATAACCCTGCAGGGGTGTCCCAACTTAGCCCATCACAAGCTGTCACGATCAGCAGAGGTAAAACCTCTTATCTTAGGGACAACACGATCAGACTCAGAATCTCGGTGCACAAGATATTTTGACAATGGTAAAACAAGTCCAGCAAGACCTCCCAATGTGTCGACACCCCGATAGGAGCCGCGCGTATCTTGTCTCAGGCCACGATCGGATGAGCACTACGTACATCAATCGAAGACCCCAGTACATGGGTGGCACCGCAAGTGGCTCTAGTTTGGACCAACATTCATGAGGAGCACTGGCCCGGGTTGTTCATTAAGAATCTTTGGGTTAATTACTCCCTATGAAAGTTTGTAGTTATTAGGAAAATGGTAAAACCAAAGTTAGGCCTTGCTGGAGGAGTTTTGTTCAAAGCGAACTATCAAGGGGGGGCAATAAACCCCAACCGCGTTAGGAACACAAAATCAAGGAACATAACACCGGTTTATCGGTTCTTAAGGAGGCATGAGTGGAACAAAACACCGAGCAAAAGGCCAAGCCTTCCACCCAATGCCAAGTATATAGGTGCATTAATTTAAATTAGTGATATTGTTATATTCCCAAAATATCCAATCCAACATGGAGCAAACTTCATCTTCACCTGCAACTAAAATCGCTATAAGAGGGGCTTGAGCAAAGCGTATCTTAGCCAAACAACGGTTTGCTAGGAAGGTAGTTAGAGGTTTCATGGCAAGGTAGGGGATGACATGCAAATAAATAGGTAGCTCGACAAGGTGATAGAGCGGGACAACTAGCAAACAAACGATAGAGGTGATATCAAGGAATGGTCATCTTGCCTGAGGTCCCGCTAGGAAGAAGAACGAGTCATTGAAGAAGACAAACGGACGTAGTCGAACGAATCCTCACAACTCTGGAACGAAACCGAAGCTAACGAGAGAAGCAAACCGGAAAGAAGAAAACAACATGGTAAACACAAACAGGCATAAACATGGCATATGATGCACAACAAGTATTATGCATGTCTGGTCTAAATATGCATGGCATGGCAAGGTGCACAAACAAAATTACAAGTTAAGTGGAGCTCAATATGCAATGATTTGCATATTGACAATACACCACATTCAAATATTTAGGTTGATCTCGGTTATGTGCACAACAATACTAAATGTTGATTAACATGGCAAGAGGTGAAGCATAAGTAAACTAACTATTTAAGCAAGTGTCTCTAGTTTGGACCAACAGTCATGAGGAGCACTAGCCCGGGTTGTTGATTTAGAATCCTCGGGTTAATTACTCCCTAAGCAAGTTTTTAGTTATTAGGAAAATGGTAGAACCAAAGTTGGGACTTCCTGGAGGAGTTTTATTCAAAGCGAACTATCAAGGGGGGGCCATAAAGCCCAACCGCGTTAGGAACGCAAAATCAAGGAACATAACATCGGTTTATCGGTTCTTAAGGCGGCATGAGTGGAACAAAACACCGAGCAAAAGGCCAAGCCTTCCACCCATTGCCAAGTATATAGCTGCATTAATTTAAATAAGTGATATTGTTATATTCCCAAAATATCCAATCCAACATGGAGCAAGCTTCATCTTCACCTGCAACTAAAAATGCTATAAGAGGGGCTTGAGCAAAGCGTAACTTAGCCAAACAACGGTTTGCTAGGAAGGTAGTTACAGGTTTCATGGGAAGGTAGGGGCTGACAAGCAAAGAAATAGGTAGCGCGACAAGGCGACAGAGTGGGACAACTAGCAAAGCAACGATAGAGGTGATATCAAGGAATGGTCATCTTTCCTGAGATCCCACTCGGAAGAAGAACAAGTCCATGAAGAAGACAAAGGGCCGTAGTCGAACGAATCCTCACAACTCCGAAAAAAACCAAAGCTAATGAGAGAAGCAAACCGGAAAGAAGAAAACAACATGGTAAACACAAACAAGCATAAACATGGCATATGTTGCACAACAAGTATGATGCATGTCCGGTCTAAATATGCATGGCATGGCAAGGTGCACAAATAAAACTACAAGTTAAGTGGAGCTCAATATGCAATGAGTTGCATATTGACAAAACACCACATTCAAATATTTAGTTTGATCCTGGTTATGTACAACAACAATATTAAATGTTGATTAACATGGCAAGAGGTGAAGCATAAGTAAACTAACTATTTAAGCATGTTAAATAGGGCCGGAAACAACAAACAACAATTCCGGAAAATCCCCATGTGCATATTTCAAATTTGGTGCGGTTTGGCCTAAACCATATCATAGATTTGTTAAACAGGGAAATAATGTGCGCCATGTTAATCTATGCATTTTTTTACCCCAATTACATATAAAGTTTATTTAAAATGGAGCTACAGTTTAAAAGTTAGGAATTAAACCGTTTTAGCATGACATTTAAGAAAATTAAACAAACAGCAAGTTTAAAAATTTTAAACAGGGATGAAAGTTAATCTACACAAAATTCTAAGCATTTTTCATATATAAAACAAATTAAACCAATGCACGGTTATTAAGTTATTATATGCTTGAACATGGAGGGGTTTTCTGCAAATCTGTAAAACCTGGGATAATTGCTAAAATCACAACAGAGGAAAAAAACATGCGGGCTGAAAATGACAGGCCCAATAGTGCTCAGGGGGGCGGCTCACATTGGGCCTTAGCAGGCCGGCTGGGCTGGAGGTGGGCCGCGGCGCTTGGAGCAACGACCCATGTGAGGAGGCGAGCGGGGCTCGAAGCGGTCGGAGGTCAACGCGAGCGAGGCAGCACGCAGGGTCGAGGCGCTGCTCGACCTGAAGCAGGAGAAGCAGGGGTGCCGGACTGCGATGGCGTTGATGGACTCCGGCGCGGCAGTAGGCGAAGGAGGTCACCGGGGATCTTGCGGGTCCGACGGAGGAGTCAGACGGCGGCGCGCGAGGAGGGACTTGGAGAAGAGCAAGGCGGCGCGGCGTGGTTCCGTGAAGCAGAGGCAGCGGCGGCGCGAGGACTCGCCGAATCCTCGCGGCAAGAGGCTGAAGAGGTCGGATCCGGGGTCGAGGGCGGAGGGACTTGATCCCGGCGATGACGAAGCTTCCGCAGGCGGCCATGGCGCCGATGTTCCTGTCCAGGATAAGAGAGGGAGAGCGGGGAGGTCAGAGAGAGAGATGAGTTGGAGAAGAAGGGAGGCGGTGGTCGCGGCTGCTGTTGCCGATGGGAGGCGTGGGAGGCCGGCGAGCTGGTGAGGAGAGGGTGAGAGCGAGGTGAGGGAGACGAGAGGGAGAGATGGGGATTGGGCGTGAGGCGGCGCAAGGGAATGAGGAGGGAGAGGGAGATCGATGGGAGTGAGGGATCGAGCAGGAGAGAGGGTTAGGGTTAGATAGGGGTTGTTGGGCCTTGGGCTATCTCGTTCAGGCCGGACGTAGCTACAGACTGCGATGACTGGGCTTCTCTCTGAACTCTCACTGCCCTAAAGTTAAGGGAAAAAATAGAGAATTAAAAGAAAAGAAAGAGGGGGTTAGGAGTAGAGCTTGGGCAGGAGGGAAATTTCTTGGACTTGCAAAAAAAGCATGACCCACGAAAATAGGAGTGGGCATAATTGAAAGTTTAAATTCAAATTCATTTATATTTAATTCAAATGGGTTTGAACTAGAACTTGGTAAAAGGTAGGTCCAAAAATGCTCGGACTTTTAGAGGAGCCTCGATAAAAAGATGAGAATTGTTGGCAAGGTTTGAGGCAAGGAATTGAGATAACAAAGGCATTGGGATTTATGTTGCATGTGTGTTAACGGTAATTCCAAATTAATGGAATAATTATTTTAGCTCCCTATGAATATTGGGAGTATATGTTATAAAGAGAAGTCACCCTTCCCTAGATTTAAATAGATCAAAAGATCTACATAATTTATTTAGTTGAGTTGCAAAGATTAATGACATGCTGGCATGATGACATGATGCAATGCAAAATATATAAATAGGGCAAGCACAAATGGAACACACGGTGATCACGAAAAATATGGAATTCCTCTGGAGCGTCGGTCATGGGGCGTCACAATTCTCCCACACTAACAAAGGATCTCGACCCGAGATCCTAGGGGTGGCACTGGAGAGAAGCAGAAAAGGAAGAGGTAAAACAAAGTTGCTTCTAGAAAAACGAGTGAAACCACAAACATTGGGAAGTTGAATAACTTGAATGAAAGAATACAAAGAATATAAATGAGATTGCAAACACTCCGTTGGACAAGAGGAACAAGTAATGCGATGAGCATGAAGAGCTTAAGTGACAAGATAGACATTGAAACCACTCCGGTTAAAACAAGATAGAGAAGGAATAAGAATGAAATAATTTGGACAACACTCCGACTGAAAATGGGAGGAATTTAACATGAACTTGAGAAGATGGGATGATACTTGATGAATTCAACAACACATTGCCTCCGGAAGAAAGAAATAATGGAATAAAATGAACGGATTAGAACATGATATCGTTCACCACAATGATAACCTTGGAAGAGTAACCTTACGAAGAAGGGTTGAACAGGTTTGTTGAAAAAATCAACAACAAAAGGATACGCTTGCTGTGGGCATATGAAAAACATCTCAAAATTATGAAGTGACAACCGGCCTCAACGAAACCATTTGATTGGATTGATATCAACAAGGAGACAAAAAATATATTTCATCGGGAGGATAAATGAAGAACTTGGGTCATTTATAAGCACCATAAATAGCAACAATCCTTAGGGAAAGCTTTTAGGTGACATATAACCCAAGATTAACTCCAACAAGTAAATATAAGGATTGAAAGGATCTCCTGAACAAAGAAAAATGATGGGTTTAAATATATCATTCTTGATAACTTGTGAATCATGAATCATGAAGGAACTTGTCAAGAACGACATAATACCACCTCAAAAGATAAGGTAGAAAGAGTTGTACTTTGGAATGCAAGACACACATGTATTGTTGGGATCGTTCTGATATCTTTGTGGCAAGAATTCTGTCTTGGTGCCTCCCGTATGTTTGGATTGGACCCGAGGAGTTGAGCTCTGAGGTCTTGTCGTCACATTGTGTAATGTTACAGTTCCGGAATACCAGAGCTCTGAGGAAACTCTTCTATGCATGTTGGAGGTGAGATAACCCCGACGTCATCCCGTACTGGGGGATAGTTCGGGAGTATTTCCACAGCTAGTATAGCGGATGCTTTTCGAAGGTCTGAGGTACACGATTTTTGAAGGTGCCTGGTTATGTGTTGACGGATGGATACAGCTGGATGTAGGGCTTGTTAGTTGTGTGAGATATTGTTCTTCCCCTATATCCCCAACACCAGATTGCATAACCAGAAAGTTTCGGGAATTTGTAGGTGTGAATTCTAGTAGCTCTAGGTAATCTTCCAACGAATACATGATATGAGGTTGGGGTTCAACGTCTAGTGATTCGCTTGTCATGGTCGATTTTACACTGGTCACGTTGCTTCTTAATGAATCCTTGGCTATGCTGATTTGGGGATGCAATGTCCTTTGTAACGTCGTGCCCGGGGGGCCTCGTCATGAAAACTTTGGACGGAATCTCTATCATATGTTTGTTCCGGCTTATTCTGTAAGCCAAATTCTTTGTTTTGTTTAGAGTAGTGATTTCAAGTTGCTTCGATGTCAAGTGTTGATTCCATACCTTTCCTAATCGGTGTTCTCATATTTCTATTAGAGTGCTAGTCCTTCTTGATCATCGACATTATTATGTTAAATTCTTCTCAACCGGCATGCTTCTCTTCAAGTTAACCCGATCCTTTCAATATGTGCAAGACCAATTCTTGGTTTTTCTCAATGGTGTATGTTTCATTCATCCCATGTTGCCTTTATTTTTCCCACCCTCCCACCCTGTTTCTTTATGGAGCCAGAATTCTTAATCAAGTACCCATTATATTCATATGAAGTCTCTTCATTTTTTTCTTTCGATGTTGTATATCTGGTGATTCTCAGGAAAATACTCGGGATTTTCAAATTTATCATTCATTGTTTCTTGTTTCTTCTCTGGAGTGTTCAAGATATCTCGAAAGATTCGTGTTTGCATTCTTAATCAGTTCAATCTATTACGAGGTTGTTATCTCATTCAAACCATGTAATTCAACCAGTGCAATCTCTCTTTTTAAAATTGTTCAACAGTGTTTCTTTTGAGTGGGACCTAACCCATAGGTCTTTTTCCAGGATCTTACCTGACTCTTCTAATTATCCTGAGTGATTACGGAATTCTTTTCAAAGTGTGACATAAGTATGGATTCCATCAGTCATGTGCCTTCTCCCAGACAGCTTTAAAATTCTTTTCATGCTTGGTTAAACCTTCCATCTTTTCATTCTTCCAGAGTATCTCGCAAATTCTTCATGGTATTCTCAATGTCATTCTCAACATTTGAGGACCGAAGAAGAGTTTTCCTCTAAATCTTTTCTTACCCATCCGAAGCATTTCATGATTTCGTTCCATTGTGATCCTCCGAAGGCCATCATTTCATAACATTTCTTCGTTCTCAGTTTTCAACTTCGTCCTCCAACTATTCTTATTCTTTCTTCACTTGGTTTCAATTCTTACGGTGGTTCTCTCAAGAGTTCTTTTCCTTTGTTATCATATCAATTGTTCCTTTTCCAATCCTACCGGTAGTTCATGAAGACTTTCTCGAGTTTTGCACTATATCTCCTATTAATCTTTTTCAACGCGAATAAGTGATATGCAAATCCATTACTTCTCATCAATTTAATTGTTGGAGGATAAGCATAACATAATTCTTATTCTTTTTCATCAAGTTGATTTAATTCCTTCATGCAGAATTTGTTCATGATGAATAAATTCTAGTTCCAAGTATTTTCATCGTTTCTTTCTAGAGTTCCAAACTCTCTCAATTACGCCGTCAAAACCTCCATTTAAATAACTGCAAGGCTTCAATCTTATTCTTTTCTTCATTCACTTGTCATCCTTTTCTTACCAAAGTTTTTAATGGTGGCTCATCAAAGATTCGTTTCATTCTCGAAGTGTTCATCAAGATTCTTGTTGGAGGAGCTCAGGTATTCTTCTCTTTGCACTTCGAAGTGCAAATATTTGCTACCTTTTCTTTTGAGGTGGTGATTATGTCATTCTTGACAATTTCCTTTCGTGTTTCATGATTCACAAGTTGTCATGAATGAGATATTTAAACCCATCATTTTCTTCGTCCAGGAGATCCTTTCGACCCTTTAATTTCTGCGTTGGAGTTGTCTTGGATTATATTTCACCTAAAGCTTCCCTAAGGATTGTTGCAATTTATGGTGCTTATAAATGAACAAAGTTCTTCATTTATCTTCCCGGTGAAATAAGTTTTTTGTCTCCTTGTTGATATCAATCCAATCAAATGTTTTTGTTAGTGGACGGTTGTCACCTAATAATTTTGAGATGTTTTCCATAAGCCCACGAGAGCATATATTTTTCCTGTGGATTCTTCCAACAACTCCATTCAACCCTTCTTCATAAGGATGTTTTCAAATTCATTTCTCGCAGAAGATGTTATTGTTCTTCGTTCTTCTCGCTGCATTATTCGTCCCGGAGGCTTTGTGATATTGCTCTCTTCGACCCATCATCTCGTTTTGTTAACATTATGTTCTTTTCCTTTCTAGTCCAGGAGTGTCGTGTCCTCCATTCAAGTTCTCTCATCCTATCAAGTTTTGCCTCTCTTTTCAACTGCATTGACGTCTGAAATAGTTATTACCCCTTGTGCCATTTTTTCAATAGTATTAGAGGTAGTGTGTTGTTGATTTCATCAAGTATCATCTAATCTTGGCAAGTTCGTGTTCAATTCCTTCCTTTTTCAGATGGAGTGTTGTCCAAATTATTTTGTTCTTAGTCCTTGTCTACCTTTATTTAACTGGAGTGCTTTTAAATTCTTCCAAGATCCTTGAGCTCTTCATTCAAGTCTTTACAACCTTCAAATTCTCGTGGTCTCCCTTGTTCCTCATTTTTACAGGAGTGCTCTCAACTTTGTTCATCTTTGTTGTATTCTTTCTTTCAAGATTGTTCAACCTGTCAAAGTTCGTGGTTTCACTCGTTTGTCAAAGAAGCAACTTTGTTTTACATCTTCCTTTATCATCTTCTATCCGATGCCATCTTCAGGATCTCGGGTAGATATCCTCTGTTAGTGTGGGAGAGTTGTGACGCCCCAAGACCCACGGTCCAGAAGACTTCCATATTTTTCGATGTTACCGTGTGTTTTATTTGCTTGCTCTATTTTATTTACTTGTTGCTTTTCATCACGGCATCATGCATATTGCATCTGCATGTTTTCATAAAACACGTAGCCATTTGTCGTTGCCGCTTCACTCCTTTTCTCCATTGACCTATTGTGACACCGCTTGTCTTTGTTGACCTTCTCCTAGACCAACCTGACCGCTCTCTTCTCTCTTTCTCCGAGACTAACGAAACCTCCCTTGTCCTCATGGCCTTCCGTCAGACCCCCATTGTCTTTGATTTCCCCTCTCTACATAGTGCACGGACCCCTCGCAACCTCGTCCAAAAACTTACCCGAACCCGAACCGCTCTGTCGTTATTGATGGGTCTGGATCATCCCCAAACATCCCTAAAATATCTTTGGTTTCTTATTTGGACCCCCTAGCCTATCTTATCTTGAACGTCTGATTTCGATTGGATGATCCAAACTCACCTCTTTTTCATATATATAGACCACCCTATACCTAATTTGGAAAACCCTAAGAATCCTCCTGTCGGGACCCCGATCCTAAGTCACACCGGTCTAGCATGTAACACACCATATCACTTTGCGGCCTCACGCACGGTATCCCCACGGGTTCCACCTTACCTGGCCCGGGACCGTTTGTGCATTTTGGCTCACGTATATGATAGTGTCGCTAGCATCCATATGACAGAGAATCCGGGCTGACATGACTAGTTATAATCCCAAGGTGGCACTAACTTACAGGGACATGCATACATGACCCAGCAACAATCGTGTCGGTCATCAACGTATGAACCCAAGTTGTAGCAAGCTACATGGACTTAAAGGAACAACGTGTGACATTTCCCAGAGGGACAGACACAGGAACGAAGAAGGACACATGCCGGCCAGCCTAAGTGTTCCGGAGCAGTAGCAAGCTACCAAGGCTCAGTGGAAGCTCTAGGAGACATTTCCCCATAAGAGAGGCTACCAAGAGGAAACAACTAGGTTGTCGGATCCCACACATACCAAGCATTTCAATAACATACACACAATATGCTCTATATGTGCAAATACAACATGGCATCACACCAAGACTCTAAGAAACAAAGTATTTATTCATTAGGCTCCGAGGAGCCAGATATTACAAACATGTGTCTCATGACCCAACATTCAGAGCATACAAGCAACAAGCGGAAGCACAACATGTCTGAGTAGAGACATCTACAAATGAAAAAGGCTGAAGAGCCTGACTATCTACAACACTCGTCCAAGATCGTAGCTGAGGTAACAAGCTACTTGTCGAAGTCCAAGCGGAACTACTAGTGAGACTGAAGTCTCCTCTGCTAAACATAAATTAAGCAAACATGAGTACAAAGGTACTAAGCAAGACTTACATCAGATCCTATCATACATGCACTTGTATCAAGAAGGCAAAGTGGGATTTAGTTGCAGCAAGCCAGCTTTGACTCAGTGGCTATCCTGTTCTACGACTGCTGGTAACTCTTTTGAGGTGGCGCAGACGAGTCCACTAAGCACCACACAATACACTACTATGGATTCATCCCCGTCTCCCTATGAGAAGGCCATCCATAGCACTCACACTTGTCTTGAGTATTTTAGAGTATCCACTTCAAGTTGTCTATGTACCACGTAAGCGTCCAAGAAGTCCATAATCGTGGACCCGGCTATTCGAATAGATCATGCTAACCCTACATGGGTGTACTTCTTCACACACGCTCTCGCCACTTACCGCCATGTACACCTCGTGTATCTCGGCAACCTTCAAGCGGAAGCCTTGCGAGGGTGTCGGCCACGACCTGACTAACCACACAAGACTCTAGTCCAGGTTTATCGCCTATTCGGGTTCCATCCATAAGGAGATCCAGCCGGGGTGTCGCTCACGGCCCCAAACGATGTGCGCAGGGTTCCCAAGCCCACCTCGCCGGATGGATCTACGCTTGGTACACCATGCCACGGTGCCTAGTCTGTCCCAAGCCCACCTGGCCGAGTGCCACTTGGTAGACTACTAGCACTACCTACAAACACCAGAAACTAGTCGCAACTCCTGGACAGAGATCATGTTGATTAATAAGTCGAGAGGGGTCGAGTTACCGGAACCCAATGTGTCATAGTAGCTAGTCATTGGACAACAAAGACAGAACTCAGTTCTTAAGGACGGTTCCAGTGAGACAACCCACCATGTACTCCTACATGGCCTCTCACCGCTACCTTTACCAAAACGTGTTCACACACTTGACTCTCAGCATCAGAACATATCACTGCACTCCAATTCATTCCCAATGAATCAGACCTAACACACTCTAAGCAATAGCAGGCATGGCATGGTAAGATCACAACATGGCTTCAATCAACTCCTACACATGCTAGTGGGTTTCAACTATTTACTGTGGCAATGACAGGTCATGCAGAGGAATAGGTTCAACTTCCGTAGCATGAAGTAGCAGTTGAATCGTTGTTGACCTAATGCAATAACAGAGAGCAGGAGCGACAGAGCGATTGTATCGGAATGAACAAGGGGGTTTGCTTGCCTGGTATAACAACGTGCAGAGTACTGCTCTTCTGACAGGTAATCTGGAACGGTCTCCGGAGCTGGACCTATCGAGAAGAACGGTGCCGACAATCAAACACAAGCATATGCAACAATATGATGCATGAACATGGCATGAAGATGTGATGTTATTTGAGCTAATGCAACTAGCATTCTATTTGAAAGAAGTCCATTTGAACCAAGGGTTCAAATGCAATTCCAAATTTAACATTTAAAAGTGCCATTTATGTGTTTTCACCTATACAGCAAGTATAAGTTGGTTTATCATGCATGAAACTGGTTCAGATGGATAGATTGAATTTTTCTGATAAATTTTCATATATAAATTATTTCATTCTGAGCTACGGTTGAATTTCTGTGATTTTTTGAAGTTTAAACAATTTTCTGGATTTTCCTAAACAAAAACAATTCCAGAAAATTGTTTATTGCGTCAGCACTGCGTCATGCTTGCATCAGCAAGTCAGCAGCGCTGACTCAAGTCAAACTTGGCGTGTGGGGTCCACACGTCAGTGACACAGGGCTAAACAAAGGGTTAAACTAAACTAACTAAAAGGGTTAGTGGCGCTGGGGCCCACTGTCAGTGTCACAGTTCTAACTAAAAAAGTTAATTAGCACTAACACTAATCCTAACAACTAATTAGCTGGGCAGGGCCCACATGTCAGTGAGAGAGAGGGGAAGGACAAACTGGGCAGTGAGGTCAACCCACGCCGGTCAACGGGTCAACGGTCGCCGGCGTTTAACCGCCGGCGAGTCCAAACGCGGCGGTGAGCTGCGGGATTTGCCTACAGGACGTCTTTTGGCGCGCGGAGCACAGCTACGGGATGCGGACGGTCTTCCGCATCCAACCGTGGTGGTGGCGCGGCCGGGGAGTGGCCGGAGTGGCGCCGGCGACGAGCTCGGCGGCGGCCGAAGCTCGGTCGAGCTTGGGCTCGTGGTTGTAGTGGCCTAGGCAGGGCGGCGCTAGCATCTATAGCTCCTACGCGATGCGGGGAACATGCTGGGCACGCTGGAGTGACCAATTGGTCACCGGAGCTGCGTCGGCGATGAGCTCAGGCGGCGGTGGTTCTCGGTAGTCGACGAAACGGTAGCTCCGGCGTGCGAGAGAGGGAGCGGAGAGGGGGAGCAGGGGCAGGAGCTCACGGCGATTCTGACGGCGGTCTCAGCGAGCTCCTGGTCATCGCCTGCATCGAACTCAATTGAACCTGCACCTGTTTGTGTAGTTAACCATGAGTCACGAGGACTCATCAATCTTTTTCTCGGGTATCAAATCTACCAAAGCTTTTAAGTGGGGAGAAGTTATCAAGTGGGGTTGCAGCAAGTGCTAAGCATATATGTGGTGGCTAGATTACAAACTTACGAAGTGAGATGAGAAGTTATGCCAACGATCATGAACTAGTAATGATCACTAAGTGATCCTATCTACCTACGAGTCATCCATAACCCAGTCGTGTTCTCTTCCCGAACTCCCTCGAAAAGAGACCATCACGACTACTCACACCGGTAGTGTATTTTATTTGAGTTTTTGTCTCGAGGTATCTACAACTGGATATTAACAAACTCCAATCAGCCAAATAATGTAATGCCCCGGATGTAATATTTTCCCTTTTGGGTATATAATATATCTCCTGCTTCATCTATTTCCATTCCGGGTTCTTTGTCTTTCGAGTTTCGTCATTTTGTTGTGTGAGTGTGTGGCATTCATTCATATCATGTAGACATGTGCATTGCATTGTTTTTGTGTTGTGGGTTGCATCCGGTTCGTCGTGTTCCTTCCCGTTGTCCGTTTCGCGTTCCGGAGCTCCCTCACGTGTCTGTGACGTCCCGTAGGCCTACTTTGTTGTTCGGGCGTTTTACGTTACCGGTGTGCCGCGAGGTTGTTGTCTGTGTTGTTGTTTTGTTGTGTGCAACCCGCCTCTCAAATCTCGTCTCGTTTGGACTCCGTTGGTTTTTCCATCCGTTGTTCGTGTGGGTCCGATGTGCCTTCACTTCGTGTCCCGGAAACACCCCTACTGCATTCTTTTATCTCTGCCTAGGTCCTTCAGATCTATCCCCGCGATCGGATCCGTCGGATCGCGATCGGAGGGCTCCTAGCACCCCTAAACTCTCCCTAACCCTAAAAACTGCTATATATAGACCCCCCTAGTCTATTTTGGGCATCCCCTTCTTCTTCCTCCTCTCTCCCCTCTTTTTTTTTCCTTTCTTCTTCAGATCCAAAATTCTGCCCGGATCCCGAGGGGATCCATCGAGCCGCCGCCAGTTCCACCGATCGATTGCAGCGCCCCGGAGTCAACGCGCCGTCGATCCCAGCGACCGCAGCCGAGCGACCGCACCAGGCCGCGTCGCGCCGCTTCCCCGCCGCTTCGTCGCACGGGCCGGCCTAGGGGACCACTTCCTCGCCGAGCTGCCCGATCGCCAGGTCCTCCTGGGCCCAGACTCCGCCGCTCCTCCGGGCCACCGCAGCAGCCACCGGCCCACTTCCCTCCGCGCGCCTGGGCGCCTCCAGCCGCGCCTCCGCGGGCCGCGCACTGCCGGCCCGTACCAGATCCGCATCGCCACCGCGCGCGGGCCGCCTCGCCCCGCCTCACCGCGCCGGCTCGGGCCGCCGCCTCTGCCTCCAGCCGGGCCGCACCGGACCGGCCCGTTTCTGTTGCTTCAGATCTGGATCTGGCTAGGTTGACTTCTTTTCCTCTAAGTCCCTGAGATCTAATCTGTGATGCTATGTTTGACCTTGCATAACTTTTACTGTGATGCTCCGTTTTGCGCGTGTAATATGTTCAGACGTTCGTGGAGTTGTGCTCTACGTTTTACCTGTTGTTGTCATGCATGTTAGAGATCATCTAGGTGCTTGTTTTGCTGTTGCAAGAGTGCATCATGATATAAACTGCTGCTATGTGTTATTTTTATGCCACCTTTGTCATGTGATATCTTTTAGCTCGTTTGTCCAAATGATGCAAATGACATGTCCACGTGTTCGTCTTGCCACGAACTACGTGATGCTTGTGATAGGTTGCATGGTAGATTTATTATTGCCTTGTTATCATCGTTGCAAAGTGCCATGTTCATGTGATGTGTTTTCACTTGTTATGAAATGCCATCTTGTTGAGCTCGTTGCAATCGTTGTGTTCACCTCTATGAAGCATGCTTGTGTGTTTCGGGATCACCTTCATGTGCACTTTGATGAGGTGCTTACCCTTTGCCATGTTTAGTTTCGAGGTGACTTAAACATGATCTTTTATATGCCATGATGATATTGCTGTTTCAGGACTTAGTGATTTTTCACTAAGTCTGAAATCTGTAACGTTCCGATGCCATGTTCGTGTGATGTTCTAGGACAAAGCATGTTAGTTTTGGAGTGGATCTTGATTGTTCCTTGTAGTATATATTGTTGTCTTTCCATCCATGTCCTCACATGTCCATTTGAGTGGCTGTAGCATGTTTATCTTTTGCTCTAAAGTTTCAATAAAATTCTGCTGCCAGAATTTTATTGTCAAGTTCAATATGTCCAAGATCATTGCTATTGATCCGTGGCTCCGTTGGGGGTGCACTTTGGACTTAGTTGCTGTACTATATATCTAGTTTGTGTTCAAGTCCTTTGCCATGCTTTTTGGGTGCTGTAGCTTAATTATTTTGAGCTCCGAAGATGCTATGTTGCTGTAATTTTCAGCTTTCGCTCAAATCTTGTTTCGGGCATAACTTTTAGCCCGTAACTCCGATTTCAGCGAATCTTATATCAAACTTGGTTGATTTTCTGTGTAGATCAATAATATCAGCTTGTTATCTTGTTTTGAGGTGTTTTGCTTGAGTGATGTTTTACGTGCACCATGTGCATCCTTAGTGCATCCATCATGCATTCATCTTTTCCGAGTGCGCATTGAATCTTGTTGATTGGTGCTTGGTGTGATTGTTTTGTTTAGAGCCGGAAGCTGAGACCGGGTACGAAGTTGAGCTCGAGGTTTCCAACGAGGTTGAGCACGAGGACCCTTCTTACGATCTGAACGACTTCTCTTCAGGCAAGATGACCGAACCCCGATAACATTACTATCTTTGCCTATTGCTAGTAGTCTCGATCTATAGTTTTGCCTCGATGCCCATGTTCTTCTTGTCAGCCTCCTACTTGTAACCAATTGCCATGTTTAACCAACCTACCTATGCAAACCGTTGCTTGGCTAAGTACGCTTCGCTCAGCCCTTCTTATAGCGTTGCTAGTTGCAGGTGAAGTGAAGATGCTTGCTCCATGTTGAAGTTTGGTTGGGTTATATCACACTATATAAATGCTTAAAATGAAATCATCTATATATTGGCAAGGGTGGAAGGCTAAGCCTTTTGCTTGGTGATTTGTTCCACTCATGCCGTTAGGATCCGTATAAGCCGGTTTTATGTTCCTTGATTATGCGTTCCTAACACGGTTGGGGTGTATGGGACCCCCTCGATAAACCGCTAAGTGCTAATTCTTTTCCAGCAAGTCCCAACATTGGTACTATTTGCCTAATAACAAACTAAACATGCATAGGGAGTAATTAACCCTCTTTCTTAATCAACAACCCCTGGGCCAGTGCTCCACATGAGTGTTGGTCCGAAACGGGCAACCTGCGGGGCCACCTCGAGGAAAAGGTCTGGTAAAAACCCGTAGCTTGTCCCATCCGGTCGTGGCCTGAGACGAGATACGCGCGGCTACTATCAGGGTGTCGGCACGCCGGGAGGATTTGCTGGATTAGCCTTACCTTAGCTCGGTATATCTTGAGCACGGGATTCCGAGGATACTCGGGTCTTCCCACTTTGGAGTTGCGACTCCGCGGATTGTGGGCATGTAATGGGTCAAGTTGGAACACCCCTGCAGGGTTTGAACTTTCGAAAGCCGTGCCCGCGGTTATGTGGCAGATGGGAGCTTGTTAATTCCGGTTGTAGATAACTTGACACAATGTTTCTAATACACTACCAGTGTGTGTTCCGTGACTGTCAATTTCCGAATGGGGATTCGGGAGTTGAACACGGAGGGGTTATGCTTATTGAGCTTGTAGCTAGGATCACTTCGTGATCACTTCTCGCCGAGGCCTTCTCTTCTCGCTCTCACTTACGTAAGCTAGATGCTAGTTGCTGCTGCAGACTTATTCTTTTCTTCAGCCTTTTCCTCACCCAAAGGCTTTGATAGCTCTGTTACCCGGGAACGGGATTGCTGAGTCCTCTGTGGCTCACAGTTACTTCACACCAGATGCAGGTCCAGCTGTGAGCTATCCAGGTGATGGCACCGAGCTGGATTGGGAGTACGACGAGGAGCGTAGTCGGTACTACGTGCGCTACCCGGACGATCAGTAGTGGAGTCTCTTACTAGGATTCGATCCGCCTGTGGTTTATTTATCTAAGTTTGGTACTTTGACTTTTGGCTTTTGCCCTTAGAGGGTTGTGATGTTCTTAATGTATGATGTTTGAGACTTGTACTGTAATTCTGTGACGTGGCGAGTGTAAGCCAACTATTTTCAGTTTACTATCCCTCTTTTACATGAGTTGTGCAAAGATTACCAAACTTGAGATCATTCTAGGATGGATTTATGCCTTTAAGTCGTGCCTCGACACGTAGGAGGTATAACTCCATCCTGGGCATTACAAATAACCACAGGCATGCCTTTCGAAAGATCATAACCCTACAGGGTTGTCCCAACTTAGCCCATCACAAGCTCTCACGATCAGCAGAGGTAAAACATCTTATTTTAGGGACAATCCGATCAGACTCGGAATCCTGGTGCACAAGATATTTCGACGATGGTAAAACAAGTCCAGCAAGACCTCCCAACGTGCCGACACCCTGATAGTAGCCGCACGTATCTCGTCTAAGTCCATTATCGGATGGGACAAGCTACGGGTGAATACCAAATACATCGGCTTTCCCCGAGGCAGCCCCGGAGGCTGCCCAGTTTGGACCAACACTTATGAGGAGCATTGCCCCGGGTTGTAAATTAAGTCATCGGGTGCTAGGCGGTCCCTATGCAAGTTTAAGTTATTACGAAATTGGTAAGACCAATGTTCGGCCTTGCTGGAGGAGTTTTATTCAAAGCGAACTATCAAGGGGGGCCCATAAACCCCAACAGCATTAGGAACGCAAAATCAAGGAACATAACACTAGTTTATCGGTTCTTAAGGTGGCATGAGTGGAACAAAACACCGAGCAAAAGGCCAAGCCTTCCACCCATTGCCAAGTATATATGTGTATTAGTTAAGTAAGAGATATTGTGATATTCCCAAAATGTCCAAGTTTCGACATGGAGCAATATTCAACTTCACCTGCAACTAACAACGCTATGAGAGGGGGCTGAGCAAAAGCGTAACTTACCCAAACAACGGTTTGCTAGGAGGGTGGTTAAAGGTTTCATGGCAATGTAGGAGGCTGACAAGACAAGAATGGCAGTGCGACATATCTATAGAGCGAGACAACTAGCAAAGCAAAGATAGAGGTGATATCGAGGAATGGTCATATTGCCTGCGATCCAGCAAGGAAGAAGAACGAGTCCATGAAGAAGACAAACAGACGTAGTCGAATGAATCCTCACAACTCCGGAACAAAACCAAAGATAACGAGAGAAGCAAACCAGAAAGAAGCAAACAACATGGTAAACACACAAGCATAAACATGGCATGATGCACAATCAAGTATGATGCATGTCCGGTTTAAATATGCATGGCATGGCAAAGTGCACAAACAATTCTACAAATTAAGTGGAGCTCAATATGCAACGAGTTGCATATTGATGGAATAGCACATTCACATATTTAGTTTGATCTTGTTTATGCACCCAATAACGAGGTTACGGGCCAAAGGTAGGGTCACAGGCCTGACCAAGGTACCCACCCAAGGTCACTACCCCAGAAGATCAAAAGACAAACCGATGGTAACAAGGACAGTCGACTGAGATGGCCCAAGAGGGCATCCCACTCGACCATACACCCCCGTCTAGACGACTCAACTTCACTCAACCCATCCAAGGCACTCGACCCCCGAAGGTCAAAGGTTCCTTAGGACAGCAACGGTTTGGTATTCACTCTGCTGCAATGAATGCCTTTATTACTCTTTACTGCAGGCGTTATCAGTAATGCCTACCTTTATGTACATTGAACCCTTAGTAACGTGGAGCATGGCTGGGGTCCTGGCACACTATATAAGCCAGCCCCTCCTCCAGTACAAGGGTTCGCACCCCCTGTAACACACACATATACATATTTCAGTCGACCGCCTCCGGGCACCGAGACATAGGGCTATTGCTTCCTCCGAGAAGGGCCTGAACTCGTAAACACCTTGCGTAAAACTTCACCATAGCTAGGGCCTTGCCTCCTCCTCTTACGTACCCCTACTCATACTGTCAGACTTAGAACCACGACAGTTGGCGCCCACCGTGGGGCAGGGTGTCTTAGCGACTTCTGGTGAGATTGCAAACTCTTCTCCGACCTCCTTCATCATGGTTTCCGGCGGTGGTCTGGCGTTGGGCCGCGAGATCTGACTCGGCGCGCTCGTCTTCGTCGCCGACGACTCCGCTTGGCTCCAGGAGGCTCCCCTCGACGTCGAGGCACTGCCCGTCCGCGGGGCTGCGCACTTTCACGCTAGTGCTTGCGGCGTCCTTCTCCGACAGCTGTCGACTCAGTATCTGTCGATTCCTTCATCGTCCGTCATCCCCGCCGGAAGCCGTCGCAAGCGATCCAGTCGCTCGCGGCTTCAGCGGTGGGTGAAACATGCGGTGGCCCGCCAGGCGGCCATCCCTCAAGTCGCGGCTATCGAGCCCGACGAGTACCTCTACGGGCCGGTTGATCGGTCGGTCGAGCTCGCGGAGTTTCCAAGTGCGGGAGCAGCGATCCCGCGGCGGAGGTCCTCATGGTCAACTCACGCTGCAGCCCGCCAGGATTTCCTCGCGGCGGCGACGGTCATTCATTCGACCACGACGGGTACATTCCCCAACCCCTCACTGCCGAGCAGAGGGACGAGCTCTGCCACCGCAATGAGGATGCACTCTTCACCCCCATCGTGGGGGATACTCCGGAGGCTCGGGCCTTGGAAGCCACACGCTTGGCCACCGTGGCTGAGCGCGCGCGTTTGGAGAATATCCAGCGCGCACTCGACGAACGGGCCCGCCGACTGGTCCCCGAGTCCAGTCGACGACCGCGGCAATCGTTCTCGCGTGAGACTCGGGTGTTCTGTACGCCTGTCCATAACCTCGAAGCTGCGGCTCACATCGCGGAGTCAATTCAACCATCACAGTCAAAGGCTGGGAGAGGCCTACAGCAGATCCGGGCGTTGCTCCGAACGGCCGGGGAGCAGAACGCGACTATCTCTCAGTCACCCAACAGGATTCACATCAGATCGGTGGCTGCAGACACCGTTTGGTCAGCCCACAGTCCAAGATCGCCCCCGAGGCGTGAGGAACGTGGCCCACGTCAAGACCGACATCTGGGTCGGAACAATGAGCAGTATGATCGTCGACCTGGTCATCACGACTGTCATCGCGTGCCTACGCCTCCTCCGAGAAGCGGATCGTTCTCGCCCAGGCGGCACGATGGCAGTCGCCTATGCGACGACGAGCGAAGGATTCCCCAGATCCCCAAAGGCCCGGCTTCGATGCAAGGTCTATCCTTGTGTAGGGGCTGGTCGACCTAAACAGAGCGTTTAGAGAAGAGCAAGGCAGAGATCGTCCGAGTGGAAGCCGTGTGTCCGTCTCTGGACCCGAGTGTTTTAGCAGTGCCATCGGGGCCGCTGAGATCCCCCTGAACTTTAGGTTGGCGGCGGGGGTAAACAAGTTCACCGGCGAGTCAAAACCAGACACCTGGCTCGAGGATTACCGAGTGGCTCTGCAAATTGGAGTTGGCAACGACGACGTAGCCATGAAACACCTTCCTCTGATGTTGGGCGGCTCAGCTTGGGCGTGGCTTAATCAGTTGGCCCCCGGGAGCATATACAGTTGGGAAGAGCTAGCCCGAGTGTTTATTCGGACCTTCGAAGGCACCTGCAAACGGACCGCAGGGCTCGCAGAGTTGCAGCATTGCGTACAGAAGCCGAATGAAACCTTAAGGGATTACATACAGAGATGGACCACCTTGCACCACACGGTGGAGAATGTGTCTGAACACCAAGCAGTATGCGCCTTCAAGGAGGGCGTGCGATACCGAGAACTGAATTTGAAGTTCGGTCGGATGGGAGATATGTCCCTGTCCCGGATGATGGAGATAGCTAGTTCGTACGCTAACGGCGAAGAAGCCGACCGACTCCGCAGTGGCAAGAAATCAGTCGGACAAGATGATCAGAACTCCAATCGGAAACCCAAGCGCAAGGCCGAGCCAGCCGCTCAGGGCGAAGCTGTAGTGGTCAACCAAGGGAAAGGCAAAGGAAAGCCCAAGGGGCCTTGGGTCCCCAAGAAAGTAAAAGATCAAGCTGGGGATGACGTACTCGACCAGCCGTGTCCTATCCACACGAAGAATGATGAAGAGGGAAACTTGGTATATCCCAAGCACACCACTCAACAGTGTCGGCTCCATATCCAGAACTTCCAGAAAGATCAGTCGACTGAGAAGGAAAAGGAATCTGAAGAGATCGAGGACCAAGAAGGGGATGGAGGTTACCCCCAGATCAACTCCACTCTGGTGATTTTCGCTGATGTCGAGAGCAAAAGTCGACTGAAAGTGATAAAGAGAGAGGTCAACATGGTTGCCACGGCACAAGCACGTACCTGAAGTGGTCCAAGACCCCCATCACATTCGACCAGTCCGATCACCCTGCGCACATTGCTACCCCTGGGCAACAGGTGCTGGTGGTCGACCCAGTGGTCGAGGGCACGCATTTGACCAGGGTCCTCATGGATGGAGGAAGTGGCTTGAATATTCTGTATGCAGCAACCCTCCGGGATATGGGCATCCCGATGTCAAGCTGAGTGAAAGCAACATGAGGTTCCACGGGGTCATCCGCGGGAAGAAGGCCGACTCACTTGGCCAAATCACACTCAACGTAGTCTTTGGCGACTCGATGAATTTTTGCAAAGAGAAGATGATGTTTGAAGTGGTGGACTTCAACAGCGCTTATCATGCCATTCTGGGTAGGCCCACCTACGCCAGATTCATGGCTCAACCGTGTTATGTATACCTCAAGCTGAAGATGCCGGGACCCAACAGCGTTATAACCGTCATAGGGAACCATCATAAAGCGGAAGAATGCTTCCAGAAAGTCTCAAAGATCGCTGAGGAGCAGATGGCAGCAGTAGAGATTGAGGAGTACCAGAAAAACATGGACCCGAGTGACTTGCTGCGGGCCAAGAAGCCGGCTTCCGAGTCATCTTTTCAGTTGGCTGGGGAGACGAAGCCCGTACACATTCACCCCACCGACCCCAATGCAGCACCGACCCACATTTACACTACACTCGACATCAAATAGGAAGAAGCGCTCATCCAGTTCCTCCGTGAGAACTGGGACATCTTCGCATCAAAACCATCTGACATGCCAGGTGTACCCAGGGGACTGGCTGAGCACCATTTGCGAGTTGACCCAAAAGTAAAGCATGTGAAGGAACATCTCCGTCGGTCCGCCGCGGAGAAGAGAAAGGCAATTGGCGAGGAAGTGGCTCGGCTTCTGGTAGCTGAGTTCATCCACGAGATCTACCACTCCGTGTGGCTCGCCAATGTAGTCATGGTCCCCAAGAAGGATAAGTCTATCCGCATGTGCATCGATTTCTAGCATATCAATCGGGCCTGCCCGAAGGATCATTTCCCTCTCCCCCGCATCGATCAGATAGTCGACTCGACTACGGGATGCGAGCGTTTGTCCTTTCTGGACGCGTATTCTGGGTACCATCAGATCCGACTGTTTGGACCCGATGAAATCAAGACAGCTTTCATCACCCCGTTCGGGTGTTTTTGTTATGTCACCATGCCTTTCGGTCTCAAGAATGCTGGCGCTACCTTCATGCGCATGATTCAGAAGTGCCTGCTGAAGCAAATCAGTCGGAACGTCGAAGCATACATGGATGACATCGTGGTGAAGTCGCGGAAAGGTTCCGACCTATTGACTGACCTCGCTGAGACATTCGCAAATTTGGGAAGCTATGATATCAAGCTCAATCCATCGAAGTGTACGTTTGGAGTTCGGTGCGGCAAGTTACTCGGTTTTCTCGTTTCCGAACCAAGAATCGACGCCAACCCAGAAAAGGTCGGTACCATCCTCCGAATGAAACGCCCAGAGCATGTACACGACGTCGAGAAGCTTACTGGTTGCTTGGCCGCATTGAGTCGATTCATTTCTTGTCTCGGCGAGAAGGCATTACCTCTCTACCGACTGATGAAGAAATCAGAAAAGTTCGAGTGGAATTCCGAAGCTGAAGCAGCGTTTGAAGAGCTCAAAGCCCAGCTATCCACCCAGCCGGTGCTTGCTGCCCCAGTCAGCAAAGAGCCTCTCTTACTATACATTGCAGCCACCGGACAAGTTGTCAGCACTGTACTCACGGTCGAGCGGGAAGAAGAAGGCAAGGCCTACAAAGTCCAACGCCCAATATATTACATATCTGAAGTATTGACTCCCTCCAAGCAAAGGTACCCGCATTACCAGAAGCTTGTGTATGGGATTTACTTGACCGCAAAGAAGGTTGCCCATTACTTCTCGGATCATACAATCTCAGTCGTCAGCGACGCCCCACTATCAGAAATCTTGAACAACCGAGACGCAACCGGTCGAGTGGCAAAATGGGCGATTGAACTCCTTCCGCTAGATATCAAGTTTGAAGGGAAGAAAGCTATCAAGTCTCAGGCAATAGCAGATTTTGTGGCCGAGTGGATCGAACAAGAGCTGCCGACTCAGGTTCAGTCGGATCACTGGACTATGTTCTTTGATGGATCCAAGATGTTGAACAGATCCGGCGTAGGCGTGGTCCTGGTATCCCCCATGGGCGACAAGCTCAGTTACGTCCTTCAAGTCCACTTTTACTCATCGAACAACGAAGCTGAGTATGAAGCACTTTTGTACGGATTGCATATGGCCATCTCACTCGGCGTCCGTCGCCTGATGGTCTACGGCGATTCAGACTTAGTGGTGAACCAGGTGATGAAGGAATGGGACGTCAGAAGCCCGGCAATGACCAATTATTGCAGTGCAGTACGGAAGCTTGAAAAGAAGTTCGAAGGTTTAGAGCCCCATCACGTGCCCAGATCCAAGAATCAGCTTGCTGATGACCTCGCGAAAATTGGGTCGACTCAGAAGCCTATACCCAAGAATGTGTTTCTGGAGCATCTGCACACCCCCTCAGTCAAAGAAGACCCCTTCATGGAGGAACCGCCACGGCCAGTCAGTGCGTCAGATCTGACTGAAGTCGAAGTACCTGCAGTGGTCGACCTGATCATGGAGATTTTAGTAATTACGCCCGACTGGACTATGCCATACATAACATATCTGCTCAGGCAAGAACTCCCGGAAGATGAAGAAGCACGCCAGATCGTTCGTCGATCCAAGGCTTTTACCGTCATTCAGGGTCAGCTCTACAGGGAGAGTGTCACTGGAGTCGCTCAGCGCTGCATCACCCTAGAGGAGGGTTGACTGATTTTGAATGAGATTCACTCGGGGACTTGTGGCCACCACGCTTCCTCTCGGACTATAGTGGCCAAGGCGTACCGAGCTGGGTTTTATTGGTCCCGAGCCAACGAGATGGCTAAGGATATCGTGGACAAGTGTGAAGGCTGCCAGTTCTACTCCAACATGTCCCATAAGCCAGCGTCTGCTCTGAAGACCATTCCACTAGTTTGGCCCTTTGCCGTTTGGGGCTTGCACATGGTCGGCCCCTTCAAAACTGGCAGAAGTGGATTCACTCACCTGTTCGTGGCAGTCGACAAGTTCACCAAATGGATTGAGGCCAAGCCTATCAAGAACCTCGAGTCAAGCACCGCCATCAACTTCATCAGGGAATTAATATTCAGATATGGAGTCCCCGACAGCATCATCACGGACAACGGCTCCAACTTTGACTCGGATGAATTCAGAGCTTTCTATTCCTCTCAAGGAACACGAGTCGATTATGCCTCCGTAGCGCATCCGCAGTCGAATGGACAAGCAGAGAGAGCGAACGATTTGATTCTCCAAGGCCTGAAGCCACGGCTCATGCGTGACCTCAAGCATGCCGCCGGAGCTTGGGTGACCGAACTGCCGTCTGTCTTATGGGGTCTGAGGACAACTCCAAACCGGTCGATTAACCGTACCCCTTTCTTCATGGTCTATGAAGCTGAAGCCGTGCTGCCGAGTGATTTGTGGCATAATGCCCCCCGAGTGGAACTCTTCTCCGAGGCCGAAGCAGAGCAAGCTCATCAGGATGCAGTCGACCTCCTGGAGGAGGAACGTGAGATGGCCTTGATCCGGTCGACCATCTATCAACAGGACCTACGTCGATTCCATGCTCGCAACGTCCGAAGCCGAGCATTCCAGGAAGGAGACCCGGTTCTTCGAGTGCATCAGAAACGACCGCACAAGCTCGCCCCGGCTTGGGAAGGCCCCTTCATCGTCACCAAAGTGTTGCACAATGGAGCGTATCACCTCTACAACGTCGCTAAGAAGAGAGATGAACCTCGTTCGTGGAACGCGGACCTGCTCCGCCGCTTCTACACTTAAAACACTCGAACAGTCGAGTTGTAATAAAGATTTTCCAGTTTGTTTCAAAGACAAGTTCGCAACGATTCCTTAATGATTGTAGGTTTCTAAGATGCTGGTCTTCAAAATCCCCCAGTGGGTGCTTAGTCGCGAACCCGATTCGCCTAAGTTACAAAAACTACTCCGAGTGAAGAGCAACCCTCTCACTTGGGGGATTAGCCGCGATCTCGATTTGCCTAAGTTACAAAAGCTACTCCGAGTGAAGAGCAACCCTCTCACTCGGGGGCTTAGCCGCGAACCCGATTCGCCTAAGTTATACAAACTACTCCGAGTGAAGAGCAACCCTCTCACTCGGGGGCTTAGCCGCGAACCCGATTCGCCTAAGTTAGAAATACTACTCCGAGTGAAGAGCAACCCTCTCACTCGGGGGCTTAGCCGCGAACCCGATTAGCC
>LR738711.1:431275600-431320812 GCA_902687465.1 Secale cereale | reverse complement strand
CGAGCTACGTCATAAGTACAACATGGCTCTGTCTTCCGAGCTCCGCCACAAGTACAACGTAGCACGTAATCGCCTAAGTTACAAAAACTACTCCGTGTGAAGAGCAACCCTCTCACTCGGAGGCTTAGCTGCGGTCCTCCGAGCTGCGCCATAAGTACAACGTGGCTCTGTCTTTCGAGCTCCGCCACAAGTACAATATAGCTCGTAATCGCCTAAGTTACGAAAACTACTCCGAGTGAAGAGCAACCCTCTCACTCGGAGGCTTAGCTGCGGTCCTCCGAGCTACGCCATAAGTACAATGTCACCAACAAGTGGTTCGAACCATCAGAGCCAAGCCACAGAGATGACGTCGACTCAAAATCCAAAGACCAGAAAGGGTCGGAAGCGAAACAAGCGAATGCAAAAGGAATCAAGTCCAGATAAAGTCCCGCAAGATTCGGGCAAGAGTACTTGGGCAACAAGCCCACAAGAGTTTAACGGTTACAGGATCACTCGGCATTCCGAGGCAAATTGAATCGAAGTATCAAAGTTCACTCATTCCTCAGGGGGAGGCGGGCTCACCAGTGCGACGAACTCATCCAGGTCGATCCCGTCGACAATGCGAGTTGCAGCTTCCAAGAAAGTCTCCATAAATGACTGAAACTGGTGCTCCTTCATATTGGCAACCTTGAGCGTAGCCAGCCTCTTCTCCTTCACCTCCTTGCAGTGCACCCGAACCAAAGACAGTGCCACGCCGGCTCCGCAACGAGCAGATGACTTCTTCACTCCTGCACTCGACCAGGGATTTCATTGAGTCGAGTCATCAGGGACTCAAGGTCGTTCTCTTGCATGGCTCCCCTCCAGAGTGCGGCGTCGATTCGGGACATCACTGCTTTCAGTCGACCAAGATAGTCTATGGCACTGGTAAGGCGTGACTCCAACCTCAAAATGTTCATGGCAACTTCATCCTTGATGATAGAGTTGGTGGGGTCCAGACCAGGCTCGACCCGCCCAGTCTCCTCATCAAAATTGCGGCAGAATTCTGCACAAGGGAGAACGCGTCGAATCAATAAGCGAGTTACCAGTCGACCACCTTGACACATACCAGAGCAAAAGAGGCTTACCTTCAAGCACGAGATACCACTTCTTGGTGAGTCCACACAGATAGGCTTCCAGGTCCTTCTTCTTCTGAAAGAGGTGCTCGTACTTCTCATTCAGGGTGTTCTTAGCCCCCTTCACTCGAGTCACTTCTTGGTTGGCCGCGTCGAGGGAGCTCTTCAGCCTGGTGATCTCTGCTTCAAGCACGCCGACTAAAGCCAGATGCTGCTCCGCCAGTTCAGTTTTCTCCTGCGCCCTCTGCTGCGCCGCCGCCAAGTTGACGTCCTTCTGCTCCAGGGCCGCCTTCAGTTGATCTATAAGAGAAGTCACTAGAGAAATGAACATGAGGATACACAGGGCATATTTATCGAAGGTCAGTCGACGAGTTGCTCGCGTTAGTTACCTGCTGCTTCGTCCTTTGTCATCTTCAAGTGGTCCCAAGCCAGCTGCAAGTCAAGATTGAACTGGACCTGCTTCTTCTCAAGATCCGCAAATTTGGCTCTGAACTCACAAGATCTCTGCATCAACACAACAAATCAGAATTCTAAGACTACAGTCGATTCAAACACTCAACCGCAGTCTTGGGGACTACACCCAGTGGGTGCACTGAGCGTGCCCCCACTGGTTCTCACTCGGCCAAGATCAGTCTGACCCGAGCACACAAAAAACAAGGAGGAAAAGTTATATTATCAGAGCATGGCCGACTACCAGCAGTCAACCACGGTCTCGGGACTACACCCAGTGGGTGCACTGAGCGTGCCGCCACTGGTTCTCACTCGGCCAAGATCAGCCTGACCAGAGTCTGCGCGAGTAAGAGAAGTACGAAACAAACAAGACACATTCTAAAAGACCACAATCGACTGACTTCGGTCGACCATGGCCTCGGGCACTACACCCACTGGGCGCACTGAGCGTGCCCCCACTGGTACCATCGGTTGGCGTACAAAAGCTAAAAGCAACAAGACAAGGCACCCAGTGGGTGTGGCATCATCTCACGAACAATGCAATAGATTTCTCAAACTGAAGACTACACTAATACAGCAAATCAGCCGGAAGAGACAAACCTGGACATTGGTCCGAAGGGCTGAGCTAGCGTTATAAGCAGCCATGCTAGCCTCGTACGCCGCCTTCATCCTCTCCATCATCAGCCCCGCCTGGCGAACTGCTTCTTGAGATGCACCCACGGCATCCTCAGGGACGTGATGGGTGGAGAAGAGAACGGACGGCGGAGCAGGCGCTGGGTCGACGGCCGGACCAGTCGACGAAGGAGGACGGATAGTCGACACGGGGACGGCGAAGGAGACCCCGCTCCGGGCCACGTCTCCCTGCTGTTGGGCCTCAATGCCAGAGAGTACCTTCCGGCCCTTCCTTCCCGTGCGTCGTCGAGTCACTCCCGAGCGCTCCTCGTCGTCGTCTGGGAGCTCTATGACTTGGCGCGACACTTCAAAAAAGACAACCACGGAGTTTAGTCGACCGATTGGTTCAAGCGGACAAAAAGCAAAGTATGATCTACAACCCGTATCTGCGCGAGACGTAGCAGCATCAGCGGTCTCCTCGTCATCCCGACCCTTGTCGATATCCATCGAGGTCGCAGAAGTGGCAGCATTGAAGATTTCCTTGAAAGTGAGTCGACGAAGACAAAGTCGACCTCCGAAAGGCAGGGAGAAATAAAACAGAACAACACCTACGTAGAGGCGATCAGGACGTCCACCTTGATCTTGGGCTGGACCTTCCGAGGCTTGGTGGCGGCGGCCTTGGGCTGCTTCGGCGCCTTTTCTGGTCGTGCGAGCCCACTTCTACACTTGTGAGCTGGAGGGGCCCGCTCAGGAGCGCACAACCTCCGGGTCATGCTTTCCCTTGGAGCGCTTCTCGCCGCAGGGAGTGACTCGACCTCCTCGCTGCTGCTAGAGTCCTTGCTCTCCTCTCCGGTCTCCTCGTCAGACTTCCACCCGGAACATCGCCCGCGCCCTCTTCGCCCTCCTAGACCTGATCCCCGTTGGGCACCGAGTACATTTCAGTGTAGATCTGCAAAAAAGGAGAATTAGCCAAACATCAGTCGGATTCATCAGGACAGCCACAAAGAATAAACAAGAAAATCACTCGGAAGTTAAGGCCAGACCTTGTCAGGAAGATGGTCGGCGTCGAATGGGGGAACTCTTCCAAGCTTCCTGGGGTTGTCCTTGTTCCCTGTGATGCACTTCAGACACTGCGCCACCGTCTTCGCTGAAGCTTCCTCTGGGTGGACTCGAGATGAGTCGTCAATGCCGGAATACAGCCACATCGGGTGGTCTCGAGCTTGGAGAGGCTCGATCCTCCGCATAAGGTACACCTCAAGCAGATCCAGCCCTGTAACCCCGTCGTGGACCAACTGGACGACCTGCTCCACCAGCATGTCTACATCCACCCACTCGGCCCGACTCACAACCAAAGACGGAGGCTGGCTGGCTCGACTAAGAGAAAAGGGAGGAAGCCCAGTCGACTGACCAGGAGTCGGACTATCCTTGCAATAGAACCAAGTCGACTACCAGCCTCGAACCTACTCTGGGAGGATCATAGAAGGAAAAGCGCTCCTATTTCTCAGTTGGATGCCTAGCCCACCGCACACCTGGATGACGTGCGTCTTTTCATCACTCGGATTCGCCTTCTTAACAGTTTGCGAGCGACAAGTGAACATATGTTTGAACAAACCCAGTGCGGTCGACAGCCGAGGATGTTCTCACACATCGAGATAAACGCAGCCAGAAAAGCAATGGAATTGGGCGTGAAGTAGTGCAGCTGGGTGCCGTAAAAAGTCAAGAAGGCGCAGAAGAAAGGGTGTGGGGGCATGGAGAAACCTCGATCGACGTGGGTCACGAGGAGAACGCACTCTCCCTCCCGCGGCTGGGGCTCAAGCTCGCCTTCCGGCACCCGCCAGGAGCCGCGAGCAACCAAGCCCTCCTCCTCCAGCTCCTCCATGTCCTCCACCGTAATGGTCGACCTGATCCAGTCCCCCTGGATCCAGCCAGGAGGGAGCCCGGACCTCGACGATGACCCACCGCGGCCGGACCGCTTCGCTTTCCCCGTCGCCGCCTTCTTCGAGCGCTCCAACGCCGCGGTCTTCTCCTTGCCCATGGCGTGCGAGCTGGTGTTGGTCGAGGGGAAGGAGAAAGAAACAGAGGCGCGGTGGAGGGACGAAGGCGAGGAAACAGAGAATGGGCGCACAGTGCCCTCGCCTCGGCCGCGGCGCGCATTTATAGCACAACGGTTGAGTGGCTGACCGGTGGCCCCGAGCAATCCCGTCAAATCCCTCAACAGGCGCACACGCGATGCGTGGCGAAAAAGGTGATGCAAGGATTGAGGCGTCCCAGGCATATCCGATTCGATTGCCGCGGCACGAACCGTCCCGCGCGCTTCCCCAAATTTAGAAATCCCGCAAAATCCGGAGACCAGAGAGCAACCGATCCCGCCGAAAACTGCGCACACCAATGGCACTCGGCGCCACGCGCAAAGTTCAGTCGACGGTCAACGCAACAACTACACTCGACGGTTCCAGAATCGATTAAGGCGACCAAGACAAGATTGAAAAGACGGCCTGGTTCACTAGTTCGGAAAAGGCTACCCCAAGGGCGTCGAACCTGAATCAAGGCTCACTTCAGCACTCTCTTCTGCTCAAGCCTCAATACATTCGGGGGCTACTGACGAGGTTACGGACCTAGGGTAGGGTCACAGGCCTGACCAAGGTACCCCACCCAAGGTCACTACCCCAGAAGATCAAAAGATAACAAGGACAGTCGATTGAGACGGCCCAAGAGGGCATCCCACTCGACCATACACCCCCGTCTAGACGACTCAACTTCACTTGACCCATCCAAGGCACTCGACCCCCGAAGGTCAAAGGTTCCTTAGGACAGGAATGGTCTGGTATTCACTCTGCTGAAATGAATGCCTTTATTACTCTTTACTGCAGGCGTTATCAGTAATGCATGCCTTTATTTACATTGAACACTTAGTAACATGGAGCATGGATGGGGTCCTGGCACACAATATAAGCCACCCCCTCCTCCAGTACAAGGGTTCGCACCCCCTGTAACACACACACATATACATATTTCAGTCGACCGCCTCCGGGCACCAAGACGTAGGGCTGTTGCTTCCTTCGAGAAGGGCCTGAACTCATAAACGCCTTGCGTACAACTTCACCATAGCTAGGGCCTTGCCTCCTCTTACATACCCCCCTACTCGTACTATCTGACTTAGAACCATGACACCCAACAAGTTTAAATGTTGGTTAACATGGCAAGAGGTGCAACACAATTAAACTACACTATCTAAGAAATTTAAATGGGGTCGGAAACAACAAACAACAATTCTGGAAAATCCCCATGTGCATATTTCAAATTTGGTACTGTTCTGTCTAAAACCATATTTTATATTTGTTAAACAGCAAATGAAAGTGCACTACGTTAATCTACTCATTTTTCCACGCCATTTACATATGAAGTTTATTAAATTTTGAGCTACATTTATTAAGTTATGAATTAAACCATTTTCACATGTCATTTACATAAATTTAAATAAACATCAAGTTAAACCTTTTAAACATGGATGAAAGTTGCAAATTATTAAAGTACATGAAAAACTAAGCAATTTACATGTTTACAACATTTTAAACTGATGCATGGTTATTAAGTTATTAATGCATGAAGTACAAGGTTTTTTTTTGCAAATCTGTAATTCCCGATTAAATCCTAAAATAGTCTAGGGGAAGAAAAAACCTAGAATAGGGCTGAAACTGCTGGTTGCTGGGCTTGCGTTGGCTCACCCATGAGCCTAGGCCCGGCCAGTGGAGGAGGTGGCAGGCCGAGCAGCTGGGCCTTGTTGGAAGCAGGCCGCGGTGAACGGGAGCGGGCAGCGTCGATCCTGGTTCGAAGCAGAGGCGAGGCACGTGCGAAAAGAGGGGCGAGCGGGTTGCGGGCGCTAGCGACGTGTGACTTGGCGCAGGGAAGAGGTGGAATTGGTGCTTCAGCGGGAGGAACTTGAGGCGCAGGGGGCGGCGAGCTCGAGCAGATCCATCGGGAGGAGTCTGCGGACGCGGGCAGCTCCACATAAGGGCGGCCATGGCGAGGTACAGCGCTGGCGTCCCATGGCCAGTGCAGACGCGCTGGTGACGGGGAGCAGTGGGAATGAGCATATAATGGCGGGCCGGCTCCCATGGTGGCTGGAGACGAGTGGAACTAGGGGATCCGGTGCAGTGGAGCAGCAGGGCTCGCATGACGGCGTCAGCTTTGGGCTCTGCAAACCACAGCGGCAACGAAGAATCAGAACAATGGCCACCAGATTAGAGAGAGAGAGAGAGAGAGAGAGAGAGAGAGAAGAACCAGGGGAATGAGAGAAAGAAAAGGAGAGGTGTAGCCTGGTGGAAGTGCTGGCCCGATGATTGGGCTCGGCGTACACGAGGTGGTTGCCTCGATCCCGCCTGGATCGAGCACGGGGCTGTCTGCGGCAGAGCTAGGGAGGATGGGGCTCCGCTGGGACTAGGAGGCGCACAACTAAGAGAGCTCCGGGCGTAGAGGAGGCCATCGGCGCGGGTGCACAGGCAAGGCGCTCGGGGCTTGGGCTCCACGGAGGCGCGGTCCTAGAGGTGGTGAAGAAGAGCGACGGGAGGAGGCCTTACGGTTGCGTGAGCTCAGGCACGAGCGACCGAGTGTTAGGGGAGGCGATAGGTACGAGGAAGGATGGTGGTTGGCTGCTGCCATTTGGGTGGTTTGGAAAACAGGGAGGTGGTTGGAAGCTGGTTGGAGAGGTGGATCTGGGAGGATCCCGAAGAAGAAGAGGGGTTGTTGGCTGTCGGTGGCGTGACGGGACAAGGGTGCTAGGTTCTAGGATTTCATCTGTTTAAATAGCATGTAGGAATTTGGTAGGGGCTATCTAGTCCCTCCGATCATAATCGAACGGTCTGAGAAAAATTGGCTAGGAGAGTCCAACAAAGAACCAAAGATATTTTAGGGATGTTTGGGGTTGATCCAGACCCAACAGTGACGACTGGGCGGTTCGGGTTCGGGTAAGTTTTTGGACAGGGTTGCTAGGGGTCCGAGAAAGGTCAATAGAGTCAAACAGGAAGCAGCACTACGAATGACAACAAGTTTTAAGAAAACATGCCGATGCAATGCACGTGATGCAATGATGAAATGCAACAAAAAAATAGAAAACATTGACGAAACTCAGAAAAGCTAGAAGTCTTCTAGAGCGTCGGTCTCGGGGCGTCAGGACTCTCTCACAGTATCAAAGGATCTCGACCCGAGATCCTAGGGATGGCACCGGATAGAAGAGGAAAAGGAAGGGGTAAAACAAAGTTGCTTCTCCAACAAACAAGTGAAACCACAAACCTTGAGAGGTTGAAAACTTGAAGAATGACACGACAGAGATGAACGAAATTGAAAACACTCCGTTAGACAAGAGGAACAAGGAATACGACGAGAATGAAGAGCTTAAGTGACAAGATAGACATTGAAACCACTCTGGTTAAACAAGATAAAGAAGGAATAAGAATAAAATAATTTGGACAACACTGCGACTGAAAATGGAAGGAATTTAACACGAACTTGCCAAGTTCGGATGATACTTGATGATATCAACAACACACTGCCTCCAGAACTATTGAAAGAATGGCACAAGGGGTATGAAATATTTCAGACATCACTGCGGTTGAAAAGAGAGGCAAAACTTGATAGGATGATAGAACTTGAATGGAGGACACGACATATGATCTTGACAAAATGGGATGATGGGTCGAAGAGAGCAGCATCACAACGCCTCTAGAATGAAAGAATAGAATATAGATCGTTGAAAGGAAAGGAACGAGGAAGAAAATGACAACTTCAACCATAATTGAGTTTGAAGAGCATCCTTAAAAAGAAGGGTTGAACGGAGTTGTTGAAGAATCAACAATCAAATGATATACTCCTCGTGTACTTATTAAAACATCTCAAAATTGTGAGGTGACAACCGGCCACTAATGGAAAACATTTGACTGGGTTGAGATCAATGAGGAGAAAAAAAATTCTTTCACTGAGAGGATAAATGGAGAACTTGGGTCATTTATAAGCACCATAAATGGCAACAATCCTTAGGGAAAGCTTTTAGGTGAGATACAACCCAAGATTACTCCAACGAATAAATTGAAGGATCTCCTGAATAGAGCAAAATGTTTGGTTTAAATATTTCATTTCTTGATAACTTGTGAATCATGAAATTTGAAGAAAATTGTCAAGAATGACATAACACCACCTCAAATGATAAGGTAGAAAGAATAGCACTTCGCAATGAATGATGAAGAATGCTTGAGCTCCGCCATTAGAATCTTGATGAATACTTCGAGAAAGAATTAAATCATGACGGACCACCATGAAGAACTTCGGTAACTAAATGATGAGAAGTGAAGGCTGAAAAGAATATGATTGAAGCCTTACAATGATTTAGGTGGATCTTCGCGATGAGAAAATTGAGAGAGTTTAGAACACCGGGAAACAAGACAAACAACTTGAAACCAAGAATTTATTCCTCCTGAAAAAACTCCGAATGAAGGGATTAATCACCTGGATGAAACAAGAATTAGAATTATGTTATGTGTATCCTTCACCAATTTAAACATATTAGAAGCATTGGATTTGGCATACTACTTATTCGCGTTGGAAATGATTAAAGAGAGATATAGCGCAAACTCAACGGACCACCAGTAGGATTTCAGAAAGAACTAATTAATTGATATGATAACAAAGAAGAGTTATCTAGAACGAACCACCATAAGAATATAAACCAAGCGGAGAAAGAGAATGAACCACCGGGAAGAATTAGAAAACAAACAAAGAAAAAGAATGAATTGCCGGGAAGAATTAGAAAACAAATAGAGAACTTGATGAATTTTAGATACAAGAGAACGAAGAGATTGCAAACTGACTAGAGAATACTTGATAGAAGCGTCGGAAGAATATGGAGACGAACGAAGAGGCATCAATTAAGAATAGTTGAAGGACAAAGTTGAAAAACTGAGAACAAAGAAATCTTCTGAAATGATGGCCCTCGGAGGATCACAATGTAAGAATTCATGAAATACTCTTGATGGGTAAGGAAAAATTTATTGGCGATCAGAATAATTTGAGAGGATAGCATTAAGCTAGAAGCACGAATCTTCGAGAGAACGGTTAAGGATTGGGGAGACACTCTTCTTCGGTCTTCAAATGGCGAGAATGACGACGAGAAATACCATGAAGAATTTTGAGATACTCTGGAAGAATGAAGAATTGAAAGGTTGAACCAACGATGAAAAGAATTGGAAAGCGATCTTGGAGAAGGCATATGACTGATGGAATACATACTTACGTCACACTTTGAAAGAATTTGGGAATAACTCCGAAAAATAGAGGAGTCAAGTAAGATCCTAGAAAAAGACCTGTGGGTTAGGGCCCAGTCAAAAGAAACATTGTTGGAAAAGATTGCTTGAAAGAGAGATTGCGCGAGTTCAGTTAAATGGCTTGAATGAGATAACAACCTCAAAATAGATTGACCTGATGAAGAATGGAAACAAGAATCTTCCGAGATATCTTTAACACTTAGGAGAAGAGATATTGAAAGTTGAATAAACAAGAGATCCTGGCGATTTGTTCTCTTTTCTACGCTCATTTTCAATTCTTACGGTGGTTCGTTCAAGATTCATTTTCCTTTGATACCATATCAATTCATTCGTTATTTTCAAAATCCTACCGGTGAGTCGTTCAAGACTTTTCTCAAGTTTGTGTTATATCTCTCTTTAAGCATTTTCAACGCGAATAAGTACTATGCAAATCCACTGCTTCTCATCAACTTAATTGGTGAAGGATACACATAACATAATTCTTATTCTTGTTTCATCCAAGTGATTAATCCCTTCCTTCATAGTTTGTTCAGGAGGAATAAATTCTTGGTTTCAAGTAGTTCGTCTTTTATCCAAGTGTACTAAGCTCTCTCAATTTTCTCATCGTGAAGATCCATCTAAAACTTTGCAAGGCTTCAATCTTCTTCTTTTCATCATTCACTTCTCATCCTTTTGTTATCGGAGTTCTTCACGGTGGTTCATCATGATTTAATTCATCCTCGAAGTGTTCTTCAAGATTATTTTGGAGGAGCTCAAGTATTCTCCATCTTGCATTCCAATGTGCATTTGTTTCTACCTTAAATTTTGAGGTGGTGTTATGTCGTTCTTGACAATTTCCCTCATGATTCATGATTCACAAGTTATCAAGAATGAGATATTTAAACCCATTATTTTTCTTTGTTCAGGAGATCCATTCAACCCTTCAATTTACTTGTTGGAGTTAATCTTGGGATGTATCTCACCTAAAAGTTTTCCCTAAGGATTTTTGCTATTTATGGTGCTTATAAATTACCCAAGTTCTTCATTTATCCTCTCGGTGAAATAAGTTTTTCGTCTCCTTGTTGATATCAATCGAATCAAATGCTTTCGTTGAGGCTGGTTGTCACTTCATAATTTTGAGATGTCTTCCATATGCCCACAGCAAGCGTATCCTTTCGTTGTTGATTTTTTCAACAAATACGTTCAACCCTTCTTAATAAGGTTACTCTTCCAAGGTTATCGTTGTGGTGAACAATATCATGTTCTTCTCCATTCATTTTATACCATTCTTTCTTTCTTCCAGTGGTAGTGTGTTGTTGATTTCATCAACTATCATCCCATCTTCTCAAGGTCATGTTAAATTCCTCCCATTTTCAGTCGGAGAGCTGTCCGAATTATTTCATTCTTATTCCTTCTCTATCTTGTTTTAACCGGAGTGGTTTCAATGTCTATCTTGTCACTTAAGCTATTCATGCTCATTGTATTACTTGTTCCTCTTGTCCAACGGAGTGTTTGAAATCTCGTTCATCTCTGTTGTATTCTTTATTTCATGTTATTCAACTTCCCAAGGATCGTGGTTTCACTCGTTTGTCAAGAAGCAACTTTGTTTTACCTCTTCCTTTTACGCTTCTCTCCGGTGCCATCCCTAGGATCTTGGGTCAAGATACATTGTTAGTGTGGGAGAGTTGTGACACCCCAATACCAACGCTCCGGTGGACTTCCATATTTTTCGTGATCACCGTGTGTTTCATTTATGCTTGCTCTATTTACTTATTTTGCATTGTATCATGCCATCATGCTAGCATGTCATTAATCTTTGCAACTCAACTTAATAAATTGTGTAGACTTTTGATCTATTAAATCGAGGGAAGGGTGACTTCTCTTTATAACATATAGTCCCAATATTTATAGGGAGCTAAAATAGTTATTCCATTAGTTTGGAATTACCGTTAACGCACATGCAACATAAATTCCAGTGCCTTTGTTATCTCAATTCCTTGAACCTTGCCAACAATTCTTATCTCTTTTGTCAAGGCTCCTCTAAAAATCAGAGCATTTTTGGACCTTCCTTTAACCAAGTTCTAGTTCAAACCCATTTGAACTAAATTCAAATGAATTTGAAGTTAAACGTTCAATTTTGCCCACTCCTATTTTCGTGGGTCACGCTTATTTTTTGCAAGTCCAAGAAATTGCCCTCCTACACAAGCTCTACACATAACCCCCTCTTTCTTTTCTTTTAATTCTCACTTTTTTCCTTAACTTTAGAGCAGTGAGAGTTCAGGGAGAAGCCCAGTCGTCGCAGCCTGTAGCCGCGTCCAGCCTGACCTAGACGGCCCAATGCCCAATAACCCCTATCTAACCCTAACCCTCTCTCCTGCTCGATCCCTGACTCCCATCGATCTCCCTCTCCCTCCTCATTCCCTTGCGCCGCTTCACGCCTGATCCCCATCTCTCCCTCTCGTCTCCCTCACCTTGCTCTCACCCTCTCCTCACCAGCTCATCGGCCTCCCACGCCTCCCACCAGCAACAGCAGCTGCGACCACCGCCTTCCTTCTCATCCATCGCGCTCGAGTCTGCCCCGATGGCCTCCTCAAGACCCTGCCCCGCCTCCGGTCTCCTACCTCCGCGCGGCCCATCGCCCAGCGCCGTCGTTCTTGTCCTCCACCGCGTCTCCACCTCTGTGCGTCCACCTTCCTTGCCGCTGCCCCACACTGGTGAGCGCCAGCAGAGCTTCGCTGGACCCCACCGCCACCATGCTCGTTGCACCTCTCCTTCCTGAGGCCGCCACCGCGCCAAGTCCCCTGCCTGCAGCCGCCGTCGCTTGCTGCCTTGACCACCTCGCCGAAGCTTCAACCCAACACCGTTGACAGCATCATGGCACCGTAGGGCCTCACCTCCGGCAGGATCCAGCTACCCTCGGCCGCTCCTCAAGCGACCCAGCTCCCCACCGTCGGCACCTGTTCTCGGTCAGGTCCGCCGTCGCGCTCGAGCACGAAGATCACGACCAGCGCCAAGTCCCTGCTGTCGGCTTCTATTTCCCTGCTCGTCTTGTGAGCATCAGCGTCTCTTTCTCGCCTATGCATGTGTGCTGCACGTCCACATCTCCATCAACACCTCCTTCCTATTGGCATGCCCAAGCTCACCTCGAGCCTTCTGCCAAGACCAAGATCGATGCCCAAACAAGCATCGTTGCCATGGATTACGCCAAGTACACAAGTTTGTGAGGATGCCAAGACCTTCGAGATCGAATTCATGGACCAACAAGTACCACGACGACACCGAAGGGTTCGGAGCCGTCAAGTTCATCTATGAAAATGGGTATGACTAACGTCGCTGAGGACCGATAGTACCACTACCATCGCCAATATCGCGAGTACCTCTATCGTCGCGAGAACCACTACTTCCACTACTGCCGCCACGTGAACGACTACTTCCCACGACGACTCATGAACGATTACTTCCCTCTATGAACCCTATCCACCCCGAGCCACACGCTTCGAAGGTATAACCAGCGAGCCGATGACCCCGTGGATGAATGCTTGCGATGTATGTGATGAACCGTGTGTTTGCATCATGTCCGTTTTGTCACTCGTTTCCATGCCACCGACAGGTGGGACGCCCGGTTGCCGGGATCACCCCTCCTCACTCTTGATCATTCCGCACATCTTGTCTTTCTTTTGCACCGACATCTTGACGAGTTGCCAGATCATCGGAAAGTTGCCGTGGAACCATATCCGTTGTCGTTTTGGTGGCACCCCTTTCATTCCGCCATGGTGACCAAATACTTCATAACATGCTCATGTCAACATTTTCTAAAAATTGCATGAAGCTTGCATATGTCATCCGCATCATGATAACATCATTTAAAATGTTTAGAATTGTTGTTTGCTTTAAAAATTGCTAAATGACAAGTGGGGATTTTTCGGGATTGTTGTTGTTATTTCCGACCTCATTTAAAATGCCTAGATAGTGTAGTTTGCTCATGCTTGACCTCTTGCCATGTTAATTAACATTTAAAATTGTTTGGTACATAAACAAGAGTCAACTAGATAAATAGAATGTGGTGTTTCGTCAATATGCAACTTGGTGCATATTGAGCTCCACTTAACTTGTAGTATTTTTTGTGCACTTTGCCATGCCATGCATATTTAAACCGGTCATGCATCATACTTGCGTGTGCATTATGCATGGTTATGTTTGTGTTTACCATGTTGTTTACTTCTTTCCGGTTTGCTTCTCTCGAATGCTTTGGTTTCGTTCTGGAGTTGTGAGGATTCATTTGACTACGTATGTTTGTCTTCTCCATGGACTCGTACTTCTTCCTTGCGAGATCTCGGGCAAGATGACCATTCCTCGATATCAGCTCTATCTTTTCTTTGCTAGTTGTCTCGCTCTATAGCTATGTCATGCTACCCATTATTGTTTTGTCAGCCTCCCATATTGCCATGAAACCCTCTAACCACCTTCCTAGCAAACCGTTGATTGGCTAAGTTACGCTTTTGCTCAGCCCCTCTTATAGCATTGTTAGTTGCAGGTGAAGATGGAAGATGTTCCATGTCGGAATATGGATTCTTTGGGATAACACAATATATACTTGGTAATGGGTGGAAGGCTTGGACTTTTCCTTGGGGTTTTGTTCCACTCATGCCGCCTGAGGATCCGATAAATCGATGTTATGTTCCCTGATATTGCATTCCTAAGACAGTTGGGGTTTATGCCCCCCCCCCCCCTCGATAATTCCCTCTGTTTAAAGCTTTTCCAACAAGGCACAACCTTGGTTTTACCATTTTCCTTATAACTAAAAACTTCACAGGGAGTAATTAACCCGTGGATTCTTAATCAACGCCCGGGCCAGTGCTCCTCATGAGTGTTGGTCCAAACTAGTGCCACTTGCGGCACCACCTAGGGCAACTTGGGTTTTTGGTTGTCGTACGTAGTGTTCATCCGATCATGGCCTGAGATGAGATACGCGCGGCTCTTATGAGGGTGTCGACACGTTAGGAGGTCTTGCTGGATTAGTTTTACCTTTGTCGAAATATCTTGCGCACGGGATTCCGCGAACACTCGGGTGTTCCCATCATGGAGTTGTCACCCCGCTGATCGTGAGAGCTTGTGATGGGATAAGTTGGGACATCCCTGCAAGGTTATGATCTTTCGAAATCTGTGCCCGCGGTGATGTGGCAGATTGGAGTTGTTAATATCCGGTTGTAGATAACTTGACACCATAACTCAATAAGAATACACTACATGTGTGAGTAACCGTGATGGTCCCTTTTCGAAGGGGTTCGGAAAGTGAACACGGTGGGGTTATGTATGAACGCAAGTAGTTAGGATCACTTCTTGACCACTACTAGTTGCGATCGTTGGCACATATTCTCATCTCGCTCTAACTTCGTAAGCCATCCTCATACAATGCTTAGTGCTGCTGCAACAACTTTCTAACCTCTCCACACCTAAAAGCCTTGATAGTTTTGATACCCGGGAACAAGATTGGTGAGTCCTCGTGACACACAGTTTACTACACAAATAGATGTAGGTACATCAGAGTTTGACTCAGGAGACATGCAAGAGCTCTAGTGGGAGTTCGAAGAAGAGCGTGGGCGTATGTATGTGACATACCCCGATGATCAGTAGTGGTTCCTACTAGGGTCGATCGGGATTAGCCTGTGGGGTATCTTTTTCTACGTTTGATTTTGTCCGTAGTCAGACGATGTGTTCTCTGGATGAATGTATGATTATTGTATTAATTGTGTGACATGGAGAGTGTAAGCCAACTATTAAACTCTCTTTCATCCTGTTCATTACATGGGTTGTGTAAAGATACCACGCTTGAGAGCATTCCAGAATGTGGTTATGAATCTAAGTCGTGCCTCGATACGTAGGAGCTATAGTCGCATCCTATGAATTACAAGTTGGTAATCAGAGCCTTTCCCAACCTAGGAGCCCCTGCTTGATCGAACCGCTGCCGATGTTGAGTCTAGAAACATAACTGTTTTGAGTCTTAGGAATATATATATTGAGAGTAGGAATTCTTTTACTCCTTATCCCCTTCGTTGCTATGGTGAGGACTCCTGACATAGAAGTTTTGACTTCCCTATCATGTTTTCACACAAAAAATTATGATCACGCATGTATTGTTGGGATCATTCCGATATCTTTGTGACGAGAGTTCTGTCTTGGTGTCTGTATGTTTGGATTGGACACAGGAAGGTGAGCTCTGAGGTCTTGTCATCACATTGTGTATCATTATAGTTCTGGAATACCAGAGATGGCCGACATCGAAAACTCTTCTATACGTGTTGGTGGCGAGATAACCTCGATGTCACGCAGTACTGGGGGATAGTTCGTGTCACACCCTGATTTTCATGCCACAACACTTAAGCTGATAATCATGCTAAAATGTGGTTTGGCAAAAACTTTTGAGTGTTTTTGACTTTGCATGATTGGTTTTCTGTTTACTGCTTGCTAGTGCTCTATAAATCAAATAAATCCTCCAACTCTTGTACTTCATCTCCTTGATCCAAGACCTTTTCCCAATGATCATGCCATGTGTATAGAACAGTATAGTATTTTCTTATAAAAATATTTTGGCCAAATAGTATTTTCTAAAATTAGTTTTCCAAAAACCCGTGAATTGAGGTTTGCACTACAATTACCTTATTTAGGGCGTGAAAAATCTTTCAAAAAGTATATTTGAATCCTATTAGGCATAGGACTCCCATAAACCACAAAATTATAATTTTAAAAGTTATTTTTATAGTTTATTTAAATGCTTTTTCTTTAGGCCAGAAATGGTCTTTAATAGGTAAAAATTATTTAGCTATTTCAAAAATATTTGCCAAAATTCAGGGAAACTCATAGGACATATATTGTCCATATATAAGAGTTTCAACACATGGTCATGTTCAAAATATTGGAAAATTCCTTCCAAAACCCTTTCTGGATATTTCAAGCTTTTGAAATATTTACAAAGGAAATATTCTCCAAAAATTCCAGGGAAATTCTATCATGTCAAATATGACATATTTGATGATCTTACAAAGCCTCATGCCTCGAAGATCAAGGAAACATCATCTAATCCCCTCAAAACCATTTCTGTCCATTTTGAAGTTTGAGCAACTTTACATTGCCAAACTTGTCCAAATGCTCTCAAACTTGGTGCACATGCTCAAATGATGTAAATATGCATCTATGCTAAATGGCACAAGTTTTGGAGAAGGGTAACTTGATATAAATGCCCCAAAACCCTTTCTGACCAGATCCAAATTTGAACAACTCTACATTGCCAACTTTTTACTTGGGGCCTCCAATTTTGTGGACATACTCAGAAACCCAGATGATGACACTACACCAAGTGGTGCATCAAGGAGAGATGATTTGCTTACCCTAATCCTGAGAAATCCATTTCTGTTGATTTCTAGGGTCCACCAAAGTTACATTGGCAAGTTTCTTAAAATGACCTCAAATTTGGTGGAAGGGCCTAAATCTATGTGCCATTTCATCCTGTTAAGTCCCATGTCAATTGTAAGTCATTTGCTTGCCCAAAACTACATCAAACACCTTCTGCCATTTTACCAAAACCATTGATTTGCCCCCTTTTACTATTCTACTTGAGCTCAACTTTTTACCACAGCATCACCTAGTCACCTTCTACCTCCAGTAACTCTCCCATGACCAGAGCTCAATGATTGAGGGGTGAAAACCCTCATTTTACCTCCCTGGACAGCCCCTCTCTCCCTGTTCTTCTGCCTCTCCCCTCTCCTACTGGCTCCCCAAGGCATCCCAGGCCGTCTGAGCTTTGTTTACTGCCCCCTCTACCTCCTAGACACTGGTGGCCATGCTCTGAGCGCCAAAAAGATGCCATGGCATGCAATGGCCGCGCTCTGGAGTGCGCTACAGTGCCCTAGCGCACTGTAGCCACCCCCAATCAGCAGCACCCGGCAGCCTAGGGCGATGGGATTGTGTCCCCTGGGCCGCCTCAGCGTCTGGGACACGCTAGACGGTCGGCCCCCTCCTCCTTCTCTCTTCGGCGACCTCTATCACGCGTGCCCGAGCGCCGCCCGCGTCCGCCAGTCGCCACCCGCGTCCCTGGCACGCCTCGCGCTCGTTCCTCTCTCCCTCTCACTGAAGGAAATATGCCCTCGAGGCAATAATAAAGTTGTTATTTATATTTCCTTATATCATGATAAATGTTTATTATTCATGCTAGAATTGTATTAACCGGAAACTTAGTACATGTGTGAATACATAGACAAAACAGAGTGTCCCTAGTATGCCTCTACTAGACTAGCTCATTGATCAAAGATGGTTATGTTTCCTAACCATAGACATGAGTTATCATTTGATCAACGGGATCACATCATTAGGAGAATGATGTGATGGACAAGACCCATCCGTTAGCTTAGCACTATGATCGTTTAGTTTTACTGCTATTGCTTTCTTCATGACTTATACATGTTCCTATGACTATGAGATTATGCAACTCCCGAATACCGCAGGAACACCTTGTGTGCTATCAAACGTCACAACGTAACTGGGTGATCATAAAGATGCTCTACAGGTGTCTCCGAAAGTATTCGTGGTGTTGGCATAGATCAAGATTAGGATTTGTCACTCCGAGTGTCGGAGAGGTATCTCTGGGCCCTCTCGGTAACACACACATCACAATAAGCCTTGCAAGCAAAAGACTAATAAGTTAGTCACGAGATGATGTGTTACGGAACGAGTAAAGAGACTTGCCGGTAACGAGATTGAACTCGGTATGGAGATACCGACGATCGAATCTCGGGCAAGTAACATACCGATGACAAAAGGAACAACGTATGTTGTTATGTGGTTTGACTGATAAAGATCTTCGTAGAATATGTAGGAACCAATATGAGCATCCAGGTTCCGCTATTGGTTATTGACCGGAGATGAGTCTCGGTCATGTCTACATAGTTCTCGAACCCGTAGGGTCCGCACGCTTAACGTTTGATGACGATCGGTATTATGAGTTTATGAGTTTTGATGTACCGAAGGTAGTTCGGAGTCCCGGATGAGATCACGAACATGACGAGGAGTCTCAGAATGTCCGAGACATAAAGATTGATATATTGGACGACTATATTCGGACACCGGAAGTGTTCCGGAAAAGTTTCGGATTTAACTGGATTGCCGGAGGGGGTTACCGGAACCCCCCACGAGGGGGGATGGTCCATAGTGGGCCTTGAAGGAAAGGAGAGAGGCAGCCCATAGAGGCTGGCCGGCGCCCCACCAGGGGATCCTAGTTGGACTAGGATTGGGGGGCGCCACCTCTCCCACTTTTCCTTTCCCTCTCTTCCTTCTTGGTGGACTCCTACTAGGAATAGGATTGCAATCCTATTCCTAGTAGGATTGCCCTAGCCGCACCATAGGAGGCCGGCCAGCCCTCCTCCCTTGCTCCTTTATATACGGGGGTAGGGGGCACCCGAAGACACACAAGTTGAATTGTTCCAGCCGTGTGCGGTGCCCCCCTCCACAGAAACACACATCGGTCATACCGTTGCAGTGCTTAGGCGAAGCCCTGCGCCGGTAAATACATCATATCCGTCACCATGCCGTCGTGCTGACGATACTCTCCCATGAAGCTCAACTGGATCAAGAGCTCGTGGGACGTCATCAAGCTGAACGTGTGCTGAACGCGAAGGTGCCGTACGTTCGGTGCTTGATCGGTTGAATCGCGAAGAAGTTCGACTACATCAACCGCGTCACGTGATGCTTCCGCTTCAGGTCTACGAGGGTACGTAGACACACTCTTCCCTCTCGTTGCTATGCATCTGGTAGATAGATCTTGTGTGATCGTAGGAAAATTTTAAAATACTACGTTCCCCAACAGTGGTATCAGAGCCAGGTCTATGCGTAGATGATATGCACGAGTAGAACACAATGAGTTGTGGGCGATACTAGTCATACTGCTTACCAGCATGTCATACTTTGCTTTGGCGGTATTGTGAGATGAAGCGGCCCGGACCGACATTACGCGTACGCTTACGCGAGACTGGTTTCACCGTTACGAGCACTCGTTGCTTAAAGGTGACTGGTGGGTGTCTGTCTCTCTCACTTTAGCTGAATCAAGTGTGGCTATGCCCGGTCCTTGTGAAGGTTAAAACAGCACATACTTGACGAAACATCGTTGGGGTTTTGTATGCGTAGGTAAGAACGGTTCTTGCTAAGCCCGTAGCAGCCACGTAAAACTTGCAACAACAAAGTAGAGGATGTCTAACTTGTTTTTGCAGGGCATGTTGTGATGTGATATGGTCAAGACATGATGAGTTATACGGTTTTGTATGAGATGATCATGTTTTGTAATGTTATCGGCAACTGGCAGGAGCCATATGGTTGTCGCTTTATTGTATGAAATGCAATCGCCATGTAATTGCTTTACTTTATCACTAAGCGGTAGCGATAGTCGTGGAAGCAATAGTTGGCGAGACGACAACGATGCTACGATGGAGATCAAGGTGTCGCGCCGGTGATGAAGGTGATCATGACGGTGCTTTGGAGATGGAGATCAAAAGCACAAGATGATGATGGCCATATCATGTCACATATTTTGATTGCATGTGATGTTTATCTTATTATGCTTCTTATTTTGCTTAGAACGACGGTAGCATTATAAGATGATCCCTTACTAAATTTCAAGGTATAAGTGTTCTCCCTAAGTATGCACCGTTGCGAAAGTTTGTCGTGCCGAGACACCACGTGATGATCGGGTGTGATAAGCTCTACGTTCAAATACAACGGGTGTAAGCCAGTTTTGCACACGCAGAATACTCGGGTTAAACTTGACGAGCCTAGCATATGCAGATATGGCCTCGGAACACTGGAGACCGAAAGGTCGAGCGTGAATCATATAGTAGATATGATCAACATAAGATGTTCACCATTGAAACTACTCCATCTCACGTGATGATCGGACATGGTTTAGTTGATTTGGATCACGTGATCATTTAGATGACCGGAGGGATGTCTATCTAAGTGGGAGTTCTTTAATTAATATGATTATATTGAACTTTAATTTATCATGAACTTAGTCCTCGTAGTATTAGCATATCTATGTTGTAGATCAATAGCTCACGATGTTGCTCCCCGTTTATTTTTTATGTTCCTAGAGAAAACTAAGTTGAAAGATGTTAGTAGCAATGATGCAGAATTGTTCCGTGATCTGAGGATTATCCTCATTGCTGCACAGAGAATTATGTCCTTGATGCACCGCTAGGTGACAGGCCTATTACAGGAGCAGATGTAGACGTTATGAACGTTTTGACAAAAGCTCGGTATGATGACTACTTGATAGTTTAAGTGCACCATGTTTTACGACTTAGAACCGGGACTTCAAAAACGTTTTGAACGCCACAGAGCATATAAGATGTTCCAAGAGTTGAAATTAGTATTTCATACTCATGCCCGTGTCGAGAGGTATGAGACCTCTGACAGTACTTTGCCTACAAGATGGAGGAGAATAGCTCAACCAGTGAGCATGTGCTCAGATTGTCTGGGTACTGCAATTGCTTGAATCAAGTGGGAGTTAATCTTCCAGATAAGATAGTAATTGACAAAGTTCTTTAGTCACTATCACCAAGTTAGTAGAACTTCGTGATGAACTATAATATGCAAGGGATGACGGAAGTAATTCCCAAGCTCTTCGCGATGCTGAAATCAGCGAAGGTAGAAATCAAGAAAGAGCATCAAGTGTTGATGGTTAACAAGACCACTTGTTTCAAGTAAAGGGCAAAGGGATAGAAGGGGAACTTCAAGAAGAATGACAAGCAAGTTGTCACTCCCATGAAGAAACCCAAAGCTAAACTCAAGCCTGAAACTAAGTGCTTCTACTGCAAAGGAAAAGGTCACTGGAAGTGGAACTACCCTAGATATTTGGTGGATAAGAAGGATGGCAAAGTGAACAAAGGTATATTTGATATACAGATTATTAATGTGTATTTTACTAGTGTTCATAGCAACCCCTCGGTATTTGATACTGGTTCAGTTGCTAAAGAGTAGTAACTCGAAATGGGAGTTGCATAATGAACAGAAACTAGTTAAAAGTGACGATGTGTATTGGAAGTAGTTCCAAGATTGATATGATCATCATCGCACACTCCCTATACTATCGGGATTAGTGTTGAACCTAAATAAGTGTTATTTGGTGTTTGTGTTGAACATGAATATGATTTGATCATGTTTATTGCAATACGGTTATTCATGTAAGTTAGAGAATAATTGTTGTTCTGTTTACATGAATAAAACCTTCTATGGTAATACACCCAATGAAAATGGTTTGTTGGATCTCGATCGTGTGATACACATATTCATAATATTGAAGCCAAAAGATGCAAGGTTAATAATGATAGTGCAACTTATTTGTGGCACTGCCGTTTAGGTCATAATGGTGTAAAGCGCATGAAGAAACTCCATAGTGATGGACTTTTTGAATCACTTGATTATGAATCACTTGGTGCTTGCGAACCATGCCTCATGGACAAGATGACTAAAACTCCGTTCTCCGGAGCAATAGAGCGAGCAACAGATTTGTTGGAGATCATACATACAGATGTATGTGGACCAATGAGTGTAGAAGCTCGCGGCGGGTATCGTTATTTTCTGACCTTCACTGATGATTTAAGCAGATATGGGTATATCTACTTAATGAAGCACAAGTCTGAAACATTTGAAAAGTTCAAAGAATTTCAGAGTGAAGTAGAGAATCATCGTAACAAGAAAATAAAGTTTCTACGATCTGATCGTGGAGGAGAATATTTGAGTTACGAGTTTGGTCTTCATTTGAAACAATGTGGAATAGTTTCACAACTCACGCCACCCGGAACACCACAGCGTAATGGTGTGTCCGAACGTCGTAACCGTACTTTATTGGATATGGTGCGATCTATGATGTCTCTTACCGATCTACCACTATCGCTTTTGGGGTTATGCATTAGAGACAGCTACATTCACGTTAAATAGGGGCACCATCTAAATCCGTGGAGATGACACCGTATGAACTGTGGTTTGAAGAGAAACTTAAGTTTTCATTTCTTTAAGTTTGGGACTGCGATGCTTATGTGAAAAAGTTTCAACATGATAAGCTCGAACCCAAATCGGAGAAGTAAATCTTCATAGGATACCCAAAAGAAACTGTTGGGTACACCTTCTATCACAGATCCGAAGGCAAGGTCTTTGTTGCTAAGAGTGGATCCTTTCTAGAGAAGGAGTTTCTCTCGAAAGAAGTGAGTGGGAGGAAAGTAGAACTTGATGAGGTAATTGTACCTTCTCCTGAATTGGAAAGTAGTACATCACAGAAAATTGTTCCAGTGATTCCTACACCAATTAGTGAGGAAGCTAATGATGATGATCATGAAACTTCAGATCAAGTTTCTGCTGAACGTCGTAGATCAACCAGAGTACGTTCCGCACCAGAGTGGTACGGCAACCCAGTTCTGGAAGTCATGTTACTAGACCATGATGAACATACAAACTATGAGGAAGCGATGATGAGCCCAGATTCCGCAAAATGGCTTGAGGCCATGAAATTTGAGATGGGATCCATGTATGAGAACAAAGTGTGGACTTTGGTTGACTTGCCCGATGATCGGCAAGCCATCGAAAATAAATGGATCTTTAAGAGGAAGACCGACGCAGACGGTAATGTTACTATTTACAAAGCTCGACTTGTTGCGAAAGGGTTTCGACAAGTTCAAGGAGTTGACTATGATGAGACTTTCTCACCTGTAGCGATGCTTAAGTCTGTCCGAATCATGTTAGCAATTGCCGCATTTTATGATTATGAAATCTGGCAAATGGATGTCAAAACTGCATTCCTGAATGGATATCTCAAAGAAGAGTTGTATATGATGCAACCAGAAGGTTTTGTCGATCCAAAAGGTGCTAACAAAGTATGCATGCTCCAGCGATCCATCTATGGACTGGTGCAAGCATCTCGGAGTTGGAATATACGCTTTGATAAGTTGATCAAAGCATATAGACTTGCGGTGAAGCCTGTATTTACAAGAAGTGAGTGGGAGCACTACAACCTTTCTGATAAGTATATGAGAATGACATATTGTCGATCGGAAATGATGTAGAAATTTCTGGAAAGCATAAAGGAGTGTTTGAAAAGAGTTTTTTTTCAAAGAAAGACCTTGGTGAAGCTGCTTACAGATTGGGCATCAAGATCTATAGAGATAGATCAAGACGCTTGATAAGACTTTCGATGAGTACATACCTTGATAAGATTTTGAAGTAGTTCAAAATGGATCAGTCAAAGAAGGAGTTCTTGCCTGACTTGTAAGGTGTGAAGTTGAGTAAGACTCAAAGCCAGACCACGGCAGAAAAATATAGAGAGAATGAAGGTCATTCCCTATGCCTCAGCCATAGGTTCTATAAAGTATGCCATGCTGTGTACAAAACACGTTGTGTACCTTGCCATGAGTTTGTCAAGGGGGTACAATAGTGATCCAGGAGTAGAACACTGTACAGCGGTCAAAATTATCCTTAGTAACTGGATGACTAAGGAAATGTTTCTCGATTATGGAGGTGATAAAGAGTTCGTCGTAAAGGGTTACGCCGATGCAAGATTTGACACTAAATCCAGATGACTCTAAGTATCAATCTGGATGCGTATTGAAAGTGGGAGCAATTAGCTAGAGTAGCTCCATGCAGAGCATTGTAGACATAGAAATTTGCGAAATACATACGGATCTGAATGTGACAGACCCGTTGACTAAACTTCTCTCACAAGCAAAACATGATCACACCTTATTACTCTTGGGTATTAATCACATAGCGATGTGAACTAGATTATTGACTCTAGTAAACCCTTTGGGTGTTGGTCACATGGCGATGTGAACTATGGGTGTTATTCACATAACGATGTGAACTATCGGTATTAAATCACATGGCGATGTGAGCTAGATTATTGACTCTAGCGCAAGTGGGAGACTGAAGGAAATATGCCCTAGAGGCAATAACAAAGTTGTTATTTATATTTCCTTATATCATGATAAATGTTTATTATTCATGCTAGAATTGTATTAACCGGAAACTTAGTACATGTGTGAATACATAGACAAAACAGAGTGTCCCTAGTATGCCTCTACTAGACTAGCTCATTGATCAAAGATGGTTATGTTTCCTAACCATAGACATGAGTTATCATTTGGTCAACGGGATCACATCATTAGGAGAATGATGTGATGGACAAGACCCATCCGTTAGCTTAGCACTATGATTGTTTAGTTTTACTGCTATTGCTTTCTTCATGACTTATACATGTTCCTATGACTATGAGATTATGCAACTCCCGAATACCGTAGGAACACCTTGTGTGCTATCAAACGTCACAACGTAACTGGGTGATCATAAAGATGCTCTACAGGTGTCTCCGAAAGTATTCGTGGTGTTGGCATAGATCAAGATTAGGATTTGTCACTCCGAGTGTCGGAGAGGTATCTCTGGGCCCTCTCGGTAACACACACATCACAATAAGCCTTGCAAGCAAAAGACTAATAAGTTAGTCACGAGATGATGTGTTACGGAACGAGTAAAGAGACTTGCCGGTAACGAGATTGAAATAGGTATGGAGATACCGACGATCGAATCTCGGGCAAGTAACATACCGATGACAAAAGGAACAACGTATGTTGTTATGCGGTTTGACCGATAAAGATCTTCGTAGAATATGTAGGAACCAATATGAGCATCCAGGTTCCGCTATTGGTTATTGACCGGAGATGAGTCTCAGTCATGTCTACATAGTTCTCGAACCCGTAGGGTCCGCACGCTTAACGTTTGATGACGATCGGTATTATGAGTTTATGAGTTTTGATGTACCGAAGGTAGTTTGGAGTCCCGGATGAGATCACGGACATGACGAGGAGTCTCGGAATGTCCGAGACATAAAGATTGATATATTGGACGACTATATTCGGACACCGGAAGTGTTCCGGAAAGTTTCGGATTTAACAGGATTGCCGGAGGGGGTTACCGGAACCCCCCACGAGGGGGGATGGTCCATAGTGGGCCTTGAAGGAAAGGAGAGAGGCAGCCCATAGAGGCTGGCCGGGGCCCCACCAGGGGATCCTAGTTGGACTAGGATTGGGGGGCGCCACCTCTCCCTCTTTTCCTTTCCCTCTCTTCCTTCTTGGTGGACTCCTACTAGGAATAGGATTGCAATCCTATTCCTAGTAGGATTGCCCTAGCCGCACCATAGGAGGCCGGCCAGCCCTCCTCCCTTGCTCCTTTATATACGGGGGCAGGGGGGCACCCAAAGACACACAAGTTGAATTGTTCCAGCCGTGTGTGGTGCCCCCCTCCACAGAAACACACATCAGTCATACTGTTGCAGTGCTTAGGCGAAGCCCTGCGCCGGTAAATACATCATATCCGTCACCACGCCGTCGTGCTGTCGATACTCTCCCATGAAGCTCAACTGGATCAAGAGCTCGTGGGACGTCATCAAGCTGAACGTGTGTTGAACGCGGAGGTGCCTTACGTTCGGTGCTTGATCGGTTGAATCGCGAAGAAGTTCGACTACATCAACCGCGTCACTTGATGCTTCCGCTTCCGGTCTACGAGGGTACGTAGACACACTCTTCCCTCTCGTTGCTATGCATCTGGTAGATAGATCTTGTGTGATCGTAGGAAAATTTTAAAATACTACGTTCCCCAACACTCACTTCCTGGCGCCCTACTCAACCCCCACAAACGCCGTAGACAGCCCCTCGCCCTCTCACCTGGCCTCCTGAGCCGTTGTCGCGGCCACCCGTGCGCCACGTCCACGGTGAGCCGCGGGGCGGCTACATAAGGCCATTACAGACCCTCCTCGCTGCCCCGTTTGCTCCCTCTCCCTCCTGAGCATCCTCTGGACCAAGCCATGCCTCTCCCCGTGCCCCTCATCCACCTCTAAGGCTGAGGCCGAGCCGCCGTCCATCGCCAAAATTCTTGCCATCCCGAGCTCACCTCCCTTCCTTTCCTCCACACAGAAGCTTCCCGTGGTCCGGCGAACCTCCCCACCTCCTCGGACCGTCGAGGGGATGCTCGAATGCCGAGGGCCACGGATGGCCGACGACCTCCCCCGCCACCGTCAAGCTGCGGTCACCTCGGCCCCCTCCGGCGGCGGTGACCTGCACCAGCGGATGCGCCCCTCCGCGCTGAGCTCACCCATAGGCAGAGCGTTGCGGGAGACGGCCGGAGGCGCCGGCTATCGCCGGACGAGCACCGGCGTGTGCTCTGCCTCGAGCGGGAGGTAGAGGACGACCGCCCCACCAGCTGGCAGGGGGGCCCGCCCGTCAGCGGCAGAAGTAACCGAGTCGGCCCACTAGTCGGGTTAAGTGGAAACGGCTTCGGGCCGATTCGCTTGCCCTGCTGGGTGGCGCCTTCCCGCGGTACGCCTTCAGCGTCACCACCTCTCCCCGCACAGCCAAGCCGCTGGGCCGGCCCACGGTCTATCCGTCGCCCTGTGCGCAGTAAAGGGTATAACCCTTTTCCTTTTCCTTTTCTTTTCCAGACAACTTCAAAAATCCTTAAATAAATCAAATGTATTCCAAATTTGATGATTCAAATTTCTAGGAGTTTCTAAAATCCTGATCTACCTGTTGGAATAGCATGCACATTTTTCCAGAAACTTTTCCTTCACAAATATTATCAAAATGTCATTATTCCATTTTCTGTGTTGAACTTTAGAAAATCACAGAGAGCTCAAATTAGATCAAAATGCAGTGGTTCAAATTCCTAGGTGCTTGTCATATCCAAACTTAGTTTTGGAACATTTTTATTAATACTTTCTGTACCCCACCAAATATTGAGCCATTTCTTCATGTCTATCAACTTTGCAAAATCCTAGGAAATTCATTTGAACTCCAAATCGAGTGAAACCAACTCCTAGATGCTTCTAAAATCATGATTTGTTAAATAGGTGCGTTTGCTCATTATTCAAAAATATATTTCTGTACACTTCTTTCAAATCCTTAAACCCCTTGATTCCATCATATTGAAATGTGCCAAACCATCCATTGATCATACTCCAATGAAACCACCTTGGTTATTTTTCATATGACCAGAGGTATCCTAGAAAAGTCCAACTCCTATTTTTAGAGCACTTTTATTTTTGCTTTGTTGTGTTGCTTATTATGATTGTTTCCATCATTAGTTGACGAAATAAATGGAGTACTCGGAGATGGACCAGAAGGTTTGAAGACTCGGAAGGATAAGGCAAGCAGCCCTTTGACCATGTTCGAGAAACCTTTTTATGCATGTCTCATAGCACCTTATTATCAATGCATCGGAATCATGTAGAGGTGGCGACCACTTTGGTTGGTACCTTTGTTACTTTACTATTGAAACTTGCATCAAACATGACCCTACCTTACTATGAGGGTTATGTGGGTGGGAGTAGATAGATGTATGCTATAGTAGTTGGCTATGCAAAATGGGTCAGGGTTATGCATGGAAAGAAACAAGTGTGGTTTGACATACTTGCAAATGACCCAGTGGGTGCCACTAATGCCCCTGGGAGATGATGAGAAACTAGGGCACTACTTGGTGAAGAAGTAGTGTACCGAGGCTTGTTGAAAGTGTTGTTTACAGAGATGGATTAGATTTATGTGTGACTACCGTCCCAACCAAACATGCGCAACCACTATACCCTTATATGGGAAAGGGCATTATTGATTACCTAGGTCGATACTAGCATGGTGCCCGCATTACTAGTGACGGTGGTGATAGGAGGTCACTCTCGGGACGGCGTCGTACTTGGATAGGCGGCCATGACTGTTTTTACAGGGCACCGAACACACCGTTGGTACCCCATGTCAGTGGTATGTGATGAATATGGGAGCAAGGCTCCACAAAATTTAAGATGTGAAATGTTGGCACGGGGTTGTTACCAATCGAGTGGACTCTGTGTTAGTGTCGTCTAGGGAAAGATAGTGATCGGGTGCTTACCTCGGGTACTTGAGGTACCGCGGGTCGTGAATGACACGGAAGTTCCCCGGATCTTGTGGGTAAAGTGTGCAACCTCTGCAGAGTGTAAAACTATTCGAATAGCCGTGTCCACGGTCAAGGACAGTTGGGTGGTGCTGCTTAGACTATGTCCATAAGTTTCTGGAAAACAACACGGTTTGGGTAAATCTGTTGATGTGATTGTGAGAAAGTCACGATGAGCGTGAGCAAGAGTTGTTCATGACTCTTTCTCGATATTGATGTCTAAAACCTCCTGATACTTGTTGCAGACACATGCATGTCCATGTTATACGTTGATCATACTTGCATATGAAAAACTAGCTTTCCGCAAAACTGCCAATTTAGCAGTAGAGCCTTGCATAATTATTCTGTCATCACACTTGGGTTGCTTGAGAGTACATTCAAAGTACTCATTGTCTTGCCACTTGTTATTTTATTGGCCAGGCAGGAGAGAACAGGATATGATGAAGATTTCTTGGTGACGAGCATGCGAGCTAGGACGCTTCCCAGTCAGAATGCCTATAGGGTCAAGGCTGATGGCATGGGTCCAAGTGGTTATTGAAGGTTTCCGCTGCAACGATATACTCAAGACTTGACCATTATGGTCCTATTTGTGTAATATGATATGTATGGATGTAAGACTCTTGTTATTCAGCTTCTGTGTGTTCAGTGAGCATTGATCTCTGGGATCACTGTACACGTGCATTCGGTGATCACGACTTATGAGTCGGGGTCCCCACAGTTCAGGAGTATTTCCACAGCTAGTATAGCGGATGCCTTTCGAAGGTCTGAGGTATATGATTTCCGAAGGTGCCTAGTTATGTATTGACGGATGGATACAGCTGGATGTAGGTACTGTTAGTTGGGTGAGATATTTGTGCTTCCCCTGTATCCCCAACACAAGAATGCATAACCAGAAAGTGTCGAGAGTTAATATGTGGTAATTCAAGTAGCTCTAGGTAATCTTCCAACGAATACATGATATGAGGTTGGGATTCAACGTCTAGTGATTCGCTTGTCACGGTCGATTTTACACTGGTCATGGTGCGTCTTAATGAATCCCTGGCTATGCTAATTCGGGGATGCAATGTCCTTTGTAACGTCATTCCCCGGGGGGGGGGGGGCTCATCATGAAAACTTTGGACAGAATCAATATCATATGTTTGTTCCGGCTTATTCCACAAGCCAAATCTTTTGTTTTGTTTTGAGTTGTGGTATTCGAGTTGCTTCAATGTCAAGTTTGATTCCATACCTTTCCTAATTGGTGTTCTCGTATTTCTATAAGAGTCCTAGTCGTTCTTGATCATCAAGATTGTTATGTTAATTCTTCTCAACCGGCGTGCTTCTCTTCAGGTTAATCTGATACTTTCAATATGTGCAAGACCAATTCTTGGTTTTTCTCAATGGTATCTATTTCTTTCATCCCAAGTTGCCTTTATTTTTCCCACCCTCCCACCTTTTTATTTATGGAGCCAGAATTCTTAATCAAGTATCCATTATATTCATATGAAGTCTCTTCATTCTTTCTTTCGATGCTATTTATCCGGTGATTCTCAGGAAAATGCTCAGGAGTTTCAAATTTATCATTCACTATTTCTTGTTTCTTCTCCGGAGTGTTCAAGATATCTCGGAAGATTCATGTTTCCATTCTTAATTAGTTCAATCTATTTCGAGGTAGTTATCTTATTCAAGCCATGTAATTCAACCAGTGCAATCTCTCTTTTAAAAATCATTCAACAATGTTTCTTTTGAGTGGGCCCTAACCCACAGGTCTTTTCGAGAATCTTACCTAACTCTTCTAATTATCCGGAGTGATTACAGAATTCTTTTCAAAGTGTGACATAAGTATGGATTCCATCCGTTATATGCCTTCTCCCAGATCACTTTCAAATTCTTTTCATGCTTCGTTAAACCTTCCATCTTTTCATTCTTCCGGAGTATCTCACAAATTCTTCATGGTATTTTCGTCGTCATTCTCAACATTTGAAGACCAAAGAAGAGTTTTCCTCTAAATCTTTTCTTACCCATCCGAAGCATTTCATGAATTCGTTCCTTTGTGATCCTCCGAAGGCCATCATTTCAGAACATTTCTTCGTTCTTAGTTTTCAACTTCGTCCTCCAACTATTCTTAATTGATGTCTCTTTGTTGGTCTCCATATTCTTCCGGGGCATCTCTCAAGTATTCTCTAGTCAGCTCGGGATCTCTTCGTTCTCTTGTATCTAAATTGCCTCAAGTATATTCATTCGTTTTCTAATTCTTAGCGATGGTTTGTTCTTTCTTCACTCGGTTTCAATTCTTACGGTGGTTCGCTCAAGAGTTCTTTTCCTTTGTTCTCATATCAATTGTTCATCTTACCAATCCTACCAGTGGTTCATGAAGACCTTCTCGAGTTTTGTGCTATATCTCCTCTTAATCTTTGTAAACGCGAATAAGTGATATGCAAATCCATTACTTCTCATCAATTTAATTGATGGAGGATAAGCATAACATAATTGTTATTCTTTTTTGTCAAGTTGATTTAATTCCTTCATGCGGAATTTGTTCATGATGAATAAATTCTAGTTCCAGGTATTTTCATCTTTTCTCTCTGGAGTTCCAAACTCTCTCAATTACCCCGTCACAACCTCCATTTAAATAATTGCAAGGCTTCAATCTTATTATTTTCTTCATTCACTTCTCATCCTTTTCTTACTAGAGTTCTTAATGGTGGTTCATCAAAGATTCGTTTCATTCTCGAAGTGTTCATCAAGATTCTTGTTGGAGGAGCTCAGATATTCTTTTCTTTGCACTTCGAAGTGCACACATTTGCAACCTTTTCTTTTGAGGTGGTGATTATATCATTCTTGACAATTTCCTTTCGTGTTTCATGATTCACAAGTTATCAGGAATAAGATATTTAAACCCTTCATTTTCTTTGCCCGGGAGATCTTTTCGACCCTTCAATTTCTTGGTTGGAGTAGTCTTGGATTATATTTCACCTAAAGCTTCCCTAAGGATTGTTGCTATTTATGATGCTTATGAATGAACCAAGTTCTTCATTTATCTTCCCGGTGAAATAAGTTTTTTGTCTCCTTGTTGATATCAATCCAATCAAATGTTTTCGTTAGTGGCCGGTTGTCACCTAATAATTTTGCGATGTTTTCCATAAGCCCACGAGAGCATATCTTTTGCTTGTGGATTCTTCCCACAACTCCATTCAACCCTTCTTCGTAAGGATGGTTTCAAATTCATTTCTTGCAGAAGATGTTGTTGTTCTTCGTTCTTCTCAGTCCATTATTCGTCCCAGAGGCTTTGTCATATTGCTCTCTTCGACCCATCATCTCGTTTCATTAATATTATGTTCTTTTCCTTTCTAGTCCAGTTAACATGAGGGTCGTTTCCTCCATTCAAGTCTCTCATCCTATCTAGTTTTGCCTCTCTTTTCAACCGTAGTGCTGTCTGAAATCTTTATTACCCCTTGTGCCATTCTTTGAATAGTTCCGGAGGCAGTGTGTTGTTGATTTCATCAAGTATCATCCCAACTTGGCAAGTTCGTGTTCAATTCCTTCCATTTTCAGACGGAGTGTTGTCCAAATTATTTCGTTCTTAGTCCTTCTCTACCTTTATTTGACCGGAGTGCTTTTAAGTTCTTCCATGATCCTTGAGCTCTTCATTCAAGTCTTGGCAACCTTCAAATTCTCGTGGTGTCCCTTGTTCCTCCTTTTTACCGGAGTGCTCTCAACTTCGTTCATCTCCGTTGTATTCTTTCTTTCAAGATTGTTCAACCTCTCAAAGTTTGTGGTTTCACTCGTTTGTCAAAGAAGCAACTTTGTTTTACCTCTTCCTTTATCCTCTTCTATCCGGTGCCATCTTCAAGATCTCAGGTCGAGATCCTCTGTTAGTGTGGGAGAGTTGTGATGCCCCAAGACCGACGCTCCAGACGACTTCCATATTTTTTGATGTTACGGTGTGTTTTATTTGCTTGCTCTATTTTATTTACTTGTTGCTTTTCATCATGGCATCATTCATATTGCATCTCCATGTTCTCATAAAACTCGTTGCCATTTGTCGTTGCCGCTTCACTCATTTTCTCCGTTCACCTGTTGCCAGACCGCTTGTCTTTGTTGACCTTCTCCTAGACCAACCTGACCGCTCTCTTCACTCTTTCTCCGAGACTAACAGAACCCCCTTGTCCTCGTGGCCTTTCGTTAGACCCCCATTGTCTTTGATTTCCCCTCTCTGCACAGTGCACAGACCCCTCGCAACCTTGTTCAAAAAGTTACCCGAACCCGAACCTCTCTGTCGTTACAGATGGGTCCGGATAATCCCCAAACCTCCCTAAATTATCTTCGGTTTCTAATTTGGACTCCCAAGCCTATCTTATCTCGATCGTCTGATTTCGATTGGATGATCCAAACTCACCTCTTTTTCATATATATAGACCACCCTATATCTAATTTGGAAAATCCAAAGAATCATCCCCTTGTCGCATCCCTCTTGTCTCCGCCGCCGCTGCCACCCACTGACCATCTCCCTCGGGATCCCTCCCGATCCACCCACCTACTCCTCTCCTCCCATGCCGACCAATCCCCACCGGATTCCTTCAATCCAATCATCCACTGATCCATCCAACCACCACAACCCAGCCCCTTCCCTGGATCCATCCTCGTAGCCACCTTCAGATCGAGCAGGAGCCTCGATCCCGAGCTCTTCTTCCCTGGCGCCCGAAGTCTACCTCTTCTCCCGAGGCAGGAGCGATCGGCCTCGTCCCCTCAACCACCAGGGTGTCGCCCTCATCCACCAGGCCAGGCCGCCTGCTCATTCTCCCTGGTCTCATCGTCTTCTCGTTTCTCCCATTCCCTGACCCCTTCCTCGTCTCATCTCTCTCTTGCTTGTCTGGGCACCAACCCCAAGGCCGCCGTCGCTAAGCCATGGCGCCCCGTGAAGCTCTTCTCCGCAGCCACATCGTCGGATGCCACCTCCGACGACGGACCCGGTCTCCTCCCATTCCCCTGCTTCGGATTTGGTGCTCCACACCTCCCCTTGCGCTTGCAGCCTCCTGTTCGTCGGCATGGCCGCAGCAAGTTCAAGCTCCGCCATCCGTTGTTGTCCATCAATTCGTCCCTCGCTCCAACTGTCGGGAACCGGCTCCCCATCATCAAGGCCTCCCGGATCTCTCTGTTCTGCAGCCCAAGACCTCGCTGGAGTCCCTCTACTCGTTTGCACAAAGTCCCGCTTCCACTTGGCCCTGCTCCTGTGCACGAGGACCAGCGCCTCGTCTCGCTGCTCGCGTTGACCGCGCCCTGCTTCTCCAGTCATCAGCCGCGGCCCAGCCCCAGCTCTCCTCTACTCTGGCCCGAGGCCTTTGGTGAGCAACCCGTCTAGCCCCTCTGGTCTGTTTCGGGCCAGATCTAGTTTCAGCCCATACATGTTTTTCCCTGCTGCGAATTTTGTATTTATCCAGGGAATTGCCGTTTTCTAGAAAAGTCCCTCTACATCATGCATTTAATAACTCCACAACCGGGCGTTATATGTACAAACTTTTTATATGAAAATTGCTTAGAATTCTGTGTAGAATCATAATAACCAACTTTTATGCATGTTTTAAATGTTTAAACTGTTGTTTGCTTTAATTTGCGCAAATGACATGTTAAAATGGTTTAATTCAGAACTAAATGACTATAGCTCCAAACTTAATAAACTTTATATGTAAATGGGCTAGAAAAAGGCATATAATAACATGGTGCACTTACTTTTGATGTTTAACCACTTTAAAATATTGTTTTAGGCAGAACAGTACCAAAATCAATGTATGCACATGGGGATTTTTTGGAATTATTGTTTGTCATTTCCGGCCTCATTTAAATTGCTTAAATGGTTAGTTTACTTATGCTTCACCTCTTGCCATGATAATTAACCTTTAATATTGTTGTCTACATAAACGAGAATCAATTAAATAAATTGAATGTGGTGTTTAATCAATATGGAACTCGTTGCATATTGAGCTCCACTTAATTTGCAGTGTTGTTTGTTGCACTTTGCCATGTCATGTATATTTAAACTGGACATGCATCATCCTTGGTTGTGCATCATGCCATGTTTATGCTTGTGTGTTTACTATGTTCTTTGCTTCTTTCCGGTTTGCTTCTCTGGTTAGCTTCGGTTTCGTTCCGGAGTTGTGAGGATTCGTTCGACTCCATCCGTCTGTCTTCTTCTTGGACTCGTTCTTCTCTAGCGGGATCCTAGGCAAGATGACCATTCCTTGATATCACCTCAATCCTTGCTTCGCTAGTTGTCTCGCTCAATCTCTATGTCGCGCTGCCTATCTATTTGTTTGTCAGCCTCCCATTATTGCCATGAAACCTCTCACCACCGACCTAGCAAACCGTTGTTTGGCTAAGATATGCTTTTGCTCAAGCCCCTCTTATAGTGTTGTTAGTTGCAGGTGAAGATGATGTTTGCTCCATGTTGGATTGGATATTTTGGGAATAAAAAATATCTCTTATTTAAATTGATACACCTATATACATGGCAATGGGTGGAAGGCTTGGCCTTTTGCTCGGTGTTTTGTTCCACTCATGCCGCCTTAAGAACCTCTAAACCGGTGTTTTGCTCCTTGATTTTGTGTTCCTAACGTGGTTGGGCTTTATGGGGCCGCCTTGATAGTTCACTTTGAATAAAACTCCTCCAGCAAGGCCCAACATTGGTTTTACCATTTGCCTAATAACTAAAACTTGCATAGGGACCGGCTAGCACCTGAGGACTTAATTTACAAAACGGGCCAGTGCTCCTCATGGGTGTTGGTCTAAACTGTGCAACCTGCGGGGCCACCTTGGGGAAACCCGAGGTATTTGGTATTCACCCGTAGCTTGTCCCATCCGATCGTGTCCTGAGACGAGATACGCATGGCTCCTATCAGGGTGTCTGCACGTTGGGAGATCTTGATGGACTTGTTTTACCATTGCCGAAAGATCTTGGGCACCGGGTTTCCGAGTCTGATCGGGTTGTCCCTAAGATAAGAGGTTTTACCTCTACTGATCATGAGAGCTTATGATGGGCTAAGTTGGGACACAACTGCAGGGTTATGATCTTTCGATAGCCGTGCCCGCGGTAATGTGGCAGATTGGAGTTTTTTAATATAAGGTTGTCGGTGTACAAAAAGGGGGTACACTTTTTGTACCCCTATGACTGTGCAACGGGGCGATCCGACGGCCTATGAAATCCGCCCCGATGATCTCAAGGGTGAGTCCGGCCTGGGTGAGCCGGAGAATCCTGGTGGTGGCGACAGTGAGCCTCCCGTCGGCGGCGTCGACATCGCTCCAATCACTGCCACGGACCGGCGGCACTCGGCGGATCTTGCAGAATCTTGGCGGATCTTCGTCTTCAATCCAGCACCATCGGCCACGCCATTCATCCACCTCTCCTTCACGGCACCGTCCGGGTACGCCCCTTGGATCTTGGGATCCAGGTGATGCATCCAGAGACGGCACCTCCTGGCTGGATCCGAGGGGAGAAATAGTGGCGGAAGAGCGCCGTGTTGGGCTGCACCCCGACGAAGCCTTCGCAAAGGTGCGCAAAGAAAGCCATGCACGCCACCGCATTTGGAGTAAAATCCAAGAGGCGGAAGCCGAAGGTGTGCATGATATCGCAGAAGAAATCGGAGAAAGGGGGACATAACCCGCAAGAAAAGTAGTCGACGAAGAAGGGATACCGAGTTGGGCTAGGTTCGGCGCAAGCGGCAGGAATGACGCGCGTCGCCGGATGTCCCAAATTCTCTACCCCCCGTTTTCACCCCCCCAAAGAGGCTTGAAGGCGGCCCGGAGCTCGTGGACGTCAACCGTCGACGGGAAGAAGAAGGCGGACTTTGTCCGGTCCCCCAATAGCGCGCTCTCCGGCGGCTCCACTGTCCCGGCACCCTTGGCCACCCCCTTGCCCTTGATGGACTTGGACGCCATGGCGGCTGAGAAAGTTAGAGGACTGAGAGAGAGGGAGGGCGAAGCGACGGCGGAAGCTTCGGAAGGAAGGAAGAGAGGAAACGGCGGCTCTGAGATTAGAAGAGGCGCGAGGAAAGCGGAGGAAGTGAGCAGCGCGCCCGCGGTTATTCCTTCTTATGGGGGGAAACGCGGGCCGCCTCCTTTCGCATTAACTGCGACGTGACGCATGCCTGCGGAAACCGCCCCGCGCATGCCGCCCACGTCACGCACGCCCCTCCACACCGCGCCATGCGCGCGGATCGTGGGAAGCGCAGCGCGCGGAAAATCTTACCGCGGTAAAAACCGTCCCGCCTGCCCGCGCACCGTTCTAGGCCTAGCCCAACAACACGTCGCGCTTATGTGTGGCCCAGGCCCGGGGGCTCCTGTCGGTGTACAAAAAGGGGGGGTACGCTTTTTGTACCCCTATGACTGTGCACGGGCAGTCTGAGCCACGGGAACCGCCGCACCAAGGAAGGCAAGGGAGGTAAGCCAGGGTAAGACTGAAGCCCAAGAGAACAAGACCACAAAGAGCAAAAGGACGAAGCGGGTTCCCCCGGAAAGATCCTTGCCGGGAGCCAATTTTAGCAGCCCCGGCAAGATCCTTGCCGGGTCCGGCTTTTGCAGCCCCGGCAAGACCCTTGCCGCGGCAACTCGCCCCACGCCTACGGAACGATTCACCCTTGAGTCCACTGCCCCCATGGGGCAAGGAATCGGGAGACATCCCCGTAGTGGCATGCAGATCTTTGTGAAGACATTCAAGATCAAATACACACTAAGAAGACGACGACCCTTGGCAGGATCCCAGCCAAGGAAGACCACAAGACCTCCGGCAAGCATCTTGCCGGGGTTGACAGCAGGTGCCGCGGCAAGACCCTTGCCGGAGCCCCGGCAAGGCCCTTGCCGGGGACATCCGCAGGGCCACCATCAGGCCCACACCAACTAAAACCACCACCGCCTTATGCAGCTGCCGACCCAACCAGCTGGGCAGGCACCTGCGTGGCGACATGCAGATCTTTGTGAAGACCCACCATTGCGCCACCTCAGCTGCCTGCCTGCCTACATGGCATCTCAGGCACTGCTGGCCAGGGCGCGTGTCAACACAAGAAGGAGCTGCGGCAGACAAGACAGGTCTCTCCCCCGTCCCCGATAAAGCAAGGACACCTAAGCAAGACGCATTAAATGTGCCTTGTCATGTAATGCGAGGGATAAACCTTGCATCACTGTACCCTTTCCACCTCCTATGTGCCACTGTGGCGACCCCTTTCTCTATAAAAGGAGGCCCGAGGCGACCAGGAGGAGTCGACTTTTTTGGAGCTCCTCACGCCCCGTAGCTAGCTGAAGAACACAAACATATAATCCACCTAAGCAGGAGTATGGTTTTATGCATCCTCTCGGCCAGAACCTGGGTAAACGAACCGTGTGCTATCTGTTGGATCCGCTCTTCTCTCAACCCCGCGACCCGCAACCGTAGTAGGGATTATTGTGATCCCATAGGTGTCGATCCAATACACCGACAAAGGTTGTAGATAACTTGACACAAAAACTCAAATAAAATACACTACCTGTGTGAGTAACCGTGATGGTCTCTTTTGGATAGGGTTCTGAAAGTGAATACGATTGGGTTATGTATGAACGTAACTAGTTATGATCACTTGATCACTTCTAACTGCGACCGTTGGCATATATTCTCATCTCACTCTGACTTCGTAAGCTAGCCACAGTATATGCTTAGTGCTTGCTGCAGCCACTTTATAACCTCTCCACGCCGAAAAGGCATTGTTAGTTTTGATACCCGGGAACGAGATTGCTGAGTCCTTGTGACTCACGGTTTACTACACAAACCAGATGCAGGTACCTCGGAGTTTGACGCAGAAGTCGTGCAAGAGCTTCAGTGTGAGTTTGATGAAGAGCGTGGGCGTATGTATGTGACATACCCCGACGATCAGTAGTGGTTCCTACTAGGGCCGATCGGGTTTAGCCTGTGTGGTATCTTTTTCTTCGTTTGATTTCGTCTGGAGTCTGACTCTGTGTTCTCTAGATGAATGTATGATTATTGTATTAATTGTGTGATGTGGTGAGTGTAAGCCAACTATTAAACTCTCTTTCATCTTGTTCATTACATGGGTTGTGTAAAGATACCACGCTTGAGACCATTCCAGAATGCAGTTATGACTCTAAGTCGTGCCTCGACACGTAGGAGCTATAGCCGCATCCTGGGCGTTAGACCTGGAACCCCTCATTCTTATCCCCCTCTCCTGTGGCCCTCCTCTCCTCTAGCACACGTCCCCACCTCGCGCCCAAGCCACCATCACCACCGCTCATCGTAGTCACAACCACAGCCACCCTGAGCCTCCTCGTAGTTTCCACAAGCTCTGGTGCACTGCTCCACGCCCCTCTATCGAGCTACGCATTGAGGGAGGCCCTAGAACATCACCATCGCTGTTGGATTCAGGGCTCCACAGACCCAACAAGGTTCGAACTCTATGGCGTGTGCGAAGAACTCAACCTCTCTCCTCTGCTCAGTCGACGATCTCACAACCTAGCTCAATGAACAAGAAAGACAAGGGACGTGGAAGCTTACCTAGGTTCGGGCCACCTTGCAGGGTAAGGCCCTACTCCGGCTTTGTGTTGGATTAGCCTCGCGGAGGGCTGAGGATGAACTAGTACAAGGGGAAGAACAACCTTAGGAGGTCTATTCTTGGGTGAGTGGCTACTTCCTATCTGTCTTCAGTCTGATGCATTCCTAGGGTTGTGGCTAGGCCTTATAAATAATGGCCTTGGTCCTCTTCCCCAAAAATGAAGGAGGGAAGGGATTCCACAACGACCATTTTGAAAGGGGACAAGAACTACATCTTATCCTGACGAAAGGTGGTCTTCGCGTGCAAAGCTTCTGGCCATGACGCCGTGGTGGGCTCGGTGATGACATCAGTCCTACCATCCTGGCAGTCTTGGTCTTGCTGCACATGAATGGAAACCTTTGGCTGATTCCTCGGGACTCCGCGACTGTGCTTGGCTTCTTAGCACCAAAGTGGAAACCTGCCATCCTGCGCCCGCTGGCGCCTGCCTGGGCTAGGTCCTTATGGCTTGCGTCACTTGATCCTCGCGAGGTGGGCGCTTGCATAGGAAACTCCGCTCCTCAAGAGGATGCCTATGGAGGCCGCTTCCTTCAGAAGTCTTTGCGTCGTCCGCCTCGCGAGGCTTGGCCCATCGCAATGGTCTTGCCTTGTCGATGCTGAAGATGGGTCATACCAGTCCGTTGGTGGAGCCATGCGGTGGGCCGTAGGAAGGCAAGTTAGGGTATCATGGTTCCCAGAATGTCGACAGTAGCCCCCAGGCCCAAGGCGCACTTGGACTTGGCCTCGAGGCGAAGCCAAGAGACGAGGACGAAGTGTCGCGGGCCCCAATTGCTAGTGGACTGAGCCGACGCTTGGCGTTTGATGGGACGTGGGCGTCTCTGCTTCCCCACGCCGTCTCAGCAACCATTTGACTCGATGACTACCTGCTGCATGCCGAAAACCATCATTACCTAGAATCATGGGAGGCCGGCGGTTGGCCTCCCTCTGGCTATAAATTGGGGGGGCGGGGGGCGAAGCCCCCTGCCCGTCCCCATCTTCTCTCTGCTCGCTCCTCCTTCTTCTTCCTCTCCTCGCCGTCTTGCGGTAGCACCCGTGGAACCGACGAGGAGGTTCTCCACCACGGAGAAAGAGAAAGCCCCTAAGGAGCGGCCGGATTTTTCACCGCCCAAGAGCGGCCGCGGATGCCACTGTAAGCATGCCACGACTCCAACGGCAACCCCTCAAGAGCACAGGCACGGCCCTTCGAAGGCCGGTGCCACCTCACGCGGTCGCGGCGGGGCCTACTCCTACGATGGGGTCTGCCACGGACGATGCGACTCCAGCGATGGGGGGAGGCGTGTGGCTGCCGTGCGGCCACCGCAGCTGCGCTCCCATGCTACCGATGTGGCCCCAGAGTTCGGCGTGTGGTCGGAGAGGCCCGCGGGCACCTGGTTCCAACACCCATGCTTCTTCGCGGGTGCGCTGCCGGCCGAGGGGCCTGACGGCCTTTGGCTGTAGGCGATGGCTGCTGCAGCAGGGCCTCGTTGGTGGAGGTCGGAGTCTCCGCCGCGGGAAACATCTCCCTGACCCGTGGGTGGCAGTCATTCGCCCGTGCTCGGGGCCTGCACGGGAGGTGCGCCCTCCATTTTTGGTACGACACCGTCGCGACCCTCTATGTCAGGGTGTTCGGGGAAGATGGCCGGCACGTGGGATGCTGCCCATAATGCAACAGCGACGACGAAGACGACGATGATGACCGGAGGGGTGGAGCCACTATTGGTGGTGAGCTTGCCATTGGAGACGGTCGTGTCGCCTCCAGTGGTGCCGACTCCTCCTTCGGGGAGAGTACCAGCGACGGCGACTACGACGAGCCGCCACGCCGCTGGGCTCGGACTGGGGAGAGGAGCGAACTGCATCGCCGCCACGCCCTGGTGAAGTAGGAGGAAAACTCTGGCTGAGCCCGAGCCCCACCGGAATCGGGCCCCGAGATATACTGTGGTCGCGCAGCTTACTTTTGTTTACTTCCTTCACCTGCGCTGAAAAAGATAGAAGGCCCTGTTAGGGCATGTAATGAACCATGGCTTCTAGCCATTTATGTTATCGTTTCCATGTCAAAACGCGATTCCTGCATTGGCACCAATTACGGTTAGAGTGACTTAGCTTAGCGTTCTTGTGTGTACACTCCTGCCACGGGGGCGTGTCCTGCTGCGAGGAGACTCGGGAGTCGCTGAGCCTCATCAATAGGCACCCTGCCGCTATAAGGTTAGCAGTCCTCTAGAGGTGTAGTGGCCATGAGCTCGTTTGAGGGCGTCGCGCAAGGACGAAAGAGGCGCCAAAGGGCCAAGGTACTTTGGTGAGGTGTGTTCGCGGGCGGGCTCGAGCGCAAACACGTGCCCAGCCCCCGCACGAGGAACGCGCGAGAAAGAGCGATGGGCCAACACCACCCCTCCTGAGGCAAGGTCGGAAAGAGCAAACAGTGCAAGAAGAAGAAATTTCCCAGCCCTCAAACAAAACGCGAGAAACTTTAAATCTCTTTCGAGAAAACGCAAACCAACTATAGAAAGCAAGCAAAAGAACAGCCACGTATGGCACCTACACTAGTCTTCTTGTCTTCCCACTAGCGCGGAGCATGGGGCCTCCACTAGGACATTGGTGGGAGCCCCCGTGAGGCCCGAGGGCGGCACTCAGGAGTCCGGGGCATGTACAAACCAACTCATTATTACGTGAGAGTGTCACGAGTAGAGATCTTCATGGGTGCAAGGCCTTGGTCATGGGTAGAACTTCCGGAGATGCTGGATATTCCAGGCGTTCTGGATGGGGACCCCGTCCTGCGTCTTCAGGAGCGTAGCGCAAAGCCTGGAGACACAAGCGATCCTGAACGGGCCCTCCCACATGGGCGAGAGCCTATGAAGCCCCTCCCTGGAGAGCACCCGCCTTAGGATGAGGTCACCCACCTCGATGGTCCTGGAGCGGACGTTGCGGCAATGATACGGCCGCAGCGCCTACTGGTACCTTGCTGCCCAGAGCGAGACCTGGCAGCAGTGTTCCGCCCCTAGCACAAGGTCCATCCCCCGCGAGGTGTCCTGGTGTGCCTCGTCAAACGCCAATACCCGCGGGGAGCGATGCTTGACCTCATGAGGGAGGACCGCCTCGGCTCTATAGACGAGCAAGAACGAAGTCTCGCCTACGGGCTTGATGGAGGTGGTGCGGATGGACCACAGCACGGCCTAGAGCTCGTCGAGCCAGCCCCTGGCGCAGGCCTCGAGTTTCTTCTTGAAGCACCTCGCCTTGAGGCCCCTAGGACCTCCATGTTGGCGTGCCCGGCCTGACCATTGCTCCGTGGATGCGCCACCGAAGCATAGCATATCTGCGTTCCACGCTTAGCGTAATATGTTTTGAAAAGGTTGCTCGTGAACTGAGAGCCATTGATGGTAATGATGTGGTTGAGGACCCCGAAGCGGCTCATGAGGCCCTTGACGAACTTAACGGCAGAACCAGCTGGTATGGTGCGGACGGCCTGCACCTCCGCCCACTTGTTGAATTTGTCGATGGCGACGTAGAGGTAGCGGTAGCCTCCAGGTGCCCGTGGGAACGGGCCCAGGATATCCAGCCCATGAACCACGAACGGACATGAGAGCGGGATGGTCTAGGGTCCCTGAGCCGGCTGGTGGATCTGCTTAGCATGGAATTAACAAGCTTCACAAGTTCTTACCAATTCAGTGGCATCGTTGAGCAATGTGGGCCAGTAGAATCCGTTGCGGACCACTTTTCCCACGAGGGTGTGAGACGAGGAGTGATGCTCACAGTCCCCGCCATGTATGTCGGCCAGCAGCTCGCACCCCTGCTCCCTGGAGATGCAATGTAGGGAGACGTCATTTGGGCGCTTTCGGTAAAGCTCATCGTCTTGGATGCAGTATGTAGTGTCCTGTCGGGCCAGGTGCTCCACGTCTTACTACTTCTCTAGTAAGGCGCCCGTGAGTAGGTACGCCTTGAACTCCTTGGTCCAGCACCCCTCCTGGGGCTCGAGCGTGAGGAGCAGGTGGGATCCCGATGTTGGGCCACGGGCTGGGGCACCCGAGGAGGGCGCCATGGGCAGCTCCTCCTGAGGCAGAGCTGAACCTGCGGCGGGGGGAGTTGCCGATGGTTTGTGAAGCCGCTCCTCGAAGACGTCGGGATGCTGGGGCAATTTTCTGGACGCCATCTTGGCGATGTCTTCTGCCTCCTTGTTCGTACCACGTGGCATGTGCTTCAGCTCCAAGCCTAAGAACCGTTTTTCAATTTTACGTACCTCTTCAAGATACGCCTCCTTGTGCTCGTCCTTTGGCTTGTACGCCTTGTTAGAGAAGTTGACGAGGAGCTGGGAGTCGCCATTGATGTTGAGGCGCTTGACCCCCAGAGCTGCCGCGGCCTTGAGGCCGGCGATCAGCCCACATACTCGGCAATGTTGTTAGAGACCTTCTCCCCATTCTGGAAGCAGAGTTGCAATGCTTAGTAGAGCCTTTCCTGGGTGGTCGAGATGAGGATAGCTCCGCCCCCGCGCCATCGAAGTACATGACCCAGCTATCTGGCACCTCATCTCCAAGCACGAGGGAACAATCCTCGCTTACTTCACGGCCAGGGTTCTCAGCCCATTCTGCCACAAAGTCAGCGAGGGCCGCGCCCTTGATGACCCTGGTGGTGCTGAACTCCAGGTGTAATGCCTGCATCTCGATGTTCCACTCGGCGAACGTTTCCGCGGTGTTGGGGCTCCTGACCACCCTCTCCAACAGATAGGCCGAGACGACCTTGATGGGGTGGCCCTGGAAGTAATGACGTAGTTTCCGAGATGCGACGAGGAGCACAAGCAGGAGCTCAGTCGCATGGAGTAGCGTGCTCACGCATCGCGTAACAAGGTGCTGATGAAGTACATGGGGTGCTCGACGAGGGAGGAGGCGTCGGTTGGGTCATGTTCCTCCTGTGGTAAGGGGACCCGAGGAGCTTGATCTTCAGGCGGGTCGGCCACGGCCCCGAGCTCGGTGGCCTCGCGAGTTCCTCCGTCTTGTGAGGTGCTCGTGGTCTTGAGGGTTTCGTTGTGGGGACACGGCGCCTTAGTTGGGCGCGCTTCGTCGTGTCGGGCGCCCTCAACCGTACGCTCCGGCTGGACCGCCACAAGTGCCGCACCGGCGGAGTGAGGCGTGGCAGCCTAGTAGAGTATGAGGGGTTCAAGGGGGCGCGGCGGGACCATCATTGGAGGGCTGTGAGGTACCTTTTGAGGTCTTAGAAGGCCGCATCGGCCTTCGGAATCCACTCGAACGGGCCCTTCTTTTTCATCAGCTTGAAGAACGGGAGGGCGCGCTCGCCGTGCTTGGAAATGTAGTGTCCCAGCGAAGTCATGCAGCCCGCCAGCTTCTGCATCTCCTTGAGGGTTTGCAGCAGGCTCATCCTCTCTATGCCCTTAATTTTCTCCGAGTTGGCCTCGATCCCTCTGTGCGACACCAAGAAGCCTAGCAGCTTGCCGGACGGAACGCCAATTACACACTTTTCCGGGTTGAGCCGTAGGTTCACTTTGCGCAAGCTTGCAAATGTCTCCTCCAGATCTTCGATAAGGGTCCTCACCTCCCGAGATTTTACAACTATGTCATCGACGTATGCCTCGGCGTTCCTTCCAAGCTGATGATCCAAAGCGATGTGCATCGACCGCTGGATGGTTGCTCCGGTGCTGCGCAGCCCGAAAGGCATGCAAGTGTAGCAGTACCCCCGCACGGGGTCAGGAAGGCCATTTTCTCGACATATTGCACTGCCATCTTGATTTGGTGATAGCTTGAGAAGGCATCCGGAAGCACAAATAGATCGCACTCGGCGGTGGAGTCGACAATCTGGTCAATGCGCAGAAGGGGTAAAGGATCCCGTGGACAAGCCTTGTTGAGGCTTATAAAATCGACGCACATGTTCCCCTTTCCATCCTTCTTGGGGGCAATGACCGGGTTCGCAAGCCATTTGGGGTGCCTCACATCACGGATGACACTGGCCTTTTGCAGCTTGTGAACCTCCTAAATGATGAATGCCTGCTTCTCCGGGGCCTGCCGCCGCGCCTTCTGCTTCACCGAGCGCGCATTGGGGCACACCATCAGGTGGTGCTCGATCACTCTGCACGGAACGCCGACCAGGTCAATCGCCTCCCATATGAACACATCCTTGTTTGCGTGAAGGAAGCTGACCAGCGCCCCTTCTGGTCTGGGGGAAGGTCGGCTCCTATGGTGACAGTAGCCCCCCCCCCCCCCCCCCCCCCCCCCCCCCCCCCCCCC
>LR738711.1:431211823-431275553 GCA_902687465.1 Secale cereale | reverse complement strand
GCCATCGTCGACCTACACCTGCTTTGTTTGCGCCTGGTCTTGAGAGAAAAACTGCTTCTTCTTTGCTGGCATAGCCCAGGAGCCCTCCGGAGCGCCCTTCGGGCTAGGTCATGCGGCCATCGAGGCCTTGAGAGTGAGCTTGAGAGCCGCTACTGTACCCTTGGTGTACCCCGCCATGGTGAGGACACTGCTGCTTCCCGGCATCTTCATGACGTTGTAGCCGGGGTGAGTCGTCGCGATGAACTTGGTGAGAAATGGATATCTGAGGATGGCGTTGTACGGCAGCCCGATGCGGGCGACGTCAAAGTCGATGAGCTCAGTAGGGTAGTTGTCACGCGTGCCAAAGGTGACAGGGAGGCGAATTTGCCCCAGGGGTAGGTGGAGCCGTCGACGACCCTAGAGAAGGGTCTAGTGGGGAGGAGCTGGCCGCGGGGCACATGGAGTAGGCCGAATGCGTCCACAGAGAGGAGGTTGACGCTTGCATCCCCATCGACAAGGGTCTTGGTAACTGCCATGTTGCAGATAGTGGGGGTCCAGAGCATTGGGAGCGCGCCTGCGTCGGCCACGCACTTGAGCTAGTCAGTTGATTTGAAGGTGATAGCGTACTTAGACCATTTGAGGGGACGCGAAGCCTCGAGCTTGGGGAGGGTCGCGTTCACCACACGAGCGAACTGCTTGAAGACGAGATGAGAGGCAGGGGCCTTGGCACCGCCCAAGATGTAGGCGATGGAGCGAGGCTCTTCGAAGCCCCCATCCCCATCATCCTGGCAGTGGTCATCATTCCTCCTTGGTGGCGGCGGCAGAGGAGGAAGGCCGGCGTTTCCCTGAGGGCAATCCACACGAGGCTGATCCCTCCAGGGGCCATCACGAGGCTGATCGCACCTGTGGTCGTCATGAGGCTGGTAGCACCAGCCCTAATGGTGTTGCAGTTGTCCTAATATCCTCTGCCACAGACACCCCCAGGGCTGTAGCCGCGGTCGTTGCGCTTGGGGCGGCGGCCAAGGGGCCTGTCTCGGATGGCCCTGAGCTCTTGGCAGTCGTTGGTGTTGTGGTTGTGGATGTTGTGGAAGATGCAGAATGGGCGGCTGCCCTTGGAGGACTCGGGGTGGTCGCATCCACGCTTCATCTCTAGCTTGGCAGCAAGCACAGTCGGGCCCTTGCGCTTCATGTCTTTGGCCTTGGCCTTCTTGTCTTCAAGTTTGGCCTCGAACCTCGACGAGCGAGAGGCGACCCTCTTCTGCCCTCATATACTTGGTCGCCATATTGAACATCTCCAGATCTGAGCTCATGTCCTCATGGATGGCGAGTTCTTCCTTCGTCCTAACGTCCCGAACGCCTTCAGTGAACGCTGAGCTGATGGCCTCGTCTGACACCTTGGGAATCTTGATTCGGACGTTGGTGAAACGCTGGATATATTTGCATAGGGTCTCCCTGGATGCTGCTTGATGCAATGTAGGTCGCCTACCGCAGGGGCGTGGTTGCGAGTTGTCTGGAAGACGGAGATGAAGTGCTTGCGCAGCTCGTCCCAGGAAGAGATTGACCCAGCGGGGATGTTCAGGGGCCACAAATGCGCGCCGTCCTTTAGGGCCATGGGGAACCAATTCGCCATGACCTTCTCCTCGCTGCTCACCGCCTCGATGCTCAACTCATAGAGGTGAAGGAACCCAGCAGGGTCAGGGGTGCTGTCGTAGCGCGAAGGTAGGTCTGGCTTGAACTTGCCGGGCCAAACGACACGATGCAGCTCCGGAGTGAACGCTCGGCAGCCTGTCGCGGTCACAGGAGCCCGCTGAGGAGGGCGAGCCTGTCCTAGGTGCTCGCATGCAGCGGCCTCAGGTGGCTGATAACCCACAAGTATAGGGGATCGAAACAGTTTTCGAGGGTAGAGTATTTAACCCAAATATATATATTCGACACAGGGGGAGCCTAAGAATATTTGAAGGTATTAGCAGCTGAGTTGTCAATTCAACCACACCTGGAGATTAACTATCTGCAGCAAAGTGATCAGTAGCAAAGTAGTTTGATAGTTTTGATAGTAATGACAACATCAATAGTAACAATAACAGTGATAGCAGTAAATTTGTAGCAAGTGTAACAGTAGCAGCAGCAGTAGTAACTTAGCAAGATCAATATGGGACAAATTCGTAGGCATTGGATCGGTGATTTGTTGGGTCATATTCACCATGTGACAGTTATAACCTAGGGCGATACGGCACTAGCTCCAGTTCATCGATATAATGTAGGCTTGTATTCCGTAAATTGTCATACGTGCTTTATTAAAAGAACTTGCATGACATCTTTTGTCCTACCCTCTCGTGGCAGCGGGGTCCATATTGGAAAGTAAGGGATATTAAGGCCTCCTTTTAATAGATAACCAGAACAAAGCATTAACACATAGTGAATACATAAACTCCTCATACGACGGTCATCATCGAGAGTGGGCCCGGTTGTTGTCACTCCGGGGTTGTCGGATCATAACCGTAGTAGGTGACTATAACTTGCAAGATTGGATCTAGAACATGGATATAATGATGATAACATAAACGGTTCAGATCTGGGATTAGGGCACCCGGGCCCAAAGTGACAAGCATTAAGCATAGCAAAGTCATAGCAACATCAATCTAAGAACATAGTGGATACTAGGGATTGGGATCTAACAAAACTAACTCAATTACATGATGAATCTCATCCAACTCCTCACCAACCAGCGAGCCTACGAAGGAATTACTCACTCCCGGTGGGGAGCACCATGGAATTGGCGATGGAGAAGGGTTAGTGATGACGAAGAACGAATATCCCCCTCTCCGCAGCCCCAAACGGACTCCATATCTGCCCCCCCCCCCGAGGAAGAACAGGAGGTGATGGCGGCTCCTTCACGTGGATTGCGATAATTCATTCTCCCAAATTTTTCTCCGGAGATAGGAATTTAAAGGATCAGGGTTGGCGTCTGTGGGGCCACCAGGTGGGTACAACCCACCTGGGCGCGCCAGGAGAGGGGGCCGCGCCTTGGTGGGTTGTGCCCACCCAGGGGCCCCTCTCTGGTGGGTCTCGGCTCTAGTAATTCTCTTTTATTCCATAAAAATCCTCGCAAAGTTTCGTTTCATTCCGAGAACTTTTATTTCTGCACAAAAACAACACCATTGAAGTTCTGCTGAAAACAGCGTCAGTCCGGGGTTAGTTTCATTCAAATCATGCAAATTAGAGTCCAAAACAAGAGGAAAAGCATGAGGAAAAGTAGATACGTTGGACACGTATCAACTCCCCCAATCCTAAACATTTGCTTGTCCTCAAGAAATTCAGTTGATAAATTGAAAGTGAGAAAGAAAAACTTGTACGAACTCTTTTGCTCTTGTTTGCATTAATAAGCTTGAACAACACCCAAGTTTTCAGCCAACATCATAACTAAGCATGTCAACAATAACATTTAAAGATTATATTAACTCATATCAATGACATAATCACCTAGCGAGTGATAATAAGAGATCTCAAATAGCAACACGTTGTCAAAATAACCATGATATAATATGATAATAGTGGTATCTCGCCAGCCCTTTCTGAGACCGCAAAACATAAATGAAGAGCACCTTAGTTCGAGTAGCGACTAAAAATTGTAATTCATGGTAGAAAAGATCCAGTCATGCTAACACCCGACATTCACTACACGCAATGCATAGACATGACAACAGTGCTCTTAGATCTGGCGCTTATTAGAGAAGGTGATGACACAACATAAAAGTAAATAGATAATCCCTTCGCATAGGGAAGCAGTGATTTGCAGAGGTGCCAGAGCTCAAATTTGTAAAACATAGGTAAATAATTTTTTTTGAGAGGTGCACCCTTCTCATTCACTTCACGACTATCAGCTATTGGCATCTCCCATGCTAAACGAGCTAGTGGCGGTTCCCAAGCAGAAAAGTAAATGTTTGGACTCCATTGGGAGTTTTTTTTGTAAGCTTTATCTTTATTGCATTTTCGGACTGGGAATCCCTATTACCTCCCTTTTCTCGTGCAATGGCGAGTGAATAAACACTCAACCTGAGAATAACCCGCTTAGCATGGAAAATACCAACCACCTCCTGTCGTTCCATGAATGATCCAGACACACAAAAAGGATATGTATTTGAAGTTTTTAGAGGTGGCACATGCAAATTTACTTAGGACGGCAGGGTAATACCGCATATAGATAGGTATGGTGGATTCATCTGGTATAACTTCGAGTTTTAGAATTCAATGCACAAGCAGTATTCCTGCTTAGTACAAGTGAAGGTTAGCAAATAGGTTGGGAAGCGGCCAGTTAGAGAGCAACAATGGTCATGAACATGCATCATGCATAATAAGCATTGGACACCCACATGAGTAGGATATGGACACCATGAACATAAATATCATAGAGGCTATGTTGGTTTTGGTTCAGCTACATGCATAAACATGTGCCAAGTCAAGCCACTTGAACATTCAGAGGAGGATACCATATCATCATACTACATCACAATCATTTTAACGCTATGTTGATATCCAAGATAAATCATTATTAACTCCTAGCTACTTATGCATGGCATGAGAAACTATAATCTCTAATTATCATGGCAAACATGTTTAATCATAATGGGTTGAATCATGGATACTAGGTTAAACATATTTACACAAGCAAAACACCAGTTTCCCTTTCCTCGGCCAGTTCATCGAATATCGTCATTATTGCCTTTCACTTGCAGGATCGAACGATGTGAAAATAATTATAGTGCAAGAATGTCGTGGACTAAGCTCGAATCTGCAAACATTTTATTCAACAGGAGAAGACAAGATAAATGTGCTCTTTATTAGTTCAACAATTATTCATATGAGAGCCACTCAATATTTTCACCGTGGTCTTCTCCTCGGTACAACTCGAATAATATGAAAAGAAATTCAGAGAAACATACTGAAATATTTTTTGGAGTTTTTCATTTTCTTGAACACGCAAATACAAGGAAAAAGCAAAAACTAGAAAAACTATTTACACGGGGAAGCTCCCAACAAGCAGAAGAAGAACAAGGAAATCTTTCTGGATTTTCTTTTTAGTGCTACAACTGATTACTACAACTGATTTTTTTTGGTTTTTCTAAAGTTTTTCAAACACACAAGAAGAAAGCAAGGAAATAATCTAGGCATGGATGATACAATGAAAAAGTGTGAGCACCGACAAATAGAATGATATGCAAACATAAATGTAATGTCGGTGAGAAACACGTACTCCCCCAAGCTTAGGCTTTTGGCCTAGCTTGGCAGTCGATCAGTAGCCTGGAGGGTAGTAGTCAGCGTGGTAGCTCATGGAGGCTCTTGGTGTGGACACCTCAGCCTGTCGTTCTGCCACCACTGTTGCGTTATGAGCTTGGGGCTTGCTCTCAAGAACAAAATATCTTCCCTTGTTGTCATAGTCAAAAAGAGCAAGCGCAGGCAAACATGTGTCCACAATATGTGATTGGTTAAACAACAGATTATAAGTGAAGTTATAAACCTTTCCCTTGAGAATCTTATGCTCTTTCAAGGTGTCAAAATCTAAATATTGCGTGGGTAGGATGGGATCAAAGGGTAAAGGTGAAACACCCAGTCCTCGTGCTAAACGCATGCCGTAAATTTCACCATAGAACCAGCCACTGTTAGCGTTATGCTGAAGTCTACTTGCAACAACTGCTCCAAGGTTATAATTCCTTTCACCAGTGAGAGCGGTGTGGATGAGGCTCAAGTTTGGCGCACAGAGTATGCTACAGTCTTGCTTGCCTACTATGCATTTCCCGTTAAGTAACACAAAATACTGAATTGCGGGAAAGTGAATGCTCTTTATTCTTACTTGTCTCACTCCCCTATTTTCCCCATAAAAAAGGCTAGTCAAGAATGACTCATACTCAGCCGTTGGTGGCTCATCAAGCGAACACCAAAAAGGAAGTTTCCAATGGTAAGCAAAATTCTCATGTGAAACAGTGAATGGATTATCATAAAGCATAAACGACACCCTAAACTCTCGTGGAAAATATTTAAATTCTTTAACAAATGATTTAGTGAGAAGTTGGTGTTGTTCAAACTTATCTGAAAGGTAGGGACCGCGGCCGGCATTGTGAACATATTGCTCAAATTCCTCCTTAATCCACACTCGCATCATATACTCATCGCAAGGCCATAAGCATGTTTTTCTAGTGGCAATTCGTGTGGAACTTGCACTTGGTTCAACATAAGACCGGCGGGCGGAACTGTCACTAGAAGATGCCCCCGAGGACCTTCTCCTCGAAGAACTCCTTCCAAATAAGCTCATAATGTCCGCGTACAATTTTCTGAAAATAAAAATTTTGGGTGAATTTTTTTTTCAAAAAACTTTATAAAATTTATAGCAGCTACTCATAGGGATACATAAACTCCATAGCAAGCACTCAAACTACTTAGAACACTAAAAATTCAACATGCAAGCACATCTACGGCAGCACCAAGAGTAGCTAATTATTCAACGTATAAACCACAAAAACAAAAACTAATTGGACAAATCGTTGAGTCACATACCAAGCAACAATCCCCTGAAACAGTTTCAAAAATGGAGCTTCGAGCAAAGAGATTGAAATCTGTGGGATTGAGCTCAAGAACACGGGAGAGATGGCAATGGAGATTTTTTTCTGGGGGTAAGTGATGATGTGGGCTAAAGAGGTAAGTGAGAGGGCCCACGTGGGGACCACAACCCACTAGGGCGCGCCTGGGGGTCCTGGCGCGCCCAGGTGGGTTGTGCCCACCTAGTGCACCCCCTCTGGTATTATTTGCATAAAAAATTCTTAAATATTCAGAAAAAATTGTATAAAATTTTCAAGGCACTCTGAGAACTTCTATTTTTGGGTCATTTTTTTATTGCACGGGAAATTCAGAAAACAGACTAAACATGACATTTTATTTTATTTAACTAGTAAAAACAAAAATAAAATAAAAAGTAAAGACAGTAGGTAGTGCTTACTAAATTCATCAACTTCATACCGCTCAAAAAATGATTCATCAATAAGGTTGATCAAGTCTTATTAACAACCACTTTCGATTAGCATGAAACCGAAGAACTTTCGTAAATCACTAAGTTACCTCGATGGGGATATGGGTGTCCCCAACAATAAGCATTTCATATTTCTTTTGACAGTAGGTACAGGTATTTGAAAACTTCCAATAGTGATTGTCGGAGATTTTTCAATAACGTTAATACCATTCACTTGGAATTGTTTCTTCGGGAAGTGCATCATATGCTCATTACCATTGATATGAAAAGTGACCTTGCTTTTATTACAATCAATAACAACCCTTGTAGTATTCAACAAGGGTCTACCAAGAATAATAGACATATTGTCATCCTCGGGCATCTCAAGTATAACAAAGTCAGTCAAGATAGTAACATTAGCAACAACAATGGGCACATCCTCACAAATACCGATAGGTATGGCAGTTGACTTGTCAGCCATATGCAAAGATACATCAGTAGGTGTGAGTTTATTTTAAGTCAAGTCTTTTATATAAAGAGAAAGGCATAACACTAACACCAGCTCCTAAATCACACAAAGCAGTTTTCACATAATTCTTTTTTATAGAGCATGGTATAGTTGGTATACTCGGATCTCCAAGTTTTTTAGGTACTCCATCTTTGAAAGTATAATTAGCAAGCATAGTGGAGATTTCAGCTTCTGGTACTTTTCTCTTATTTGCGATGATGTCTTCCATATACTTTGCATACGGAGGCATTTTTAAGATATCAGCCAAACGAGTACACAAAAAGACTGGCCTCAGCATTTCATCAAAGCATTCAAATTCTTCATCAACTTTCTTTTTAGTTGATTGGGGTGGAAAAGGCATAGGTTTTTGAACCACGGTTCTCTTTCTTTACCGTGTTTTCTAGCAACAAAGTATTTTTTATCATACCTTTTATTCTTAGGTTGCGGGTTATCTAGATCAACTGGTGGTTCTATCTCAACATCATTATCAGGTTCTTATTTAGTTGAGCATCTTCATGAACATCAGCATTATCTTTTTCATTATCACTAGGTGAGTGTTCATTACCAGATTGAGTTTCAACATCAGAGATAGAAATATCATTATAATTGTCAGGAGGTTTTTCTACTTCGGGTTCACTAGTAGCATGCACAGTCCTATCATTTTTCCTTTTCTTTTTCTTTCTAGAAGGACAAGGTGTATTAGTGTTATTTTGCTGTGAGTCTTGTTCAATTCTCTTAGGGTGTCCCTCAGGATAAAGTGGTTCTTGAGTCATTTTACCCCCCCCCCCCTAGTGGCAACTCTAACAGCAAAGTCATGCATATTATGATTCATTTCATCAAGCAATTCTCTTTGAGATTTAGCAACTTGTTCTAATTGAGTTTGAACCATAGAAGCATATTTTCCAACACCTCTAACATCATTTGAAAATCTAAATAACAAGTCACTCAAGCGAGCAATCATATCAGAATTGTATTTCAATTGTTTCATAACATTTGCATTGAAGTGATCTTGTTTTCTAATATAGTTTCCAAACTCATAAAGGTGTTGGCTAGGATGCATATTGTGAGGATTATCATTATCATTGAACTTCATAAGAGAATTTACCTCTACCACCTCAGGCAATGGTGGTGCATTAAGCCCATGTATATCTTCAATAGGAGGTAAATTTGTAACATCCTCAACTTTAATACCTTTTTCCTTCATAGATTTATTTGCCTCTTGCATATCTTCAGGACTGAGATATAATATACCCCTGTTCTTCGGAGTGGGTTTAGCCGGTGGTTCAAGAATAGTCCAATCATCATAATTTTTTAATATGTTATTTAATAATTCTTTAGCTTGAGCAATAGTTCGTTCCCTGAAAACACAACCAGCACAACTATCTAGGAAGTCCCTAGAAGCATCAGTTAGTCCATTATAGAAGATACCGAGTATTTCATTTTTCTTAAGAGGATGATCAGGCAAAGCATTAAGTAACTGGCAAAGCCTCCCCCAAGCTTGTGGGAGACTCTCATCTTTAGTTTGCAGAAAGTTAAATATTTCCTGCAAGGCAGCTTGTTTCTTATGAGCAGGAAAATATTTTTCAGAGAAGTGGTAAATCATATCCTGGGGACTACGCACACAACCAGGTGCAAGATTATTGTACCAAGCTTTAGCATCACCCTTTAATGAGAACGGAAATAATTTGAGAATAAAGTAGTAACGAGTTTTCTCATCATGAGTAAAAAGGGTGGCTATGTCATTCAACTAAGTAAGATGTGCCACAACAGTTTCAGTTTCATAACCATGGAATGAAGCAGATTCAGCCAAAGTGATTAACTCTGGGTCGACAGAGAATTCTTAATCCTTATCATCAATAGAGGTAGGTGAAGTAGCAAACTTAGGATCACATTTCATTCTAGCATTCAGAGATTTTTGTTTATACTTGTGTAGCAATTTCTCTAGATCATCTATATCATTACAAGCAAGAACATCTCTGTTGCTTTTGCACTCATAACATAACCTTTCGGTACCTTAGGCAATTCATATCTAGGAAGGCTAGTTCTAGCAGGTGTTTCAGGAGTTTTAGTTTCAAGCTCATCATCAGATTCAACAACATCATGTTGGATTACTCTAGCAATTTATTCATCAAGAAATTCACCAAGTGGCACATCATCATTATCAAACAAGGTACTAGCATCGTCATAAGCATCATTCATAGTAGAAGTAGCATCATCAATAACTTGCAACATATTAAAATTGATAGCATGTGGTGGTGTTGCAAGTTTAATCATAACAGAAGGTGAATCTAAAGCAGAATTTCATGGCAGTTCCTTACCACCCCTCGTCTTTGAGGGAAATATCTTAGTCTTTGGATCCTTCAGATTCTTCATAGTGATAATATGATAATAATACAAAGTGACTCAACAAATATAGCTATGCTCCCCGGCAACGGCGCCAAAAAAAGGTCTTGATAACCCACAAGTATAGGGGATCACAATAGTTTTCAAGCGTAGAGTATTTAACCCAAATTTATAGATTTGACACATGGGGAGCCAAAGAATATATGAAGGTATTAGCAGCTGAGTTGTCAATTCAACCACACCTGGAGATTAATTATCTGCAAGAAAGTGATGAGTAGCAAAGTAGTTTGATAGTTTTAATAGTAATGACAGCAGCAATAGTAATAGTAACAGTGATAGCAGTAATTTTGTAGCAAGTGTAATAGTAGCAGCAGCAGTAGTAACTTAGCAAGATCAATATGGAACAAATCCGTAGGCATTGGATCGGTGATTTGTTGGATGATATTCATCATGTGACATTTATAACCTAGGGCGATACAGCACTAGCTCCAGTTCATCGATATAATGTTGGCATGTATTCCGTAAATAGTCATAAATGCTTTAATAAAAGAACTTGCATGACATCTTTTGTCCTACCCTCCGGTGGCAGCGGGGTCCATATTCAAAACTAAGGGATATTAGGGCCTCCTTTTAATAGAGAACTGGAACAAAGCATTAACACATAGTGAATACATGAACTCCTCAAACTACGGTCATCACCGAGAGTGGGCCCGGTTGTTGTCACTCCGGGGTTGTCGGATCATAACCATAGTAGGTGACTATAACTTGCAAGATCGGATCTAGAACATGGATATAATGATGATAACATAAACAGTTCAGATCTAGGATCATGGCACCCGGGCCCAAAGTGACAATCATTAAGCATATCAAAGTCATAGCAACATCAATCTAAGAACATAGTGGATACTAGGGATCGGGCCCTAACAAAACTAACTCAATAACATGATGAGTCTCATCCAACTCCTCACCGACCAGCGAGCCTATGAAGGAATTACTCACTCTCGGTGGGGAGCATCATGGAATTGGCGATGGAGAAGGGTTGGTGATGACGAAGAACGAAGATCCCCCTCTCCGGAGCCCCAAACGGACGGAGAAGGGTTGGTGATGACGAAGAACGAAGATCCCCCTCTCTGGCCTCCCAAGGAAGAACGGGAGGTGACGATGGCTCCGTTTGTGGATCGTGATAATTCTTTCTCCCTAATTTTTTTCTCCGAAAATAGGAATTTATAGGATCAGGGTTGGCGTCTGCGGGGCGACCAGGTGGGTACAACCCACCTGGGCGCGCCGGCAGAGGGGGCGCGCCCTGGTGGGTTGTGCCCACCCACGGGCCCCTCTCTAGTGGGTCTTGGCCCCAATAATTCTCTTTTATTCCATAAAAATCCTCGCAAAGTTTCGTTTCATTCCGGGAACTTTTATTTTTTCACAAAAACAACACCATGGTAGTTCTGCTGAAAACAGCGTAACTCCGGGGTTAGTTTCATTCAAATCATGCAAATTAGAGTCCATAACAAGAGGAAAAGTGTGAGGAAAAGTACATACCTTGGAGACGTATCAGTGGCGCACGGCCTTCATGGGGCGGCGCTAGGAGCGCACATGCTTCTCCTTGGGGGCGCTGCACCACTTGGCAGCTTTCTTCGCCGCGTGCGGGCACTCTGCGCGGTGTGTCGTGATGGGGTCCTCACGCCTTGGCTCTGGGACGACATCGTGCCGGAGAGGAGGAGGAGGCGCTGCGTGGGCCACGTCGTCCGCTTGAGGTGGCAGGGGAGCCAACGAACGAGATGGTGCAGGGGCTTCTCCAGCGGCGCTGACGAGCTCGGGGATGTGTTCCAGCCAGTCCTCGTAGAGGTCGTCGGTCGGGCGATAGCGCAGGAGCTCGTGTGCGATGAGCAACGTGGCCTGCAAGTTCGCCAGCCGGCATCGGGCAATGGAGGATCAAGCGGCGGCTGGGGTCAGCGATGGAGTGGTGGTGCGCCCGTCGCACCGCACGGAGGGTCACAGCGACGAGTCATGTTGCTCGTGGGCCACCGGGCCTGTGGTGGCGTTGGCCGCGGGCGACGGCGAGTGGCGGGAGATGTCGTCGCCGGGAGGTGCTGTCGGAATGACGTGGGCACGCCCGGCGCTCAGCACAAACTCGGTGAGCATCGGCCATGAGACTCGCGGAGCAGTGTCACCGACCAACGAGGGAGAGAGGCTTCGACACGCCCCTACCTGGCGCGCCAAATGTCAGATTCAGGGCTCCACAAACCCAAGAAGGTTCGAACTCTGTGGCGTGTTCGAAGAACTCAACCCCTCTCTCTGCTCAGTCGACGATCTCGCAGCCTAGCTCAATGAACAAGAAAGACAAGGGACACGACAGTTTACCCAAGTTTGGGCCACCTTGCGTTGTAAGACCATACTCCTATTTCGTGGTGGATTAGCCTCGCGGAGGGCTGAGGATGTACTAGTACAAGGGTAGGAACAACCTCAGGAGGTCTGTTCTTGGGTGAGTGGCTACTTCCTATCTGTCTTCAGTCTGATCCGTTCCTAAGGTCGTGGCTAGGCCATATATATAGTGGCCTTGGTCCTCTTCCCTAAAAATGAAGGCGGGAAGGGATTCCACAACGGCTAATTTGATAGGGGATAAGAAGTACATGTTATCCTGACGAAAGGTGGTCTTTGCCTGCAAAGCTTGGGGCGATGACGTTGTGGTGGGCTCCGTGATGACATCCGTCCTGGTGGTCTTGTTCTTGTTGCACCGGAATGGAAACCTTTGGCCGATTCCTGGGGACTCCGCGACTGTGCTTGCCTTCTTAGCACCAAAGTGGAAACCTTCCATCTTACGCCCGCTGGCGCCCTCCTTGGCTAGGTTGTAATGGCTTGCGTCACCTGATCCTCGCGAGGTGGGTGCTTGCATAGGAAACTCTGCTCCTCAAAAGGTTGCCTAAGGAGGCCGCTTCCTTCAGAGGTCTTTGCGTCGTCCGCCTCATGAGACTTGGCCCCTTGTGAGGGTCTTGTCTTGTCGATGTTGAAGATAGGCCGTACCAGGCTCCCTGTATCCGAGAACGCCGACAATCGCCACCATCTTGGAGCTTCAGCACCAGCACCCGTCTCCGCCGACCTGCCGGCTTCCGACCATCCCCAAGCTCGTCGTTGTCTCCTTTTGAACCAACGTGAGCTGCTGCATCTTTCCCCTCACCCCGCATGCTCGATACCTTCCTCTAGGCCATATAACCACCATGGCCAAAGCCCACCTTCGCTCGAGCTTGTCGCCGGCGTAACTATGGTGACCCTTTAGTCAAGCTAGCATGTCCAACAGCTTCGTAGACACGCATAGACACCATAGGTGCCAAGTAAAGGTCGCCTTGCTCACCGTAACCTCGACCCTGAGCTCGCCCGAGACCCGGCCACCCTTGCGGTCATCGCCGGTGACGCTACATGCCTCCTCTAGTCAAGCCACCACCATAGCTGGACGTGCCGCTTCGCAAGCATCTCGGAGAACCCAACCGTGCGCTGAATGGTGCACCGTAGGAGTTTTCTAAAGTTCCTACCCACCGCTGACCTCGCTGGCGGCTTAACCCGAGTTGGTTTGACCCCGTCTGGCCGGATTTGACTCCTCTGGAGTTGATGATATGTTTGCTCGGCCTCTTTATACTTTATGGTTAAGAGTTAATTAACCACATAGTTAACACTATTAACTAACTATTTCACTAACATGGGTCCCCACACATCAGGTTTGACCCTAGTCAGCGCTGTTGACTTGCTAATGCAGGCATGACGCAGTGCTGACACAATAAACCTTTTTTGGATTATTTCTATTTTAGAAATATTTGGGAATTCCAGAAAATTAGAAAACTTCTAAATTTCATAGAAATTCAACCGCATCTCAGATTGAAATAATTTATAAATAAAAAATTATTAAAAAATCAATCTATCCATTTCTACTATTTTTATGCATGAAAAACAAATTTATACCGGCTATATAAGTGGAAACACATTAATGGCATTTCGAAATGCTTAATTTAGAGTAGCATTTGAACCCTTGGTTCAAATGAACTTCATCCAAATTGAATGCTAGATGCATTAGCTCAAACTAAATCATATCTACATGTCATGATAATACATCATATTGTGGCATTTGTTTGTGTATTGATTGTCGGCACCACCCTTCTCGATAGGTCCAGCTCCGGAGAGTGATCTAGAGTACATGTCTATTGAGCAGTGACCATGTTGATCTTCCAGGAAAGCAACCCCCTTTGAGCATTCTGATACAACCCCACTCTCATGCTCCTTCTCTCTTTTACGGCCTTAGGATAACAACGAATCAACCGTTATTTATATTGCAATAGTTGAACCCATTCCTTTGCATGACCTGTCATTGTCATAGTAAATTGTTGAAACCTTCTAGCATGATTTGGAATTGCTTGAGCCATGTTGTGACTTTATCCATGCGATGCTTGCTATTGCTTAAAGTGGTGCTAGGTCTGACTCATTGGGAATGGATTGGAGTGTTATGTTATGTTCTGATGCTGAGAGTTAAGTGTGTGAACACGATTTGGTAAAGGTAGCGGTGAGAGGCCATGTAGGAGTACATGGTGGGTTGTCTCATTGGGACCGTCCTTAAGAACTATTTTCTGTGTATGTTGTCCAAGACTAGTCACTACCACACATTAGGTTCCAGTAGCTAGAGCCCTATCGACTTATTAACCGTCCTAATCTCTATCTAGGAGTTGCAACTAGTTTTTGGTGTTTGTAGGTAGTGCTATTTTTCTACCAAGTGGCACCCGGTAGGGTGGAATTGGGAGAGACTAGGCATCGTGGCCTGGTGTACCGAGTGGCACCCGGATGGTGGGCTCGGGAACCCCGCACACATTGTTTGAGGAAGTGGTGGAAATCTCGGTCAGACTTCGCTTGCGGATACAACCTCAAATTGGCAATAAACCTGGACTAGAGTCTTGTGTGGTTAATCTGGTCGTGGCCGACACCCTAGCCAGACTTCTGCTTGAAGGTTGCCGAGATACATGACGTGTACATGGCGGAAAGTGGTGAGAGAATATGTGAAGAAGTACACCGCTATAGGGTAATGTCGGGGAAAACCACGACCACCTATGGGACCAGGGGGTCCATTTCTCATTCGGCGGGGGAGGGGGGGCATCGCGTTGCACAAAGAGCAGACGGGCATGGGACAACACGACAGAGATCACGCGGGCAGTTTTACCCAGGTCCGGGCACCATTGTGGCGTAAGACCCTACTCCTACTTTGGTGGATTGATGGTGGAAATGAGGTGGTGAGGCGTAGTACAGTTGCTCGGTAAGGGTTGCCTCTGGGCAGCAGTGACTACGCGCGTATGGGTGTGTGAGTTCTCCAATATTCTGACCATGTCTACGGTTGTCATGGGCCTCCTTTTATGAATTAAGGGGTCACCACAGTGGCAAAGTAGTCATTATGCACTAATATGATAGCAATAGTGCTATCATACCTAACTCTGCGGGCTGAGAGGGCGCATTAAATGCATCGCTTAATGTCACGTCACTGGTTGCCCGACAAGGCTTGCCGGGCTATCTTGCCAGCTCCGCGCTTGCTTGCTTGACACGTTGCAGGACGGGTGTCATCCGTGGCTTCTTCCTGCAGGGAGAGGCTTCCATGAGGCTAATGGCTGCCACTTAGTCACTTTGCGGCTGGACACCACACTGATCGACGACGTGAGTCGTGGAGGAGCGGTTGGTGAGGTGGTTTAGCCTCCGTGAGTCCCGGCAGGATCCACCGGGATGCCTGGTTGTCTTTCTCTTGGTGTGGCCTCACCCCTTGCCTGGCTCACCTGCCCGGCAAGGGAGGCCTGTGACACCCTGAGACCGATGCGCCAGGTGTCAGCTAGTTATTCGTCGTCGTTGCCATGTCATCTGCTTGCGTGTTGCATTTTGCCATGTCATCGGGTGTATTGCGTCAACATGTTTTCAAAACTTGCATCCACCCGAGTCCGCCTGTCCTTTCCGTTGTCTGTTCTCAGCCTGGACACACTTGCACATGCCCGCGGCACCTTCGTATATTTATTTTATGAGTGGCCGGAAAATTTTCTCGGAATGGGATGAAACTTGGTGTGTGGTCTTATTATAGCATAGGTAGACCGCCTGTCAAGTTTCGTCGCATTCGGAGTTCGTTTGATAGCCCAACGGTTAACCGTGTTAACCGCGGGAAGCCTTTTCTCTTTTGGCCCAGCACCCCTCTCCAACAGCCCGCTAGCCCATCCTAACCCCCTCCATGCTCTCGGTCGTCGAATCAGGATCGCGTGGCCGAAAACAGCTCCTCATTTGGACACTCCTAGCTCCCTCTACCTATATATATGTGTCTGCCCCCGTAATTTTCTCAGATGAAACCCTAACCCCGTCGCCCTCCGCACGCCGGACATGTCCGCACCACAGCCGGACATGTCCACCCCACCTCCACGTCGCTTCGTCCAATCGGGTGGCGCCACGTCAGCTCCGCCACCGCCGCCAGCCACTCACCGCACGCCACCTCACCATCTCTCTCTCCTCCCACCGCCGCGGCCCGCGGAGCCCATCCGGGGCCCACGCGGGCCCGAACCGCCTGCCGCCGCTCCCTGCCTTCGCGCCTCCCGTCGGTGCCCTACCGCCGCCTCCCGCCGGCTCGTCACCGCACCCCGCCACCACGAGCGCTGCCGCCTCTGCCCCTCTTCACCGCCGTCCTCACCAGAACTGGCCGCCGCCGCCACGACTCCTCGCCGCCGGTCCCTCCTCCAGCCAGATCTGGGCAGGCGCGCCCGGATCCGCCTCGCCTCATGCCGATCCGGCCGGTCCCCGAGCTCACCGCCTCCGCGGCCTCCCTGCATCTCCTGCGCCGGAGCCTGCCGTAGGCCGCCGCCATCGCCGTCGATCCCGGCTGGGACGAGCGCCCGCTCGACCCCAGCCGCCGCCTCGCTTGGGCCGGCGATGCCCGGCCTCATGGGCCTCGCCTCACCTCGCCTCTTGGGCCTCCTCCCCAGCCCCCGGCCCGATAGGCCCAGCCTAGCCGGCCTCCTCCGCTTTGGGCCGAGCCCACTAGGTGAGCACCCCGCCAGCCGCTTTCCCTCGCCCGTGTGTAGAATAGCTAATATACGCTCATCTATCTTTTTCTCCTGGAAAAACTGCTAAGTCACTGGCATTTGTAAATTTGTATGCATGTTTGAGCGGCTGTAACTTTTTGTGTGTTTATCCAAATGATGCATATTATATGTCAAAATGATCGCTGTGATATGCTCTTCAGTTTGTTCCACTATGTCGTGCTTGTTTGAGTTCATCTTCATGCCCTAATCATCGTTGCAAGAGTGCTATATGTTTAAAACTGATGGTAACTGTAATTTTATTTGCATGCTTGTGGTGATGATATCTTTTTGCATGTTTATCCAAATGAGGCATATGATATGTCAAAATGCTCATTGTGAAGTGATCTACATGATGGTTGATGTAGCATTCATGTTAGGTGCCTTCTTGCCATGTTAATCTCTGTTGCAAAAGTGCATGTGGCTGTTAAGTGCTGAAACTTGTTATAATATGCTGATTTGACTTGTTCATAGCTATTGATGCGTTTGTCTTTTATGCCACATGTCAATATGTTTTAGAAGCACAATCATATGGTCTTTGTTGTGGTGAAATCCACTTTTCATGATATGCCTTGAGGTGTTTGCAACAAGCTTGTAAAGTAGCCTTCTCACTGTTATTGTTTTCTAGGACTAGTTGAAAATTGCTAAGACTGAAACTGTTGAACCTGATGCCATGTTTGCTTGATGTCCCACTCAAATCCATGCTTGTTTTAGTATCTCCAATGATCATGTCTTGTTATCCATATTATGCTCTATCCATCCATGCCCTTGTTTGCATATATATCCTGTTGTAGCTTATTTATTTCTTGCTCTCAAGTTGCTATAAATGTACCTGGTAGATTGTTATCATCATGATCAATTTGGTGAAGCTTGTTGTTATTGATCTATGCCTCCTATGGAGTTGTTCCAATGGAGTTGTTTGATGTATGATATGTCTATTACATGTCCATGATCTTTATTTACTTAGTAGAATTGATATGCTTGTTGTTTTGTGCCTCCGAAGGCAGCATCGTGATGATGATTTTGCCTTCCCAGATTTTGACTAAGTCTGTATAAATTTATTGCAACTTGCCATGCTTGTTTAATTGTGTTCCAGCAAGTTTTTGGGTGTGCTCTAAGTTCATGCTTGTTAAGTATCATGTCTATTTCACATCCATGCCTCTTGTTATCATGTTTGGGTGCTGTAGCATATATATATACCTTGCTCCGAAGTTGTTATGTTGCTGTTTTTGGACAGCTTGTTCTTATATCTTGTTTCATGTGTATGTGTTGAACCGTTGCTCCGTTTTGAGCATGTCCTATATGAAACTTGTGTGTTTTTGCATGTAGAAGCATAATATCATGTTGTTTACATTCTTGGAGTGTGATTGCTTGTTGTTTGGATGCACCTTGCATCGTTACCATGCTTGTCTTGTTTTGCTCATATCTTCTAGGCCGTAGCTCCGAATTAAATAAACTTTATATGAAACTTGACTAGAATTTTGAGTAGATCATCATGGAGCATGTTAACCTTCTGTTTAACAACTTTAACTTAAGGTTTGTTCATATCTGGACCAATTTTGAAACGTGTATATGAGGACTTACCGGAATTGTTATATGTTGATTTCGGCCTCATTTAAACTTGTTGTTTTGTCTTGTTCTTGTATGCCTCATCCCTTGCCATGTTTTGCATCATATAGACTTCTCTTGCATCATACTTGGTTGAGCACTATGTCATGTCTTGGGTGGTGTGTTTACCTTGTTGTGTGCTTCTTCTCACTAGTTCATTTTTCCGTTGCGAGCGTGAGGATTCGTTCGTCTACACGTGGTTCGTCTTCATGGCTTCTTCTTCGTCGTCTTCTTCATGGATTCGTTCTTCTTCCTTGCGGGATCTCAGGCAAAATGACCATCACCTTGGATACCTTTACTATCATTGCCATGCTAGTTGTCTCAATGCTATTGTTATATGTCGTGCTACCCATCATTTATTGTCAGCCCCTCTCCTTGTTGCCATGAAACCTCTAACCTTTGACACCTTCCCAGCAAACCATTGTTTGGCTATGTTACCCGCTTGCTCAACCCCTCTTATAGCGTTGCTAGTTGCATGTGAAGATGAAGATTGATCCATGTCGGATCTTGTTGTTGGAATATCACAATATATCTTATATATATATTAACACACATATATACTTGGCAATGGGTGGAAGGCTTGGCCTTTTTCTCGGTGTTTTGTTCCACTCATGCCACCTTAGGAGCCAATAAACCGGTGTTATGTTCCTTGATTTTGCGTTCCTTACACGGTTGGGTATATGGGGACCCCTTGACAGTTCGTCTTTGAATAAAACTCCTCCAGCAAGGCCCAACATTGGTTTTAATTTGCCTCATAATAACAGCTTAATTAATTTATTAAATTGCATAGGGGGTCGCGTCCCCGAGGATTCTTTTCTACATAACAGGGGGCCAGTGCTGATGGTGTTGGTCCCAAACGAGGGTTCTGCGGGGCCGCCACGGGGAAACTCGAGGTATCTCGTATAACCTGTAGAATCACCCATCCGGTCGTGGCCTGAGACGAGGTACGCGCGGCTACTATCAGGGTGTCGGCACGCCGGGAGGTCTTGCTGGACTTGTTTTACCATTGTCGAAATGTCTTATGCACCGGGATTCCGAGCCTGATCGAGACTTCCCTAAGATAAGAGGTAATATTATTATTATTTCTGCTGATCGTGAGAGCTTGTGATGGGCTAGGTTGGGACACCCCTGCAGGGTTATGATCTTTCGAAAGCTGTGCTCGCGGTTATGTGGCAGATTGGAATTTGTTAATGTCCGGTTGTAGAAAAGTTGACAGAGGATCCGAGATAAAACACACAACCGTGTGAGTAACCGTGACCGTCTCTTTTCATGTTGAGAAGAGAACACGGTGGGGCTATGTTTGACTCGTAGGTAGTTCAGGATCTTTAGCGATCATTACTAGTTTGCGACCATTTGCGTAGATGCTCATCTTATTCTTGTACTCGTAAGTTAGCCACCATATTATGCTTAGCCGCTGCTGCAACCTCACCACTTAACCTCTTCCTACCCATTAAGCTTTGCTAGTCTTGTTACCCATGGTTATGGGATTGCTGAGTCCTCGTGGCTCACAGTTACTACAACAACAGTTGCAGGTGCAGGTTCCGATGACTTGACGCGAGAGCAATGTCCTTTGTGTTGGAGTTCTTTCTTCTTCTTCTTCGCCAGTCTTGGGTTAGGTTCCGGGTCGGCAGCCTGGGATAGCAGATGGATGTCGTTGTGCTTTTCATGTTTGCATCCGTAGTCGGATGATTTGTATTGATGTTGTTGTATTCATGTGACTTGTATGATTTGTTGTATCCCCATGTATTTATGTAATGGTACGATGTAATGATATCCATCTTGCTAAGCGCCTAAGATGCGGTTTTGCCGCAATCACGTATGAGTCACGTGATCGGGATATAATCGCATATTGGGTCTAACAAGGCCTTACTCTTGGCGATATCTTGCTTCTCTGGCTTGGCCTTGGTCTCTCTGATCTTCTTGTTGGTCCCTCGAACCGCTTGGTTTCTTGTACTCTGACTTGGATTGGTGCTTCAATCTTGCTCCCGTGCATGTCCATAGCCAGGGAAATAGACCCAGGGTTTGTTGCACTGACAGAAGCCCCGGGGCCTACCCCGAACAAGATGCCGAGCGTCGTCGGGGTAGGGCCTAATAAGTGCACATGCGGGGTTGTTGAAGAGGCTGGTTTCTTGAGGTCTTCTTTGCTTCTTCATGAGTCTTGAATCCAGGCCAGTTTCTGGTTTCCCCGCGTGTCGTGTAAAGCCAACATCGGTGGGGCCGCTCTAGTAATGGCCCGTGAATGACTTCAATGCACGGGGTAGAAACTACCAATTCACTATTCCCACCATGCCCTTATACTTAGGCACGTTGTTGGAGATATGCCCTAGAGGTAATCATGTATGATGATATTTCATGTGTGTTTATGAATAAAGATAGTCCTTGGATGTAATCATTGATACTTGTTGGCAAGTACGTGACTTGTTTGTGAGATCTTGTGTTGTATGTTACATCCGAAATTGTCCCTAGTCACAAGTGACGTGTCGGCACACGTCGGACTAGAATAGTATAAGACATGCTGGATGGCTCGGTCTCACTAGCCATGGAGCATTGGATGCTAACCGGATAATATGGATTTGGAAAGGTCTGGTCGGATTTGACGTAGTCGGATCCGAGTCGAGATAAGGTCCAAGTCGGACAGACCCAATTATGAGACACAGTGTTATGTCATATGTGAGTCTCTAGTACAACATACTTATATGTCCTAAGACCTGAGCTGACTCATGTACTCGGGATAGTCACAGACTTTCTTTGGGCCGACCAAACGCTACTCCGTGACTGGGTAGTTACAAAGGTAGGTTTAGGGCTTGTCCAGATGTAATGCTGAGAATGCGACTATATCTCCTACATGTCGAGGCACGAGTTAGAGACATAAGCGCATTTCGGAATGATCGCAAGCGTGGTATCTTTGCACAACTCATGTAATGAACAAGGATGAAAGAGTAAAATAGTTGGCTTACACTCGCCACATCACACAATTAATACAATAGCATACATTCATCCAAATAACACAACATCCGGTTACGGACGAAAACAAACGAGAAAAGATACCACAACCACAAGGCCTCGTCGCCCCTAGTAGGAACCACTACTGATCGTCGGGATACGTCATATACATACGACCACGCTCTTCATCGAACTCCCATGGAATTTGTTGTCCATCTCCTGCGTTGTACTCAATTGTACCTGCATCTGGTGTGTGTTATAATCTGTGAGTCACAAGGACTCAGCAATCCCATTCATGGGTATCAAAACTAACAAAGCCTTTTAGGTGTGGAGAGGTAATAAAGTGGATGCAGCAAGCACTAAGCAACTATCTTACGAATTCAGAGCGAGATGAGAATATATGCCAACGGTCGCCAAAGATTATCAATAAGTGATCCTAGCTACTCACGATCAAGCATAACCCCACCGTGTTCAATTTCCGAAAACCCCTTCGAAATAAGACCATCACGGTCACTCACACATGTATTGTATTCTTAAGGATATGGTGTCAAGTTATCTACAACTGGATATTAACAAATTCCCATCTGCCACATAATCGTGGGCACGACTTTCGAAAGATCATAACCCTGTAGGGGTGTCCCAACTTAGCCCATCACAAGCTCACGATCTGCGGAGTCGCAACTCCATGTTGGGAAGACCCGAGTATTCTCGGAATCCCGTGCTCAAGATATTTCGACAAAGGTAAAACTAATCCAGCAAGACCTCCTGGCGGCCGACACCCTGATAGTAGCCGTGCGTATCTCGTCTGAGGCCACGACCGGATGAGCGAGGCGTACAGGTGCCAAAATACCCCAAGTTGCCAAGGGGCGGCCCCGCACAGTGCTCTAGTTTGGACCAACACTCAAAACGAGCACTGGCCTGGGGTTGTTTAATAAATCCTTGGGTTAATTACTCCCTCGGCAAGTTTTAGTTGTTAGGCAAATGCAGTACCAAAGTTGGGCCTTGCTGGAAAAGCTTTAAGCAGTGTGAATTATCGAGGGGGGCCCATAAACCCCAACCGTGTTAGGAACACAAAATCAAGGAACATAACACCGGTTTATCGGGTCCTAAGGTGGCATGAGTGGAACAAAACACCAAGCAGAAGGCCAAGCCTTCCACCCATTACCAATATATATGTGCATTATTAAATAAGATATGTATTGTGTTATCCCAATAAAGAAGTCCAAACATGGAGCAATCTTCAACTTCGCCTGCAACTAACAACGCTATAAGAGGGGCTGAGCAAAAGTGTACTTAGCCAATCAACGGTTTGCTAGGAAGGCAGTTAGAGTGTTTTCATGGCAACATAGGAGGCTGACAAGACAAGAATGAGCATCGAGGCATAACCATAGAGCGAGACAACTAGCAAAGCAAAGATAGAGGTGATATCGGGGAACGGTCATCTTGCCTGGGATCCCGCAAGGAAGAAGAACGAGTCCATGAAGAAGACAAGCGGACGTAATCGAACGAGTCCTCACAACTCCGGAATGAAACCGAAGCTAATGAGACAAGCATACCGGGAAGAAGCAAACACATGGTAAACACACAAACATAAACATGGCATATGATGCACAAACAAGTATGATGCATGTCCGATTTAAATATGCATGGCATGGCAAAGTGCATCAAACAACACTACAATTTAAGTGGAGCTCAATATGCAACGAGTTGCATATTGATGAAACACCACATTCAAACATTTAGTTTGCTCTCGTTTATGAACCCAACAAGTTTAAATGTTCTTTAACATGGCAAGAGGTGAAGCATAAGTAAACTACACTGTCTAGGCATTTTAAATGAGGCCGGAAATAACAACAACAATTCTGGAAACTCGCCATGTGCATATTTAGCAATTCTTAAAGCAAGAACAATTTTAAGCATTTAAAGGTTGTTATCATGTTGCGGATGACAAATGCAAGTTTTATGCAATTTTTAGTTAAAAGTTGACATGAACATGTTATAAGATCTGAAGCATTTGTTGCCATGACAGTAAGAAAGGGGTACCATGGCAATAACAATGGAAATGATGCCACGACAACATTCCGGTTCCGACAAATCGTTGAGATGCCGGCGCAAAAGAAGTGATGCGATCGTGTCATGCAAAGAGATAGGTGGGGTGCTCCCGTTACTGGGTTCCCACGGGTTGGTGGCGAGGCAAACGAGGGGCATCGCAAGCGACGATTCGTGCACGGTGCAAACATACGGTTCATCTCATACATCACACATTCATTCGTTCACGGGCGTCGTCTCGGGGTTATACCTTCGAAACGAGTGTTTTCGGAGCGGTTCAAGTCGTCGAGGGAAGTAGTGAAAGTAGTCATTCTCGCGAAGGTAGTAGAAGTAGTGGTACATGTTTCGTACATGTTCAGGGTCATGGTGACGGTAGTGGTACACACGTCATTGGGTACTTGTCGGATCCGAGAGGTACTTGGCAAAAAGCACATCGACGGTTGTTGTACACGGGTTCTCAGCGACGGTAGTCGAACTTGGCGTTTTGGTCTGTCATCGTTCGGGCGTCTGTGCGGTCTTGCCCATGGGGTACTTGATGTGTCACCGTGTAGTCGAACATGAGGGTCGTCGACGTCGTGGTACTTGGCAATTGCGGGGCTAATTGGTGCTTGCAGTTTCCATCCAGGGGTGGATGCGTCCACGGCAACACTGCATGGTGTAGGATCTCGATGTGGATGAGGCAACAGAGGCCTAGCGAGGATGCGTGGGGTTGCTCGCCAAAGGGGCTGGTCGGAGGAGGCGGTGAAGGGGCAGCAAGCAGATGGCAGCGGCGCGGGGCTGGCCGATGGGGAAGTCGGGTGGAGCTCGTTGGCGACGGCTCCGGTGGCCGACGCGGGGACCGAGCGCGGATCCATGGCAAGGCGGCGGCGCGACTGGACGCGCGGAGGCTGGAGGAAGTAGGGAGGTGGGGCAGCAATGGAGGTCGCCGGCGCGGAGGAAGTCAAGCGACGAGGCCAGATCGGCCGGCGGTGGTAGCGCGGCGAGCGGGCGATGGGCTCGGGCGGCGATGGAAGGAGGCACGACGACGGGAGGCCGACGAGACTCCGGCCTGGTCTAGCTTCTCCTGCGGCGGAGGAGCACGGGGTCTGGCACTGTAGGTGGTGGAAGGGACCTACAACGACAGGGAGGCGCGACCATGGAATCGGGCGCGGGGTGCGAGAGCAAGGGTGGGGGATTGAGAGCGGGGTCGAGCAGGGTTTGGCACATGCGTGTGTGTGCGTGGGTCGGTGTGTGGCAGCGGCGTGGGAGGACGAGGGAGATCGAGGGGTGAGTGAGAGATAGATGGGAGTGGGTACCGGTCGGGCTAGGGTTTAGGTGGGGGGTGAACGGGCTAGCCTGACTAGGCCTAGGGTTAGGAGAAGTTGTGCCTAGCAGCTGCGGTGATGGATGACCTAGGGAGGCTGCGGCCCAGCTGGTCTAAGTCTCTCTCTCTCTCTCTCTCTCTCTCTCTCTCTCTCTCTCTACTCTTTCTGAAAATAAAAATAAAAAAACAGAGATGAGAAAGGAAAGAAATAGAGGTTAGGGATGGAATTAGGGCATGAGGTTAATTTTCCTGGAGTCGTGAAAATGTGCACGGTCCACGAAAAACAGGAGAGGTAAGATTGAAAGATGTAATTCAAACTCATTTGAATTTCATTCAAATGGGTTTGAACTAGGACTTGGTTTTTGAGGTGTCCAAAAATGTTGTGGTTTTTGGCAGAACCTCAATAAACAGAGAAGAATTGTTGGCAAGGTTTGGGAGTAGAAACTTGGAGTGAAATAGGCATGGAGAATATTTGCAAGTGTGTTTTGGTGATTCCAAACTAATGGAATATTTTTATTATAGCTCCCTAAAAATATTGGGAGTATATGTTCTAAAGAGAAATCACCCTTGTGAATATCCCTCAATTTAAATAGATCAAAGTATCTATGCAATTTATTTAGTTGAGTTTTAAAAATTAAATGACATGATGCAATGCAAAATAAATAGAGCAAGCAAAAACGAAGCACACGGGAAAAACCCGGAATAGCTAGAAGTCTTTTGGAGCGTCGGTCTCGGGGCGTCACAACTCTCCCACAACATAGGATCTCGACCCGAGATCCTAGAGATGGCACCGGATAGAAGATGACAAGGAAGAGGTAAAACAAAGTTGCTTCTTTGACAAACGAGTGAAACCACGAACTTGAGAGGTTGACCAAATTGAAAGAAGAATACAACAGAGATGAACGAAGATGAAAACACTCTGTTAGAAAAGAGGAGCAAGGAACATTACGAGAACCTTGTAGATTGAAAGGCATGAAACACTAGCTCATGGGTCATGGAAGAATTTAAACCACTCTGATTGAATAAAGCTAGAGAAGGAATAAGAACGAAAGAATTTGGACAGCATTCTGATTGTAAATGGAAGGAATTGAACATGAACTTGACAAGATGGGATGATGCTTGATGAAATCAACAACACACTGCCTCCGAAACAATTAAAAGAATGGCACAAGGGTTAAGAAGGATTTAGACAGCACTCTGGTTGAAAAGAGAGGAAAAACTTGATAGGATGAGAGAACTTGAATGGATGACACGACAATCCTGTTGAATGGACGAGAAATGAAAAGAACATGATCTTGATATGACAAGATGATGGTTTGAAGAGAGCAATATCACAAAGCCTCCAGAATGAAAGAATAGAAGCTAGACCATAGGAAGAAAAGAAAGTAGAAGAACATGACAACTTCTACCACAATTGAATTAGAAAATCATCCTTACGAAAAAGGGTTGAACGGAGTTGTTGAAAATAATCAACAACAAAAGAATAAGCTTGTTTTGGGCTTATGGAAAACATCTCAAAATTATGAGGTGACAACCGGCCACGGACGGAAACCAATTGTTGCTAGAGATCAACGAAGAGATGAAAACTTCTTTCACCGAGAGGATTAATGAAGAATTTGGGTCATTTAGAAGCACCACAATAGCAACAATCCTTAGGGAAAGCTTTTAGGTGAGATACAACCCAAGATAACTCCAATGAAGAAATTGAAGGGTTGAGAAGATCTCCCGAACGAAGAAAATGATGGGTTTAAATTTCTCATTCTTGATAACTTGTGAATCATGAAACATGAAGGAAATTCTCAAGAATGACATAACACCATCTCAAACGATAAGGTAGAAAGAATTGCACTTCAGAGTGCACACTTAAGAATACTTGAGCTCCTCCAACAAGAATCTTGAAGAACACTTCGAGGATGAATTAAATCATGATGAACCACCATGAAGAACTCTGATACAAAAGGATGAGAAGAATTTCATTGTAGCCTAGCAATGATTTTGATAGAGGTTCGTGACAAGATAATTGAGAGAGTTTGGAACTCCGAAAAGAAAAGATGAACAGCCAATAATTTGATATCATGAACGAACTCCAGACAAAGGAATTAAATCACCTTGAAGGAATAAGAATAAGAATTATGTCATGCTTATCCTTCACCAATTTAAATTGATGACAACCAAAGGATTTGGCATACTACTTATTCTCGTCGCAAAGAATTAAAGAGATATCTCGCACAAACTTGGGTAATCTTCAATGAACCACCAGTAGGATTATGAAAAGAACAAATGAATTGATACGATAACAACGGAAGAGTAATCTTGAATGAACCACCGTAAGAATATGGAAATGAACGAAGAGGCATCAATTAAGAATAGTTGGAGGACGAAGTTGAAAACTGAGAACGAAGAAATCTTCTGAAATGATAGCCTTCGGAGGATCACAATGGGAAGAATTCATGAAATGCTTCGGCTGGGTATGAAAAGAATTCTCACCATCAAAAACAATTATAAGGATGGTATGAAGCTAGAACCACGAATCTTGAAGGAAAACTACCAAGATTAGGAGAAATTCTTCTTCGGTCTTCAAATGTTTAGAAGAACGACAAGAAATACCATGAAGAATTTGAGATACTCTGAAAGAATGAAAATATAAAGGTTGAAGCAACAGTGAATGAAAGCGATCTTAGAGAAGGCATATGACTGATGGAATCCATACTTACGTCACAATTTGAAAAGAATTTCAGTATACTCCAGAAAAAGTAATTAGAAGAGTCAGGTAAGATCCTGGGAAAATACCTGTGGGTTAGGGCCCACTGAAAAGAAACACCGTTGGGAAAGATTGCTTGAGAGATAGTGCACCGGTTGAATTAAATGGCTTGAATAAGATATCAACCTCAAAATAGCTTGAACGGATTAAGAATGGAAACACGAATCTTCCGAGATATCTTGAACACTCCGGAGAAGAATTAGAGAGAGTTGAATAAACAAGAGAGACTTTAGATAAGAAATTTCAACATGGGAAATCATGTGAAACAAAAGAAAGAGTATGATCAATACCGAAGCTTGGATTTAGTCCACCGAAGAAGAAACAAGAACGAAGAATGTTAACTTGAAGCTTCCTTAGCATCTTACTGAGAATTCACCAGATAAGGACATTGAAGGAAAATAATGAAGAAACATCACATGAATAAAATGGATAAAAATTCTGGCTCCATAAAGAAAAGGGTGGGAGGGTGGGAAAAACAACGGCAACTTGAGATGAATGAAACATAGACCATTGAGAAAAAAACCAAGAATTGGTCTTGCCCATATTAAGTGGATCGGGTTAATTTGAAGAGAAGCACGCCGATTGGGAAGAATTTACATGACAATCTCGATGATTAAGAAGGACTAGCACTCCCATAGAAATATGAGAACAACAATTAGGAAAGGTATGGAATCGACATTTGACATCGAAGCAACTCGAATACCAGAACGCAAAACAAAAAGAAAGTATATATATGTTGCAACATATAGTCTTCATAACGAACATCCAAACAAAATTGAACGAATGAATTCCATAGCGTAATGGTACATCAACTTGTCGAGAAGCCACTTGGAAGAATAAAATGATAGAATAAAACAACAAGGTAACAGATGGAACAAATACATAACAGAGGTTTCGTCCCACATGTTCGTGTTGATGCCCCATGGCATGTGTTACAAAGGGCATTGCAATCCCTAGATCAGCATAGCCAAGGATCCTTTAAGATGCAACCCCTAGTGTAACATCGACCATGATAACCTCTTCACTAGATGTTGAACCCCAACCTCATATCATGCACCCGTTGGAAGATTGCCTAAGAGCTACTTGAATCCCACCTATTAATTACCGAAGCTTTTCGGTAATGCAATCTGGTGTTGGGGATACAGGGGAAGAACAATATCTCACCCAACTAGCAATACCTACATCTAGATGTATCCATCCATCAACCCATAACCAGGCACCTTCGAAAACCCTTTACCTCGGACGATCGAAACGCATCCGGTATACTAGCTGTGGCAATACTCCCGAACTATCCCACCAGTACTGGGTGACGTCGGGGTTATCTCACCACCAGACACGCATAGAAGAGTTTTCGATGTCGGCCGTCTCTGGTATTCTAGAACTGCAACGATACAATTGTCACGACAACACCTCAGAGCTCAACTCCCCGGGACATTGCCACAACCCCTAAATGATAGGAGGCACCAAGAACAATGTTCTTGTCACGAAGATATCAGAACAATCCAAACAATACCTGCGTGATCCTAAAAAAATTGGTGAAATTTGAGGATACTGATGTTAAAACAACGTCAGGAATCCCCACCAGTCCGACGAAGGGGATGAGGAGTAAAAGAAATCCTACTCTCTGATATATATATATATATATATATATATATATATATATATATATATATATATATATATATATATAGGACTCAAAACATTTTGTGTGTGTCTCTAGACTCAACCGACAGCGGATCGATCAATCAGGGGGCTCCTAGGTCGGAGAAGCCTCTGAATACCAACTTGTAATGGCTAGAATGCGACTATATCTCCTACGTGTTGAGGCACGAGTTAGAGACATAAGCACATTCTGGAACGATCGCAAGCGCGGTATCTTTGCACAACTCATGTAATGAACAGGGATGAAAGAGTAAAATAGTTGGCTTACACTCGCCACGTCACACAATTAATACAATAGCATACATTCATCCAAATAACACAGTGTCCGGCTACGGACAAAAACAAACGAGAAAAGGTACCACAACCACAAGGCATGATCGTCCCTAGTGGGAACCACTACTGATCGTCGGGATACGTCACATACATACAACCACGCTCTTCATCGAACTCCCAGGGAAGTTCTTGTCCATCTCCTGCATTGTACTCAGGTGTACCTGCATCTGGTGTGTGTTGTAATCTGTGAGTCACAAGGACTCAGCAATCCCATTCCCGGGTATCAAAACTAACAAAGCCTTTTAGGTCTGAAGAGGTAATAAAGTGGCCGCAACAAGCACTAAGCAACTATCTTACGAATTCAGAGCGAGATGAGAATATGTGCCAACGGTCGCCAAAGTTGATCAATAAGTGATCCTAGCTACTCATGATCAAGCATAACCCCTCCGTGTTCACTTTCCGAAAACCCCTTCAAAAAGAGACCATCACGGTTACTCACACAGGTAGTGTATTCTTAAGGATATGGTGTCAAGTTATCTACAACCGGATATTAACAAATTCCCATCTGCCACATAACCGTGGGCACGGCTTTTGAAAGATCATAACCCTGCAGGGGTGTCCCAACTTAGCCCATCACAAGCTCACGACCTGCGGAGTCGCAACTCCATGTTGGGAAGACCCGAGTATTCTCGAAATCCCATGCTCATGATATTTCGACAAAGGTAAAACTAATCCAGCAATACCTCTCGGCATGCCGACACCCTGATAGTAGCCGCGCGTATCTCGTCTCAGGCCACGACCGGGTGAGAGAGGCGTACAGGTGCCAAAATACCCCAAGTTGCCAAGGGGCGGCCCCGCACAGTGCTCTAGTTTGGACCAACATTCAAAACAAGCACTGGCCCGGGGATTGATTAATAAATCCTCGGGTTAATTACTCCCTCGGCAAGTTTTAGTTGTTAGGCAAATGTAGTACCAAAGTTGGGCCTTACTGGAAAAGCTTTAAGCAGTGCGAATTATCGAGGGGGGCCATAAACCGCAACCGTGTTGGGAACGCAAAATCAAGGAACATAACACCGGTTTATCGGGTCCTAAGGTGGCATGAGTGGAACAAAACACCAAGCAGAAGGCCAAGCCTTCCACCCATTACCAACATATATGTGCATTACTAAATAAGATATGTATTGTGTTATCCCAATAAAGAAGTCCAAACATGGAGCAATCTTCAACTTCACATGCAACTAACAACGCTATAAGAGGGGCTGAGCAAAAGCGTACTTAGCCAATCAATGTTCGCTAGGAAGGCGGTTAGAGTGTTTTCATGGCAACATAGGAGGCTGACAAGACAAGAATGGGCATCGAGGCATAACCATAGAGCGAGACAACTAGCAAAGCAAAGATAGAGGTGATATCGGGGAACGGTCATCTTGCGTGGGATCCCGCAAGGAAGAAGAACGAGTCCATGAAGAAGACAAGCGGACGTAATCGAACAAATCCTCACAACTCTGGAATGAAACCGAAGCTAACGAGAGAAGCATACAGGAAATAAGCAAACAACATGGTAAACACACAAACATAAACATGGCATATGATGCATGTCAGGTTTAAATCTACATGGCATAGCAAAGTGCATCAAACAACACTACAATTTCAGTGAAGCTCAATATGCAACGAGTTGCATATTGACGAAACAACACATTCAAACATTTAGTTCGCTCTCGTTTATGAACCCAACAAGTTTAAATGTTCTTTAACATGGCAAGAGGTGAAGCATAAGTAAACTACACTGTCTAGGCATTTTAAATGAGGCCGGAAATAACAACAACAATTCCGGAAACTCCCATGTGCATATTTAGCAATTCTTAAAGCAAGAATTATTTTAAGCATTTAAAGGTTGTTATCATGTTGCGGATGAAAAATGCAAGTTTTATGTCATTTTAAGTTAAAAGTTGACTTAAACATGTTATAAGATCTGAAGCATTTATCGCCATGACGGAAAGAAAGGGGTACCACGGCAACAACAACGGAAATGATGCCACGACAGCATTCCGGTTCCGACAACTCGTTGAGATGCCGGCGCAAAAGAAGTGACGCGGTCGTGTCATGCAAAGAGATAGGTGGGGTGCTCCCGTTACCAGGTTCCCACGGGTTGGTGGCGAGGCAAACAAGGGGCATCGCAAGCGACGATTTGGGCATGGTGCAAACATACGGTTCATGTCATACATCACACATTCATTCGTTCACGGGCGTCGTCTCGGGGTTATACCTTCCAAGCAATCATTTTCGGAGCAGTTCGAGTCGTCGAGGGAAGTAGTGAAAGTAATCGTTCTCGCGACGGTAGTAGAAGTAGTGGTACATGTTTCGTAGATGTTCAGGGTCACGGCGACGGTAGTGGTACACACGTCATCGGGTACTTGTCAGATCCGAGAGGTACTTGGCAAAAAGCACATCGACGGAGGTTGTACACGGGTCTTCGGTGACAGTAGTCGAACTTGGCGTTTCGGTCGTTCATCGTTCGGGCCTCCGTGTGGTCTTGCCGATGGGGTACTTGACGCGTCACCGTGTAGTCGAACTTGAGGGTCGTCGACGTCGTGGTACTTGGCGATTGCGGGTGTACTTGGCGCTTGCGATTTCCATCCAGGGGTGCATGCGTCCATGGCAACACTGCATGGTGCAGGAGCTCGATGTGGATGAGGCAACAGAGGCCTAGCGAGGATGCGTGGGGTTGCTCACCGAAGAGGCTGGTCGGAGGAGGCGGTGAAGGGGCAGCAAGCAGATGGCAGAGGCGCGGGGCTGGCCGATGGGGAGGTCGAGTGGAGCTCGTCAGCGACAGCTCCGGTGGCCGGCGCGGAGACCGAGCGTGGATCCATGGCGAGGCGGCGACGTGACTGGACTCGCGAAGGCTGGAGGAAGCAGGGAGGCGGGGCGGCGATGGAGGTCGCCGGCGCAGAGGAAGTCAGGCGACGAGGCCAGATTGGTCGACGGTGGTTGCGGGGCAAGCCGGCGATGGGCTCGGGCGGCGATGGAAGGAGGCGTGACAGCGGGAGGTCGATGGGGCTCTGGCCTGGTCCAGCTTCTCCTTCGGCGGAGGAGCACAGGGTCTGGCACTGGAGGTGGTGGAAGGGCGCTACGGTGACAGGGAGGCGCGACCATGTAATCGGGTGCGGGGTGCGAGAGATCGATGGGAGTGGGTACCGGTCGGGCTAGGGTTTAGGTGGGGGGCGAACGGGCTGGCCTGACTGGGCCTAGGGTTTGGAGAAGTTGGACCTAGCAGCTGCGGTGATGGATGGCCTAGGGAGGCCGCGGCCCAGCTGGTCTTACTCTCTCTCTCTCTCTCTACTCTTTCTAAAAAATAAAAAAATAAAACAGAGATGAGAAAGAAAAGAAAGAGAGGTTAGGGATGGAATTAGGGCATGAGGTTAATTTTCCCAGACTCGTGAAAATGTGCACGGTCCACGAAAAATAGGAGATGCAAGATTGAAAGATGTAATTCAAACTCATTTGAATTTCATTCAAATGGGTTTGAAATAGGACTTTGTTTTTGAGGTGTCCAAAAATGTTGTTGTTTTTGGAGGAACCTCGATAAACATATAAGAATTGTTGGCAAGGTTTGAGAGTAGAAACTTGGAGTGAAATAGGCATGGAAAATATTTGCAAGTGTGTTTTGGTGATTCCAAACTAATGGAATACTTTATTATAGCTCCCTAAAAATATTTGGAGTATATGTTCTAAAGAGGAATCACCATTGTGAATATCCCTCGATTTAAATAGGTCAAAATATCTATGCAATTTATTTAGTTGAGTTTTAAAAATTAAATGACATGATATCATGATGACATGATGCAATGCAAAATAAATAGAGCAAGCACAAATGAAGCACACGGGAAAACACAGAATAGCTGGAAGTCTTCTGGAGCATCGGTCTCGGGGCGTCACACCAGACCCATGTTGCGATACGTGGTCGAGCAAGATGTGATTTGCCCCTCCGATCAGGAGAGATATACTCTGGGCCCCTCGTGTGATCCGACCAGGATAAGCATGGCCATGCGACAAGGATTATGAGATAATCCGGTTTGGGTCTGCATCACTGAAACAAGAAAGAGGTCGGACTAGCACAAGGATGACAGACTCGCGTTGAGCCCGACAACATATATCATGCGGCAAAGCAAAAGGAAGTGTGACATGTTGTACAGGTTCGCTAACTAGCTTCATAGTCTGCTTGGTGGTCAGCACGCCTTGCTAGAGGCCGCTACCAACTGTATAGGTTGGAGGTGATCCGAACTGTGACCGAGCCGACTTGAACCTAAGGGGTCACGCGCTTAAGGGAAGGAACCTGTCAGGTTGGATCTGACTCCACGAGTCAGACTTGGTCCTACTCGGACTCGGATATAGACCGAACAAACTTTGGGCTTTAGGGTCCGTGCAAGGCCCAAGTGTTGAGCCTGCGACAGATGCCTATATATAGTGGAGGTTCGGCACACTTATGGGATTGATCGCTTCGACGCCGTCATTAGGGCTTTGCATGTGTTGCAACTAGCCACCTCCACTCGCCGCTAATTGTGCGATCGGACCTAGCAGTTTGCCGCACGATGTTCCTCCTGTACGCGCAGATACCGTTAGAGGCGATGCACATGCGCCGCTTCCGCGATCCTGTTGGCGGGATCCAATCGGCTACATGGGAGATCGACGAGGGGAAGACGACTCCGGAGACGCGCTGCCCCAACTCTACTTCCGTTGCACGACACTGTGCGTCTAGTGGTGACGATTTATGATCCATTTCCCTTAGCATGTTCCTGGATGTTCTTCGCATAGGAAAATTTTAATTTGCAGTCGAAACATCCTATGATAGAACCCAACAGTGGTATCAGAGCCTCGGCTATAGGATCTGGATGATCGTATTCATATTAGATATGTGATGGTGACAGATGAGATCTGTTGTCGTTTATGAGTTCGGCTATTTGCATGGTTGATGAGATCAACTTCACATGGGGATTGATGTGGCTATATTTTCTGTTAATCAGGATCGATGAGGTCGTGACACCACCTACCCCTACTGGTCGATTATCCGTGTGATGATCGATGAGATTGGTCAGATTAGAAAATTCGGCGTGAAGGGAGTTCAGATGTGATCTGTGATTTCTGAAAACGTCGGGCGCTGCCCGCACCAGCGAGGGACCACCGTGTGCGTTGCGCCGTGTATTTCGGACCCGACACACAAACCGGTAGAATGTGATTCTATGCATGACTTTGTTTTGCAGGTTTGATGTGAATAGTATGGCCCATGTGTATGTGACGCATGTGTGTAATTTATACATGGCCTGCGCATCATGTTTGTCAGCCGGCATGAGCCAAAGTGATGTCATTATAATGTATAACGACCTGCGTGTCGACTTGAGACTCTATGTAAAATTCACTACTAGTTGTAGTAGTTGGATAATAGAGATCAGGTTGGTGGCTTGGCATCCAGGCGTGACAAACAAGTTGGTGTTCCAAGATGGTCATCGGAGCTGGAGCCGACCTTGAAGAACATCCATGAAGGAGCCATACTATTTCACAATATATGTTTATTTGTGATTGTTATGCTTCTTACTTTCTATGCATGTTAGAATGGTAGAAAGATCCCTCATGAATATCAAGTAAATTGCCATTCTCGATGTTGCACCTTCGCACGTCAAGTACGTCTAGTAGTGGGCTCATAAAATTGGGGTGCTGCTAGGTGTCCTTGAACTGAAGGGTTCGTGTCGGACACGGACTTGCACTGCATCAGGTTAACTTGACAAGGCTATCAAAATGGTTTTGGGCCTTGTGGAAAACGAGGTCGGGAGCCGGGGTATGAGATACCAATCCGACCGACGGGAGTCGTATAGAGATACGATTAGCAAGGACTTGCTTACCGGATAGCCATGTTGGCTAGCAGTGATGCTAAAGCTCACTAGTCGCATATGCTAGTCGAATCCTGAATCACTGGGAGTTTGCGGAGGGATGCTAACTTCAGTGGGAGTATTTCTGTTTAAAGGCTTGAATTACTCGACATAAACACATTGCTTAGTGATTGCATATTTTCTGTTGTAGATCAATGGCACCACCTGCTCAACCCAACTTTGCATTGAAATCAATCTTGGAAAAGGATAAACTTAATGGAACAAACTTTACCACCTGGTATAGAAATTTGAGAATTGTTCTCAAGCATGATAAGAAGGAACATGTTCTACACGATCCACTTCCAGATGAACATGTCGATACTGCTAATGCCACAACCAGGAGTGCCTACCAAAAACTCGTTGATGAATCAAACGACATCAGCTGCCTCATGCTGGCTTGTATGGAGCCTGATTTGCAATAGCATTTTAAAGATGTTGGGGCTTTCGATATGATCGAGAGTCTCAAGAGCATGTTTCAAGTTCAGGCTAGGACCGAGAGGCTCAACGTCTAGCTATCCTAGATGGATTGTAAGTTGAAGGAATGTGATCCACTGAGCCCACATGTGATCAAGATGGTCGGATATGTGCAAGGTTTGGCTCGGTTAGGCTTCCGCCCAGTTACGGGTCGTTCATCTCGAACTATCATATGCATGGCATGGATAAGAAGCTCACTGAGTTGCATGGTATGCTTAAGGTGGTATAATAGGATATAATGAAAGGCACGCATCAAGTGTTGATGGTGCAGAACCCGGCCAAGTTGAAGAAGAGTTGGTCCAAGAAAAAGGCTAAGGCAAAGGGCATGGAGAAGGTAAATCTCCGCCGCGGCACCGAAGTCTTGACCGAACTCGGAGACCGTTTGCTATCATTGCAAGGAGACCGGTTACTGGAAGAGGAACTATAGCAAGTGGCTTGCAGAGCATGGCAAGAAGGCCGGAAATACTGCTTCAGGAAAAGGTACAATTGTTGCATATGTTAGACGTTTACCTTGCTGACATACCTAGTAGCTCTTGGGTATTTGATACCGGATCGGTTGTTCATATTTGCAACTCGATGCCGGGGCTGGTAAGAATTAGGCGTGTGGCACATGGGGAGATTGACATCAGGGTCGGCAACAAAGCAAGAGTTGCTGCGTTGGAGGTCGGCATGATGCAGCTCCAGCTTCCTTCCGGATTCATTATGGAATTGAATAATTGTTATTACATTCCTTCACTTAGTCGGAATATTATTTCTGCCTCATGTTTGATGAGTCAAGGTTATGAATTCAATTTAAAGGGCAATGGTTGTTCGATATTTTTGAATGGTATGTTCCATGACTATGCATCCATTATTGATGGGCTATTTATTTTGAATCTGGAAACGGAACCAATATATAATATGAATTTAAAGAGGCATAATCATAATGAGATAAATCCAACATACTTTTGGCATTGCCAGCTTTGACACATTAGTCTGAAATGCATGAAGAAGCTCCATATGATGAGCTCCTAACTTCACCCGACTTCGAGTCGTTCGTGACATGTGAATCATGATTGCTCGGCAAGATGACTAAGTCTCCTTTTGAAAAGAGTTGCGAGAGGGCGTCCGAGCTATTGGAGCTTATACATAGCGATGTGTGTGGTCCAATGAGAACAACTGCTAGAGATGGCTATTAGTGCTTCGTGACTTTTACCGACGACTTGAGTAGATATGGTCTATTTGACAACTTGAGTACTTCGTGGACCAGTAAGTGTTCTGCCCTGATTCTTGTTCTTGTTTCTACTGCTGCCTCTTGATGTTTCTCTCTCACGTCGTCAGGCCAGCATCGGCTATGAAGAAGAAGAGGGAGTCGGCAGCAGCCCCTGAGACCGAGCATCCTGCCGCTGTCGCGCAACCTCTGGTGCGGAAGGAGGGTTACCGCGCCTCAGCGCCCGGATCGCCCTCGCGAGATGCAGAGGTCCGTCCGGAGGAGAAAGCGATCTCCACGGCCAGGTCGGATTCGAAGGCGCCTGCCCCTGCTCGTCCTCCGGGGTTCTGAGAGCTTAGGACCACCCTGCCTCTTCTATTGTGGCCATCCTGCAGGTCTTGGCGCCGGTGCCGCCTCCTCTTCCTCTCGTGACGTCGTCGAGCCGCGATCTTCCTACTTTGCCGGATGGTCTGGGGGGGCCTTCTCCATGCTGACCCAGCTTCGCGATGATCTCCAAGGCCCCGACTGTCACCTGGTGTTGCGGCGCCTGGAGTTAATTTTGGGGTGATTGCGGTCCGACGCAGTTCTCAGGGCGGCATGGAGCCAGGCCATTACAGCCTCCAAGGAGGGCGAGCGGGCTGCTGGCCTGGCCGCGGCAAACCGCGACGTGGCACTGAAGGACGCCAAGGCTGCAGAGGAGCACTGCCTGGCACTGGAGACTGAGCTGAAGACCCTGCGCGATGAGCGAGCCGCCGAGGCCCGCCAGCGCGGGGTGCAGGAGGAAAACCTGAAGGCCCGGGAGGATGCGGTCACCGGCCACGACACCGAGTTGGAGTAGTCGGCGCGGGAGTAGGCCATGGAGCGCGGTCGCCAAGAGAAGTTGAAGGAGGAGGTGGAGGCAGAGAAGGCCCGGCTAGAAGCCAAGGTGAAGGCTCTTGCTGAAGACCGCACGGCCTTCAAATCCCTTGAGCTGAAGTCCCGCAAGGCGCTGCAGGAGCTCTATGGGAAGGGCTTGAAGGAGCTGTTGGTTTCCGAAGAGGAAGGCCCTGCCGAGCTACTCCCTCAGCTTGTCACGGTGCTCAAGGGCGTCGTGAACGGGATCGGCGGCGAGGCTCGCGTGCTTTCTGCTTCGGCCTTGACACACGTCTTCAGCCACCTTCATCTTCGTGACCCGAGCATCGACCTTGGAGCCCTTCTTGAGCCTGTGGACGAAGAGCACTGCATGGCTGCTGCCGAAGCCGTGAAGGACTGGGTGGATGCCCTACTGGAGAAGTTCCTCGACATCGATCCTGCGGCCCGTGCGGATGATGCCGCCGACCCTGCAACAGCAGGCCAACGATGATGCCGACGTTGAGGGGGCGCTCCTTGCGGGCAACGACAGCGCCCAAGGCTGAAGAGGAGACTTGCCTGTCGTGCTTTCCTTCGCTTTTATCTCCTGCAACATGCACCATGCCTCGTGGAGGCATTAAAACTTATGCTTTGGTATTTGAAGAACAATATGCTTTCGTAATAATCACTAGGCTTTCGCGATTTCCTTCCCTCTTGCTCTAGTGTTCTGCATTAGTAGAGCCCGGCCCCGCGCATACCTCAGCCGTCTGTGGGGACCCCGACTCATAAGTCGAGATCACCGAATGCACGTGTACAGTGATCCCAGAGATCAATGCTCACTGAACACACAGAAGCTGAATAACAAGAGTCTTACATCCATACATACCGTATTACACAAATAGGACCATTAAGGTCAAGTCTTGAGTATAACATCGCAGCGGAAATCTTCAATATCAACTTGGACCCATGCCATCTGCCTTAACCCTACAGGCATTCTGACTGGGAAGCGTCCTAACTCCCATGCTCGTCACCAAGAAATCTTCGTCTTAACCTGTTCTCTCATGCCTGGCCAATAAAATAACCAGTGGCAAGCCAATGAGTACTTTGAATGTACTCGCAAGCAACCCAAGTGTGATGACAGAATGATTATGCAAGGCTCTACTGCTAAGTTGGCGGTTTTGCGGAAAGCTAGTTTTTCACATGCAAGTATGATCAACATATAACATGGGCATGCATGTGTCTGCAACAAGTACCAGGAGGTCACAGACATCATTATCGAGAAAGAGTTGTAAACAACTCATGCTCAAGCTCATTGTGACTTTCTCACAATCACATCAACAATATCTCTGAATCATGTTGTTTCCCAGAAACTTATGGACATAGTCTAAGTAGCACCACCCAACTGTCCTTGACCGCGGACACGGCTATTCGAATAGTTTGACACTCTGCAGAGGTTGCACACTTTACCCACAAGATCCGGGGAACTTCCGTGACATCCACGACCCGCGGTACCTTAAGTACCCGGGGTAAGCACCCGATCACTATCTTTCCCTAGACGACACTAATATGGAGTCCACTCGATTGGTAACAGCCCCGTGCCAAACATTTCACATCTTAATAATTGTGGAGACTCGCTCCCATATTAATCACGTACCACAAGCACGGGGTACCAACGGTGTGTCCGGTGCCCTGTAAAGACAGTCATGGCCGCCTATCCAAGCACGACCCCGTCCCGAGAGTGACCTCATGTCACCCCCGTCACTAGTAATGCGGGCACCATGCTAGTATCGACCTAGGTAATCAATAATGCCCTTTCCCATATAAGGGTAGAGTGGTTGCGCATGTTTGGTTGGGACGGTAGTCACACATAAATCTAATCCATCTCTGTAAACAACATTCTCATCAAGCCTCGGTACACTACTTCTTCACCAAGTAGTGCCCTAGTTTCTCATTATCTCTCAGGGGCATTAATGGCACCCACTGGGTTATTTGCAAGTACGTCAAACCACACATGTTTCACTCAATGCATAACCCTGACCCATTTTGCGTAGCCAACTACTATAGCATACATCTATCTATTCCCACCCACATAACCCTCATAGGAAGGTAGGGTCATGTTTGATGCAAGTTTCAATAGTGAAGTAACAAAGGTAGCAACCAAAGTGGTCTCCACCTCAACATGATTCCGATGCATTGATAATAAGGTGCTATGAGACATGCATAAAAATGTTTCTCGAACATGGTCAAAGGGCTGCTTGCCTTATTCTTCCGAGTCTTCAAACCTTCTGGTCCATCTCCGAGTATTCCGTTTATTTCGTCAACTAACGATGGAAACAATCATAATAAGCAACACAATCAAAGCAAAAAGAAAAATGCTCTAAAAATAGGAGTTGGACTTTTCTAGGATACCTCTGGTCATATGAAAAATAACCTAGGTGGTTTCATAGGTATTGGATCAATGAATAGTTTGGATCATTTCAATATGATGGAACCAAGGGGTTTATGGATTTGAAAGGAGTGTACAGAAATATTTTCTTGAATGATGAGCAAAGGCACCCATCAACAAGTCATGATTTTAGAAGCATCTAGGAGTTGGTTTCACTGGATTTGGAATTCAAATGAATTTCCTAGGATTTTGCAAAGTTGATAAATATGAAGAAATGGCCCAATATTTGGTGGGGTACAGAAAGTATTAATAAAAATGTTCCAAAACTAAGTTTGGATATGACAAGCATCTAGGAATTTGAACCACTGCATTTGGATGAAATTTGAGCCCTCTGTGATTTTCTAAAGTTCATCACAGAAAATGAAATAATGGCATTTGATAAATATTTGTGAAGGAAATGTCTCTGGAATAATGTGCATGTTGCACCATGTGGTAAAGCATGATTTTAGAGACTATCAGAAATTTGAATCATGCAATTTGGAGTTCATTTGAATATTTGGAAGATTTTTGAAGTTGACTGAAAAAAGAAAAAGAAAAGGAAAAAGGGGCTTTACCCTCATACTGCGCACAGGCGGGGCTTAGTGCTTCGGCGCACTGGGCCGGCCCATCTGCACAGCCACGCGCAGGGGCCTGGCCACGTCGAAGGCGCCCGCCAGGAAGGGCGCTTCCGCGCGGGGGAGGCGGCCGAGGCCAGACCCGCTTCCACTTAAACGGAGGGGCCCAGCTTCCAGGTCGCTGACGCGCGGGGCCCGGCGCTCAGGCCGTCTTCAACCTCCCGCCGTGCGTTCTCGCCGTGGGGTGAGCTGCTCCCGCCGGTGATTGCCGGGGCCGCAGAGCGTCTCCGGCGACGCTCCGCCCACCGGCGTGCTCAGGAGGGCACGCCGCACCCATCCATGTGCTTAACGCACGCCGGGGAGGGTTGTAGCGGCGACAGCTTGGATGGCCGCGGAGGAGTTCGTCGGCGTGGTTTGGCACCGCGAGGAAGAGGCGAGGGAAGAAGGAACTAGCGCTTGGGGTGAGTTGGCGGTGATGAGGAGAAGGCGTTGGGGTGGCTAGGAGGAGGAGAAAGGGCCTGAGGTGCCCGCATTTAGGCGGCGGCCAGCAGCTCTGCTCCGGCCAGGGAGGAGGCCGTAGGGCACGGGGAGAGCAACGGGACGGCTTGGGAGACACACGGGAGAGGGAGAGTGCGAAAGGAGGTGCAAGGGGGGCTCGGGGTGCCCTAAAAGTAGGTGGGCGCCGGTCCACCGAGGCGTCGTGCGTCGGCGAGCATGTTGCCGTTGCCACGGGCCACGCGAGCCTGCCGCAGTGTGTCCGGGGTGTTCCTGGAGTTGGTCTAGGATGAGGGAGAGAAGAAAGGGAGTGGGGGAACGGTCAGAGGAGTCGCGCGTGTGAGCTTGCTCACTGGAGCTCGGGGTCGGCCGATGCGCGTGCGAGCAGGGGTGAGAGAGGAGGAGAGAGGAGGGGGCCGACCGTCCAGCAGGTTGCGGACGTCGAGGCAGCCTCGGGGGACACGAGGGGGAGGCCCAAGGCTGTCGGGAGCAGCCGATTGGAGGCGGCTACAGTGCGGGAGCGCACTGTAGCGCGCTCCAGAGCGCCCGAATGGCTGGCACGCCCGCGTGCTCGCCGCTCTGGTCGTGTCCAACATGCCCAAAGTTGTCTAGAAGGTCAGGGGAGGAGTAAAGAAATGGCCTGTGGCCTTGGATGCTCTAGGGAGCCACTGGAATGAGGAGGGAGGTGAGGGAGAAGGAGTTTACTGCTGTCCAGCAGTATGAATTGGGGTTTTACCCCCTCCAATGATTGAGCTGAGGCCATAGAGAAGTTACTGGGGGTAGAAGATGATCAGGAGAAGCTGTGGTAAGAATTTGAGGTAATGGGAAATAGAAAAAGGGGTCCAAACAAGGGTTTTGGTAATTGGACAGAAGGTGTTTGATCAGGTTTTGGGGAGGCAAATGACTTCCAATTGGCATGGGACTTAACAGGATGGAATGTCACACACAATTAGGCCCCTACACCAAATTTTAGCTCATTTGGGCAAAGTTGCCAATGTAACTTTGGTGAACCCTATAAATCAACAGAAATGGTTTCACCATGTTTGAGTTGAGCTATTCATCTCCCCTTGATGCACCACTAGGTGTAGCATCATCATTTGGGGTTATGATCAGGCCCACAAAGTTTGAGGCCCCAGGTAAAAAGTTGACAATGTAAAGTTGTTCAAATTTGAATTTGAACAGAAATGGTTTTGGGGCACTTAGACCAAGTTATGCTTCTCCAAAACTTTTGCCATTTGGCATAGATGCATAATTACATAATTTTAGCATGTGCACCAAGTTTGAGAGCATTTGGACAAGTTTGGCAATGTAAAGTTGCTCAAACTTCAAAATGGACAAAAATGGTTTTGAGGGGATTAGATGATGTTTCCTTGATCTTCAAGGCATGAGGCTTTGCAAGATCATCAAATATGTCATATTTGACATGATAGAATTTCCCTGGAATTTTTGGAGAATATTTCCTTTGTAAATATTTCAAAAGCTTGAAATATCCAGAAAGGGTTTTGGAAGGATTAGTCCAATATTTTGAACATGACCATGTGTTGAAACTCTTATATATGGACAATATATGTCCTAGGAGTTTCCCTGAATTTTGGCAAATATTTTTGAAATGATTAAATAATTTTTCCCTATTAAAGACCATTTCTGGCCTTAAGAAAAAGCTTTTAAATAAAATATAAAAATAACTTTTAAAATTATAATTTTGTGGTTTCTGGGAGTCCTATACCTAATAGGATTCAAATATACTTTTTGAAAGATTTTTCACACCCTAAATAAGGTACTTGCAGTGCAAACCTCAATTCAGGGGTTTTTGGAAAAATTAATTTTAGAAAATACTATTTGGCCAAAATATTTTTATAAGAAAATTCTATATTGTTCTATACACATGGCATGATCATTGGGAAAAAGTTTTGGATCAAGGAGATGAAGTATAAGAGTTGGAGGATTTATTTGATTTTTAGAGCACTAGCAAAGAGCGGACAAAAGTCAAATCAAGCAAAGTCAAAAACACACAAAAGTTTTTTGTAAATCCACATTTTTAACATGATAAATAGCTTAAGCAAAGTGACATGAAAATCAGGGTGTGACAGACCTACCCCCCTTACAAGAATCTCGTCCCCGAGATTCCCAGACTTGGCGTGGAAAGAAAGGCGGAGTCTTGGATACGGGGTAGTCTTCACTTCTTCTTGTTGGTTCTGCTTCCGAGTGGTGCTCCTTGGAATCCTGAAGTGCTTGATGGTATGGCTTCGCGTCCGTCATTCTGATTCGTCCAGAATGTGGATGGGCTTCTCGCGGTAGGTCAAATCAGGCTGCAGATCAATGGCTTGGTGATCAACATCCTTGTAGAGATTAGGCTGGTCTGGAACTTGGAGACATTTCCGGAGTTGTGACACATGGAATACATTGTGCACACCGGATAGCTCGGGTGGTAGTTCCAACTGGTAAGCCACTTCTCCTCGTCGTGCAGTGATCTCAAAGGGTCCAATGAACCTTGGTGCAAGCTTCCCCTTGACGTGGAAACGCTTGGTTCCCTTCAGAGGAGTTACCCGCAGGCACACACGGTCCCCGACATGGAAACTCATGTCCCGACGGTGAGTGTCAGCATAGCTCTTTTGCCTTGACTTGGCTCCTTCAAACGTTCTCTGACTAGTTGGACTTGCTCTTCTGCTGCGCGGAGAATATCCGGTCCAAAGTCTAGCCCTTCTCCAGTCTCTGACCAGTTGAGGGGTGTGCGACATCTACGTCCGTACAACACCTCAAATGGTGCCATCCGAAGGCTCGACTGGTAACTATTGTTATAGGAGAACTCGGCAAAAGGGGAGACAATCCTCCCACTTGGCTCCATATGCCAAGACACAGGCTCGGAGCATGTCTTCGAGAATCTGATTGACTCATTCTGTCTGACCTCCGGTATGTGGGTCGAGAGCCGTGCTGAAAGATAACTTGGTTCCCAAGGCTTCTTGGAACTTCTTCCAGAACCTTGAGGTAAACTGGGTTCCTCGATCTGACACAATCTCTTTGGGAACACCGTGAAGACTTACGATTCGGTCGATGTAGAGAGCTGCCAGCCGGTTGCCATCATAAGAGGTCTTGACAGGAATGAAATGGACCACCTTGGTCAAATGATCGACTATGGCCCAAATAGAGTCATGTCCTCTATCCGACCTTGGTAATCCAGTGACGAAGTCCATTCCGACTTTATCCCACTTCCACTCAGGAACCTTGAGTGGTTGAAGCAATCCAGCGGGTCGCTGATGTTCAGCCTTGACCCTTTGGCACACATCACACTTTGCAACATAGGTTGCAATCTCTCTTTTCATCATGTGCCACCAGAATCGTGCCTTCAAGTCTTGATACATCTTGGCGTGAGCGTTCCTTCGACACGGAAATGCTCGGTTCCTTTGGGAGGAGTGGTTTGCAGATACGCCCGGTCTTCGATGCGGAAGTTTACTTCTTGATGACGGTGGTCGGTGTAGATCTTCCTTCTTGACAGGGCGGTCTTCAAATGTCTTCTATCCAGCTGTCTGTCTCTTCTTTGTCTTCGGGCAGACAAGTAGGCCATCAAATAATGATGTTACCCAACTTGTCCAATTACTCCATGAGGTGTATGGTGGTACGCAAGGTAAGCTGGGGTATTGGTGGTGGTCTCCGCTGAGTATTTGCAGAGGCCTTCCTGACTTAGAGCGAAGGCCCGTGGTCGGAATCTGACCAGGTTATGGCTTGGTGGGGCTTAAGGGTTTCAAGGATTCTAGTGAGTGAGTGAACGTTTACTATCTTATCCTTAAGCATAATTTCTGAGATGCCAATAGCTCTATCTAGTACTCCGAACGAAAAGCAGAGACCAGCTTCAATCACCACTCATGCCATACATATCCTCATGATTCTCAAGAGACGGTCTAACCAAATTGCACTAGTCTACTATCCCCAAATCCATATGTATGTCTACCCCTAAAATCCATGGGTAGGTCATACATGCTGCTAGGCTTAAATTAAACTCCACAATCCAAGCACTCAACCTGTTCTTGCAAGGCTCAAGATAATGCATCACCAATCTAAGGAAACACGTCATATGCCACTCCAAGATTTGTTTCCTTCCTATAGATCACCTCCAATAGCCCGGTAATTTCTATCAATCACCACATAATCCAACAATTCTACAAATCCGATGTCTACGGTGTTTCACAAGATCTCAAGTCCCTATAATACCAAAATACTCGGAAGGACTGTGCATTACGATAGTATGTCCACCAAATTCTCATCATCCGGGTCAAGTAAGCTCCAAGGTCATGATTATATAGATCCCTAAATCAACTCCGACAAATAATCCAATCTCCTAGGTTATTGTCCACCGAGAAGCATGATATCATAACCAGGATCATAGGCCTAAATCCAATTTTACTCCGAACCATGCAGACATATCCAGCATCCAGAATCATCTACATAAATCCAAATCCCATGCCCAACGGGTACTTCCACATGCTTCCCAAGGTCATGATCCTACCAATATGAAAACCTCATAGTCCATCAAGGTCTCAGATAATTCCTCGAAGTCACTGATATAAGCCACCAAGTCATCTATCCAATATCCTCGAACTGGTCTATCTATGGCATCGTCAGTTCTCGTGCTATATTAGGATGAAAATGTGCTCACTCACTGTGTCCACTAGCTCCTTTACGAACCCAGTGTTGTGCAAGGTTATAAGGGCTTAACTGGTTCTCTCGCTTTACTATGGGTTAGGCACATGGTTAAGGATTCGTGCTGGAGTGTCTCGTGAAGTCTCAAAAGGTCTAGGAAGAGGGTTACTGGTCTGGAGGGTTAAACATAACTTCATGGGGTTGCAATTGATCGTGGAGGTTGTAGCAGAAGTCTTCAGTGCCAGTTGGCTGCCGAGGTAGAATCCTTGGTGCATCTTGTCTTGCGGGTCTTCAGTTGGGGAGAGAGAGAATAGAGGGAAGAAGCAGCATAGAGGAGGGAAATGCCTAAAGGGGGTTCTATAGTGCAGGTGCAACAAACAGGTGCAAAAAGGCCGAAACAAAAGAAACAAGGCAAGGAAGGTGATATAGCCATGCACTTGTTGCCTGGGGCAAAAGTGCGACTTATATCAAAACACTGATACGTCGAAAACGTATCTATAATTTCTGCTTGCTCCATGCCTCTTTTGGGTGATATTGCTATGTTATTTATACACTTCCATACACTTCTGATCATATTTGGACTAACCTATTAACTCAGTTGATGCGGAGCATCCTTCAAGCATCCCCATGGACACCCCGGCATCGGCACAAGTGTTGGGGAACGTTGCATGGGAAACAAAAAAAATTCCTACGCTCACCAAGATCAATCTAGGAGATGCATCTACGAGGGGAGAGTTGGATCCACATACCCTTGTAGATCGCTAAGCGGAAGCGTTCAAGAACGCGGTTGATGGAGTCGTACTCGCCGCGATTCAGATCGCTGAAGATCCAAGCACCGAAGCAACGGTGCCTCCGCGTTCTTCACACGTACAGCTCGGGGACGTCTCCTCCTTCTTGATCCAGCAAGGGGGAAGGAGAGGTTGATGGAGACACCGGCAGCACGACGGCGTGGTGGTGATGGTGGTGGAGGATTCCAGCAGGGCTTCGCCAAGCACCGCGGGAAAACGAAGATGGATGTGGGAGAGGGAGGGCAGCGCCGAGGCACGAACGTGTGTGGCTGCCCTCCCTCTGCCTCTCTTTATATAGGGGGGAGAGAGGGGAGGGGGCGCCCTAGGGTTTCCCCTAGGGGCCGGCGGCCAGGGCAGATGGGGAAGGGGCGGCGCCCCTTGGGGCTAGGGTTTCCCCCCCAGGTGCCTTGTCCCCCAAGCCTAAGGGGGTGCGGCAGCCCTAGGGGGGTCCAGCCCCCTTGGCGCATGAGGAGAGGGCCCAGGGGGGGGGGCGCACAGCCCTATGAGGGCTGTTGCGTCTCCCCTTTGTGGCCCATTAGGCCCGAAACCCTTTCCGGGACCCCGAAAACCCCTTTCGGTCATCCGCCGTCTTCCCGATACTCCCCGGAACACTTCCGGACTCCGAACACTCTCATCCTATATATCAATCTTCGTCCCCGGACCATTCCGGAGACCCTCGTCACGTCCGGGATCTCATCCGGGACTCCGAACAACCTTCGGTAACCATGCACTGTTCTCACTAACAACCCTAGCGTCACCGAACCTTAAGTGTGTAGACCCTGCGGGTTCGGAAACCATGTAGACATGACCGAGACACTCCCAGGTCAATAACCAATAGCGGGATCTAGATACCCATATTGGTTCCCACACGTTTCTCGATGATCTCATCGGATGAACCACGATGTCAAGGATTCAGGCAATCCCGTATACAGTTCCCTTTGTCTCGTCGGTATGTTACTTGCCCGAGATTCGATCGTCGGTATCTCTATACCTAGTTCAATCTCGTTACCGGCAAGTCTCTTTACTCGTTACCGTAATACATAATCCCGTGACCAACCACTTAGTCACTTTGAGCTCATTGAGATGACGTATTACCGAGTGGGCCCGGAGATACCTCTCCGTCACACGGAGTGACAAATCCCAGTCTTGATCCATGTCAACTCAACAGACACCCTCGGAGATACCTGTAGAGTACCTTTATAGTCACCCAGTTACGTTGTGACGTTTGGTACACACAAAGCACTCCTACGGTGTCAGTGAGTTACATGATCTCATGGTCATAGGAACTTATACTTGACATGCAGAAAACTATAGCGATAACTGAAACGATCAAAAGCTATGTTAACGTTTGGGTCTCGTCCATCACATCATTCTCCTAATGATGTGATCCCGTTATCAAATGACAACTCATGTCTATGACCTGGAAACCGCGGTCATCTTTGATCAACGAGCTAGTCCTGTAGAGGCTCACTAGGGACACAAAGTCTGTCTATTCATCCACACGTGTATCTGAGTTTCCAATCAATACAGTTATAGCATGGATAATAAACGATTATCATGAACAAGGAAATATAATAATAACTCTTTTATTATTGCCTCTAGGGCATATTTCCAACAGTCTCCCACTTGCACTAGAGTCAATAATCTAGCATTACAAGGTAATGAATCTAACACCCATAGAGTCTTGGTGTTGATCGTGCTTAGCCCGTGGAAGAGGCTTAGTCAACGGATCTGCAACATTCAAATCCGTGTGTACTTTGCAAATGTTTATGTCCTCCTCCTTGACCGAATCGCGGATGGAATTGAAGCGTCGCTTTATGTGCTGGTCCTCTTGTGAAACCTTGGTTCCTTGGCTAGAGCAATGGCACCAGTGTTGTCACAGAACAGAGTCATTGGGTTCAGTGCACTAGGCACAACTCCAAGATCTGTCATGAACTCCTTCATCCAGAAACCTTCCTTCGCCGCCTCCGAGGCAGCTATATACTCCGCTTCACATGTAGAATCAGCTACCACGCTCTGCTTGGAACTGCACCAGCTTACCGCTCCCCCGTTGAGAATATATACGTATCCGGTTTGAGACTTAGAGTCATCCGGATCAGTGTCAAAGCTTGCATCGACGTAACCCTTTACGACGAGCTCTTGATCACCTCCATACACGAGAAACATATCTTTAGTCCTTTTCAGGTACTTCAGGATATTCTTGACCGCTGTCCAGTGATCCATACCAGGATTACTTTGAAACCTTCCGGCCATACTTATGGCAAGGCTGACATCTGGTCTTGTGCACAGCATTGCATACATGATAGAGCCTATGGCTGAAGCATAGGGGACGACACTCATCTTTTCTCTATCTTCCGCAGTCACTGGGCATTGAGTCTTACTCAACTTTGTACCTTGCAATACCGGCAAGAACCCCTTCTTGGATTGATCCATTTTGCACTTCTTCAAAACTTTATCAAGGTATGTACTTTGTGAAAGTCCTATCAAGCGTCTTGATCTATCTCTATAGATCTTGATGCCCAATATGAAAGCAGCTTCACCGAGATCCTTCATCGAAAAACTCTTGTTCAAATACCCCTTCACGCTATCCAAAAATTCTATATTGTTTCCAATCAGCAATATGTCATCCACATATAATATTAGAAACGCTATAGAGCTCCCACTCACTTTCTTGTAAATACAAGCTTCATTGTAAACTTGTACAAACCCAAACGCTTTGATCACCTCATCAAAGCGAAGATTCCAACTCCGAGATGCTTGCACCAGCCCATAAATGGAACGCTGGAGCTTGCATACTTTGTCAGCATTCTCTGGATCGACAAAACCTTCCGGTTGTATCATATACAACTCTTCCTTAAGAAAACCGTTAAGGAACGCTGTTTTGACATCCATCTGCCAAATTTCATAATCGAAATATGCAGCTATCGCTAACATGATTCAGACGGATTTAAGCATCGCTACGGGTGAGAAAGTCTCATCGTAATCAATCCCTTGAACTTGTGAAAAACCCTTTGCCACAAGTCGAGCTTTATACACGGTGACATTGCCGTCAGCGTCCGCCTTCTTCTTAAAAATCCATTTATTCTGAATGGCCTTCCGCCCTTCAGGTAATACTTCCAAAGTCCATACTTTGTTTTCATACATGGATCCCATCTCGGATTTCATGGCCTCTAACCATTTGTCGGAATCCGGGCCCATCATCGCTTCTCCATAGCTCGTAGGTTCACCGTTGTCTAACAACATGACCTCCAAGACAAGGTTACCATACCACTCAGGTGCAGTGCGTACCCTTGTCGACCTACGAGGTTCGGTAGTAACTTGATCAGAAGTTTCTTGATCATCATCATTGGCTTCCTCTTCAACCGCTGCAGGCTCCACAAAAACATCTTTCTGTGCTGCGCAACTCTCTGGTTGAAGCAGAGGTTCAATAACCTCATCAAGTTCTACCTTCCTCCCACTCAATTCTTTCGAGAGAAACTCTTTCTCGAGAAAGGACCCGTTCTTAGCGACAAACACTTTGCCCTCGGATCTGAGATAGAAGGTGTACCCAACCGTTTCCTTTGGGTATCCTATGAAGACACATTTGTCCGCTTTGGGTTCGAGCTTTTCTGGCTGAAGCCTTTTGACATAAGCATCGCAACCCCAAACTTTGAGAAAAGACAACTTAGGTTTCTTACCAAACCACAGTTCATACGGTGTTGTCTCAACGGACTTAGATGGAGCCCTATTTAAAGTGAATGCAGCTGTCTCTAACGCATATCCCCAGAACGATAGTGGCAAATCGGCAAGAGACATCATAGAACGCACCATATCTAATAGGGTTCGATTACGACGTTCGGACACACCATTACGCTGTGGTGTTCCAGGTGGCGTCAACTGTGAAACGATTCCACATTTTCTTAAGTGATTGCCAAACTCATAACTCAGATACTCTCCCCCTCGATCAGATCGTAGGAACTTGATCTTCTTGTTACGATGATTCTCAACTTCACTCTGAAATTGCTTGAACTTTTCAAACGTTTCAGACTTATGCTTCATCAAGTAAATATACCCATATCTACTTAATTCGTCAGTGAAGGTGAGAAAGTAACGATATCCACCGCGTGCCGTGACACTCATCGGGCCACACACATCAGTATGTATGATTTCCAATAAGTCACTTGCCCGTTCCATTGTTCCTGAAAACGGGGTCTTAGTCATCTTGTCCATGAGGCACGGCTCGCATGTGTCAAGTGATTCAAAATCAAGAGACTCCAAAAGTCCATCAGCATGGAGCTTCCTCATGCGTTTCACGCCGATATGACCCAGACGGCAGTGCCACAAGAAAGTGGTACTATCGCTATCTACTCTACATCTTTTGGCATCAATGTTATGAACATGTGTATCATCACTATCGAGATTCAATAAGAATAAACCCCTTACTTCGGGTGCATGACCATAAAAGATATTACCCATATAAATAGAACAACCTTTATTCTCAGATTTAAATGAGTAACCGTCTCGCAATAAACAAGATCCAAATATAATGTTCATGCTCAACGCAGGCACTAAATAACAATTATTCAGGTTCATAACTAATCCCGATGGTAATCGAAGAGCGAGCGTGCCGACGGCGATCACATCAACCTTGGAACCATTCCCCACGCGCATCGTCACTTCGTCCTTCGCCAGCCTCCGTTTATTCCGTAGTTCCTGTTTAGAGTTGCAAATGTGAGCAACCGAACTGGTATCAAATACCCAGGCACTACAACGAGAGTTGGTGAGGTACACATCAATAACATGTATATCACATATACCTTGCTTGTTGTTGTTGTTGGCCCCCTTCTTGTCTGCCAGATACTTGGGGCAGTTCCGCTTCCAGTGGCCGTTCCCCTTGCAATAGAAACACTCAGTCTCTGGCTTGGGCCCAGCCTTGGGTTTCTTCACTGGATGAGCAACTGCTTTGCCACCCTTCTTAGAGTTACCCTTCTTGCCCTTGCCATTTTTCTTGAAACTGGTGGTTTTATTGACCATCAACACTTGATACTCCTTCTGGATGTCTGCCTCAGCGACTTTCAGCATTGAAAACAGCTCGGCGATGGACTTGTTCATCCCTTGCATGTTGTACTGCTGCACGAAGCTCTTGTAGCTAGGTTGGAGTGACTGGAGAATTCTGTCAATGATAGCCTCCTCCGGGAACACAAGTCCCAGATCAGCTATGCGGGTATAGTACCCAGACATCTTCAGCAAGTGCTCACTGACAGACGAATTCTCCTCCATCTTGCAAGCAAAGAATTTATCGGTGGTCTCATACCTCTCGATCTTAGCATTCTTTTCAAAGATGAACTTCAACTCCTGGAACATCTCATATGCTCCATGACGTTCAAAACGCCTTTGAAGTCCTCCTTCCAAGCTATACAACATGGCACACTGCACGACTGAGTAGTCATCCGAGCGCGTCTGCCAGGCATTCATAACGTCCACAGAGGCCGGAGCGGGGGGTTCACCTAGCGGTGCACTTAGGACATAAACCTTTTGGGCAGCTGTGAGGATGATCCTCAGATTGCGCAGCCAGTCCACAAAGTTGCTCCCATCATCTTTCAGTTTAGCTTTCTCTAGGAACGCATTAAAATTCAGGGGAGCTACTGCGCGAGCCATCTACAACAAAAGATTTGCAAAGACATTTTAGACTATTGTTCATGATAAGTGAGTTATTACCTAATCAAATTATTTATAACTCCCACTCAAATTGACATCCCTCTGGTCATTCGAGCGTGACATGATCCAGATCCACCAACCCAAGTCCGATCGTCACGTGAGATGAGGTGGTGTCAATGGGGAACATCTACATGTTGATCATATCTACTATATGACTCATGCTCGACCTTTCGGTCTTCCGTGTTCCGAGGCCATGTCTGTACATGCTAGGCTCGTCAAGTCTAACCCGAGTGTTCTGCATGTGCAAAACTGGCTTGCACCCGTTGTATGCGAACGTAGAGTCTATCACACCCGATCATCACGTGGTGCTTCGAAACGACGAACCTTCGCAACGGCGCACACTCGGGGGGAACACAATTTTATCTTGAAATTTTAGTGAGGGATCATCTTATAATGCTACCGTCGTCCTAAGCAAAATAAGATGCATAAAAGGATTAACATCACATGCAAATCATAAGTGACATGATATGGCCATCAACTCGTGCTTTTGATCTCCATCACCAAAGCACCGGCATGATCTCCATCGTCACCGGCGTCACACCATGATCCCCATCATCATGATCTCCATCATCGTGTCGCCATCGGGGTTGTCGCGCGCCCACCATGCTCTTACTACTATTGCTACCGTTTAGCGATAAAGTAAAGCATTACAAAGCGCTTAATGATTGACACGCAGGTCATACAAAAATTAAAGACAACCCTATGGCTCCTGCCGGTTGCCGTATACATCGACATGCAAGTCGATATTAACTATTACAACATGATCATCTCATACATCAAATATATCTCATCATGTCATTGGCCATATCATATCACATACATACCCTGCAAAAACAAGTTAGACGTCCTCTAATTTGTTGTTGCATGTTTTACGTGGCTGCTATGGGTATCTAGCAAGAACGCTTCTTACCTACGCAAAGCCACAACGGTGATATTTAAGTTGCTATTTAACCTTCTACAAGGACCGCCTTGTTCTATTCCGATTCAACGAAGATAGGAGAGACAGACACCCGCCAGCCATCTTATGCAACAAAAGTCACATGTCTGTCGATGGAACCGGTCTCATGTACGTGGACATGTAAAGTTGGTCCGGGCCGCTTCATCCCATAATACCGCTGAATCAAGAAAGACTAAGGAGGGAAGCAATCTAAACATCAACGTCCACAAACCCTTTTGTGTTCTACTCGTGAAAGCATCTACGCAAGATCCTAGCTCATGATGCCACTTTTGGGGAACGTTGCATGGGAAACAAAAAATTTTCCTAGGCTCACCAAGATCAATCTAGGAGATGCATCTACGAGGGGAGAGTTGGATCCACATACCCTTGTAGATCGCTAAGCGGAAGCGTTCAAGAACGCGGTTGATGGAGTCGTACTCGCCGCGATTCAGATCGCTGAAGATCCAAGCACCGAAGCAACGGTGCCTCCGCGTTCTTCACACGTACAGCTCGGGGACGTCTCCTCCTTCTTGATCCAGCAAGGGGGAAGGAGAGGTTGATGGAGACACCGGCAGCACGACGGCGTGGTGGTGATGGTGGTGGAGGATTCCAGCAGGGCTTCGCCAAGCACCGCGGGAAAACGAAGATGGATGTGGGAGAGGGAGGGCAGCGCCGAGGCACGAACGTGTGTGGCTGCCCTCCCTCTGCCTCTCTTTATATAGGGGGGAGAGAGGGGAGGGGGCGCCCTAGGGTTTCCCCTAGGGGCCGGCGGCCAGGGCAGATGGGGAGGGGGCGGCGCCCCCTGGGGCTAGGGTTTCCCCCCCAGGTGCCTTGCCCCCCAAGCCTAAGGGGGTGCGGCAGCCCTAGGGGGTCCAGCCCCCTTGGCGCATGAGGAGAGGGCCCTAGGGGGGGCGCACAGCCCTATGAGGGCTGTTGCGTCTCCCCTTTGTGGCCCATTAGGCCCGAAACTCTTTCCGGGACCCCGAAAACCCCTTTCGGTCATCCGCCGTCTTCCCGATACTCCCCGGAACACTTCCGGACTCCGAACACTCTCATCCTATATATCAATCTTCGTCCCCGGACCATTCCGGAGACCCTCGTCACGTCCGGGATCTCATCCGGGACTCCGAACAACCTTCGGTAACCATGCACTGTTCTCACTAACAACCCTAGCGTCACCGAACCTTAAGTGTGTAGACCCTGCGGGTTCGGAAACTATGCAGACATGACCGAGACACTCCCAGGTCAATAACCAATAGCGGGATCTGGATACCCATATTGGTTCCCACACGTTCCTTGATGATCTCATCGGATGAACCACGATGTCAAGGATTCAGGCAATCCCGTATACAGTTCCCTTTGTCTCGTCGGTATGTTACTTGCCCGAGATTCGATCGTCGGTATCTCTATACCTAGTTCAATCTCGTTACCGTCAAGTCTCTTTACTCGTTACCGTAATACATAATCCCGTGACCAACTACTTAGTCACTTTGAGCTCATTGAGATGACGTATTACCGAGTGGGCCCGGAGATACCTCTCCGTCACACGGAGTGACAAATCCCAGTCTCGATCCATGTCAACTCAACAGACACCTTCGGAGATACCTGTAGAGTACCTTTATAGTCACCCAGTTACGTTGCGACGTTTGGCACACACAAAGCACTCCTACGGTGTCAGTGAGTTACATGATCTCATGGTCATAGGAACTTATACTTGACATGCAGAAAACTATAGCGATAACTGATACGATCAAAAGCTATGTTTAACGTTTGGGTCTCGTCCATCACATCATTCTCCTAATGATGTGATCCCGTTATCAAATGACAACTCATGTCTATGACCTGGAAACCGCGGTCATCTTTGATCAACGAGCTAGTCCTGTAGAGGCTTACTAGGGACACAAAGTTTGTCTATTCATCCACACATGTATTTGAGTTTCCAATCAATACAGTTATAGCATGGATAATAAACGATTATCATGAACAAGGAAATATAATAATAACTCTTTTATTATTGCCTCTAGGGCATATTTCCAACAACAAGCACTCAAGGGACCAATGACTAGAGCACGCGCACGCGCTATCGAACATGAGGTGAATTCTCTCCTCTCCGGGTTTCGTTTGGATTCGCATGAGGATTGGGTTCTACCTCACAAGGAGATGTTGTGCATCCTCAGTTACCAAGGAGGTGATCCCGTGGATGCAAAGGAGAACCCGTTCAGCCCAGATCGCGTGGAAGCAAATGAAGACCTGCCCAACCCGGAACTTGCGGTACTACCGCTCCGCCGAAACGGTACTACCGCACCTGGACAGTTCGGCACCAGCGGTACTACCGCCCCTTAAGCGGTACTACCGCCTTGCAAGCGGTACTACCGCTCGAGCGGACGGTACTACCGCCCTGCCTGCGCGCAGCCTTCGGCCCTTGGCCATGTACCCCTCTTTCTCGTACCCCTTCGTAGCATAAACTATAAATAGACCTTCCCCACTTCCTTTGAAGGGTTAGCAAAGATATTGAGAGACCTTGAGAGCTTTGCTCCTTGTATCCCCTCCGTGAGGAGATCAAGACCTCCCAAGGGAGAAGAATCCTCGTGGATTGCAAGACCTCCCAAGGGAGAAGAATCCTCTTGGATTGCAAGACCTCACCTAGAGTGGGAAGAAACTTACCTTTGTGCTTGTTTCTGTGGATTGTTCTTGTAATCTCGTGAATCCTTTGTGTGCTACTCTAGTAGATGTGATATTGGGTTTGTTTTGAGTGATTTGTGTCTCGTGTTCTTGTGTGTTCTTCCTCTTTTCCCCCTCCAAGTGTGAAAAGATCCCCCCTAGGGTTTCACCCTACAACATCTTGGTATCATGGCAAGGTTGATTCACATCTTGGAGTCCCATCCCCCCACTTTCTAGCTTGTTTTTGTTGTGTTCTTACCCAATTTTGAAAATCCCCACAAAAATAGCCCCAAAATTTTTCTTGCAACTTGTTGGTTTTTTGTGAGATTTGGTTGTTTTGGTTCATGGACTTGACGTTTGGCACGTGGATCTAGCCACTCCACCACTTTCCCCTCCCACCCACCACGAAATTCATCCAATTTTACCCCCGAAACCATCCATTTCCGCCCAAAATTCGCCCCGATTTCGATCTGCAGATTTTCCCGACACAAGCGGTACTACCGCCCGTACCAGCGGTACTACCGCATTACCCACGGTACTAAAATTTTAGGTCCGCATTACCAAGCGGTACTACCGCTTCGTCAAGCGGCACTAAAATTTTACTACCGCATTACCAAGCGGTACTACCGCTTCGTCAAGCGGCACTAAAATTTTACTTCCGCTTCATCAAGCGGTACTACCGCCCCCCATCCAAAAAATTCTCCCCTTCCGCATTTTCACTGGTTTCGAGTTGCGATTTGGCGTTTCCTAAGGTGTTTCGGCTAATTAGGAGCGTTTGACATCTACATCATCGCCTCGGAATCATCCTCACCGCTAACCGTAAGCAAGGACGGTAACCTCGACGACACTTACCTTTTGCTTTTGCATTGATAGCCCGAGCCATTTGCGTTGCTTACCTATCGAGACTAGCGAGTTGAGAATTGTCGGGCCACGCTCTTGTGCACCTTAGTGATCATATCATCTTAGTGCCATAAGTCTCTCTCGTGCATATCTTACATACTTGTCTCATATTATCATCGGCTCGAGCATCATACTCTCAAAAAAATGCTTTTAAGCAAAGAGAGGAGCAACAATGAGCATATAAGCAATAGAATCGAAACACTTTACATACTCATATCATCTTGGTCACCGCATACATAGCATAGTTGGGATCGAGGACGGCACGTTTCTCTCCTAGGTTGGTGCACAAGGCGTATCTCGCCCATTTGAGCAATCGAGCTAGCGTCTCTCTAGTATTCGCACAACAAGAGCATTTGCCGTGATCAATCACTTTTGCGCTCACCCTTGGTTGTGTGGATCCCATCTATCTTCCGTGCGTGTGTTCCTAGTGACACTCTTGGCTTTGATATATTTGCTTTACGTGCATCTTTGTGAATCTTCTCAACCTTATCGATATCTTGACTAACATTTTGTTTGAAATTTTGCCACCATCCTAACCAAACTACTCCATAGGCCTATTTACTTGTAGGTGTGAGGAACAAACCCGGTTCCAATTCTACTATTGTGGCATTTCATTGAGTGACACTTGTTACATTTTCAATCTTCGGAAGAGGTAACCTTGGTATTGTTCTCTCATTTTCCTACTCACCTCCTACTTACATGATGGATAGGCCAAGTTCTTCGACTGACCCGACCGATGAGCATCTAGTGGAAGCATCGAACTACGTCACCAAGACCCACCTTTTCGGCGTCCAACGAGCCCTTCACCAAGAGAGCCAAGCGTTGGGCGACCGCATCGAGCAACTCACTTCCGACTTCCGCACGCAAATGCAAGAGTTCCGCCACATCTTGGTGAACCGCACGTCTCCGCCTCATTCATCAAGACGGCGCCATTCAAGTCGACGCTCAAGTGACAACTCTTCGGCTTACTCTTCCACGGATGCAAGTCCTCCACATCCTCGGCAAGCCCAACAATGCGTCAATCAAGATCGACATTCTCCAGACAATCCATTCCATGGCGATGGGTTACGAGATCGAGTTCGAGCACGTGAACAAGGGCGCCGCCAAGAGCAACAACGCCCACATCAAGTCCTAGAAGATGACGATGAAATTCGGCAAGCACAAGAACGGCGTGGCAATCAAGCACGAACCGCGCAACAAGCTCTTCGTGACTCCTCGCGCATCTTCGCCAACCGCAACCGCCAAGTACGACAACAAGAAGAACTTCATCAAGAGCAACAAGAGGAAGCCGCTAATCGCGAAGCGGAGCAAGAACGACGCAATGGGAACGACGTGCCACGACACCACCAACATCAAGACCATCGTGAAGAGCACGCTTTCGCGGAGCGACCACATCGTCATGAGCGACACCAACATCATCAACATGACGAAGAACAACGCTTCGGCAAGCTCAAGTTCACTATGCCCAAGTTCTCCAGAAATACTGACCCCGAGGAATACCTCTCATGGGCCTTGAAGGTCGACAAGATATTCCGCCTCCACAACTTCGAAGAAGAGAAGAAGATTGCCATGGCCTCTCTTGAGTTTCAATACTATGTCCTCATTTGGTGGGAACAAACGATCAAGCGACGACATACAAGAGGCGAACCACCCATTACAACTTGGTCAGAAATGAAGAATGTCATGCGAGCAAGCTTCGTGCCTACACACTACACCCGTGATCTCTTCAAGAAGTTGCCACTTCTCAAACAAGGCACGAAGACGGTGGAAGAATACTACCAAGAAATGGAGATTGCCATGATACGAGCCAATGTCAAGGAGGATGACGAGAAAACAATGGCACGCTTCCTGAACGGCCTCAATCACCCAATCAAGCGGATTGCCAACTTCCAACCATACTCCAACCTCCTCGAGCTAGTTCATCAAGCGTCCAAGGCCGAGCGACAAGTCCAGGATGACTTCAAGTATGCCAAATACTCTTCCAAGACCTACGGCGCCTACTCTCAAGCACCCGCGACTTTGGCACCTCCTACCTCAACGAGAGCATCAACAAGTACCGGCGACAAGTCAAGTTCCAAGCAAACTACACCTTCCTCGACTCGCTCTCCGGCAAGCAACTACAAACCCAAGACTCCCTCACCTTCGGCACCACCTTACGACATCGAGAAGACTAGTTCCTTCAAGTGCTTCACATGTGGTGGCCGAGGTCACAAGTCCTTCGAGTGCACCAACAAGAGAACCATGATCTTCAACGACGACGGCACATATGACTCGATGAGCGAAGACGAAGTGGAAGCTATTGAGAACGTGGCCATGCACCGGCGCATCAACGAAGATGAAGATGATCAAGTGTTTTGTGACAATGACTCAAGTCCCTCTCTCGTGGTATCCAAGGTCTTGACACTCCAACACCATCAAGACGAAGACCAACGATGCCATATTTTCCACACAAAGGCCGGCATCAACGGACGTTCCGTCAAGGTCATTATCGACGGAGGAAGTTGTCACAACTTGGCAAGTGATGAACTATGTTCCATACTTCAATTGGTCAAGAAGAAGCACCCCCGTCCTTACAAGGTACACTGGTTGAGCGACTCCGGAACCATTCAAGTGGAGCACACGGTACAAGTTTCTTTCAAAATCAGCGCCTATGAGGACACCTTGGAGTGTGATGTAGTTCCCATGACGGTGTGCCACCTCCTCTTGGGACGACCTTGGCAATTTGACCGTGGAGCCATCCACAACGGTCGAACCAACTACTACAGCTTCAAGATGAAAGGCAAGGAATATGTGCTTCGACCAATGTCTCCAAGCCAAGTGATCGCCGATAAGCAAGCATCCACCCATCGTGGAGATCCTAGTGAGAGAGTGATCCACCAAAACGAAAGTGAGAGCCACAAGCCAAAATTGAGCGCCTCTTCGCCAAGAGAGAAAAACTTAGTCCTCCTAGCCACCAAACGTGAGATGAAAGAAGTGTGTGAGAACCCATCGAGCGTCTTCCACCTTGTGCTTCTATGCAAAGGGGAAGCCAAACCTACTAAAACTTCACCACCTCTACCTTTTGTGTTGTTTGAATTGTTGCAGGAATTCTCGGACGTCTTCCCCGATGAGCTACCACCGGGTCTACCTCCACTTCGCGGCATCGAACACCACATCGACCTCGTACCTGGGGCACCACTTCCAAACAAGGCTCCTTACCGCGTCAACCCGGAAGAAACAAAGGAGATACAACGTCAAGTACAACAACTCATCGACAAAGGTCATGTACGTGAAAGCTTAAGTCCTTGTGCAGTTCCCGTTATTCTCGTGCCTAAGAAAGATGGTAGCTTTCGCATGTGTTCCGATTGTCGTCCAATAAATGCTATCACCGTTAGATACCGTCACCCTATTCCACGCCTAGACGACATGCTTGATGAATTATGTGGTGCCACAATTTTTTCCAAAATTGACCTTAAAAGTGGCTATTACCAAATTCGCATTCAAGAGGGTGATGAGTGGAAAACTGCTTTCAAAACCAAGTTTGGGCTATATGAGTGGTTGGTCATGCCGATGGGCTTATCGGAAGCACCCGGCACATTCGTGCGTCTTATGCATTTCGTTCTCCGAACTTATATAGGTGTCTTTGTAGTGGTTTACTTTGATGACATTCTAGTCTTTAGCAAGTCGCTTGAGCAACATGTTGACCATGTCCGTACGGTTTTGCAAGCCCTTCGAAAACAACAATTATATGCTAATATGGAGAAATGCATTTTGGTGTTGATAAAGTTGTTTTCCTAGGATTTGTCGTGTCTTCACAAGGTGTTCATGTTGATGAAACTAAAACTGACGCTATTAGAACTTGGCCTCAACCAACGAACCTTCAACAAGTGCGTAGCTTTCTTGGTTTAGCCGGTTTCTATCGACGTTTTGTGAAGGACTTTAGCACCATCGCTATGCCTCTACACGCCTTGAGCAAGAAGAACGCACCCTTTGTTTGGGGTCCTTCGCAAGACACCGCGTTCACTAAGCTCAAACACTTGCTCACGCACGCACCACTTCTTGCCCTACCCAACTTTGATAAGTCGTTTGAGATTCATTGTGACGCTAGTGGTACCGGCATAGGTGGCGTGCTCATGCAAGAAAAACGCCCAATTGCGTATTTTAGTGAATAACTATCCGGAGCGCAACTTAACTATCCCATCTATGATAAAGAGCTCTATGCTTTGGTGAGAGTTTTACGTGTTTGGGAACACTATCTTCGACCCCATGAATTTATTCTTCACACGGACCATGAGACGCTCAAGTATCTCAAGGGTCAAACAAAGTTAAACAAGCGTCATGCTAAGTGGAGTGAATTCATTAAGTCTTTTCCCTATGTCATCAAATACATCAAAGGCAAAGAAAATGTAGTGGCGGATGCTCTCTCCCGCAAATGCATGCTTGTTACAAAACTTGAGTTGGATGTTATTGGTTTTGAGCATATAAAAGACTTATATGAGCATGATGTTTTCTTTGCACATCCTTATGCCAAATGTGTAGCACATACTTCTTGGGAACAATACTACATCAAGGATGGATATCTCATGAAAGCTAACAAACTTTGCATTCCCGAGTCTTCGCTTCGTTTGCTCCTTTTGCAGGAATCTCACGGAGGAGGGCTCATGGGACACTTCGGACGCGACAAGACTTTCGCTACGCTCTCCAAGAATTATTTTTGGCCAAAGATGTTCCGTGACGTCTCCCGCTTCACCAACCGGTGCTCTACATGCCGCAAAGCTAAGTCAAAAGCTCAATCCCATGGCCTCCACATGCCACTTCCTATTCCTTTCCATCCTTGGGAAGACATTAGCATGGATTTCATCCTTGGATTACCTAGAACTCGCAACGGAAAGGATTCCACATTCGTTGTTGTTGATAGATTTCTAAGATGGCACATTTCATTCCTTGTCATAAGACAGACGATGCTTCACATATTGCGACTCTCTTTTGTAGGGAGATCTTGCGTCTACACGGCGTCCCCAAAACGATTGTCTCGGACCGTGACGTCAAGTTCCTAAGCTACTTTTGGAAAACACTATGCTCCAAGCTCGGCATCAAGCTACTCTTCTCCACGGCATACCACCCTCAAACCGATGGACAAACCGAAGTCACCAACCGGACGCTTGCAACTCTCCTACGTGTGTTGATCAAGAAGAACATCAAGGAATGGGAGGAGTGCCTACCCATCGCCGAGTACGCCTACAATCGCGCGAGACACTCTACCACCGGCAAGTCCCCCTTCGAGGTTGTCTACGGATTCAATCCATTGTCACCATTGGACATCCTTCCTCTCCCGCTTCAAGAACGAGCCGACATGGACGCAAGTGCAAGAGCAGCCCACCTCAAGAAGATGCACGAAGAAACACGTTCCACGACCGAGCGTCAAGTTCAACGCCGCGCCTTCAAGCTCAACACCAACAAAACACCCATGGTGTTCCATCCGGGTGATCTCGTTTGGCTACACCTTCGCAAAGACCGCTTCCCCAAGGAACGCAAGTCCAAGCTTCTCCCACGAGCCGGTGGACCATTCAAGGTGCTAGCACGCTACAACGACAACGCTTACAAGATCGACATCCCCCGTGACAAGTACAACGTCAACGACATCTTCAACGTCCAAGACTTGGCCAAGTACCATGGTGATGAAGACCACGATCCGTGGACGGATCTTCCCCAAGGGGGGGGGGCGAGATGATGCGGAGCATCCTTCAAGCATCCCCATGGACACCCCGGCATCGGCACAATCACTCAAGGGACCAATGACTAGAGCACGCGCACGCGCTATCGAACACGAGGTGAATTCTCTCCTCTCCGGGTTTCGTTTGGATTCGCATGAGGATTGGGTTCTACCTCACAAGGAGATGTTGTGCATCCTCAGTTACCAAGGAGGTGATCCCGTGGACGCAAAGGAGAACCCATTCAGCCCGGATCGCGTGGAAGCAAATGAAGACCTGCCCAACCCGGAACTTGCGGTACTACCGCTTCGCCGAAACGGTACTACCGCACCTGGACAGTCCGGCACCAGCGGTACTACCGCCCCTTAAGTGGTACTACCTCCTTGCAAGCGGTACTACCGCTCGAGCGGACGGTACTACCGCCCTGCCTGCGCGCAGCCTTCGGCCCTTGGCCATGTACCCCTCTTTCTCGTACCCCTTCATAGCATAAACTATAAATAGACCTTCCCCACTTCCTTTGAAGGGTTAGCAAATATATTGAGAGACCTTGAGAGCTTTGCTCCTTGTATCCCCTCCGTGAGGAGATCAAGACCTCCCAAGGGAGAAGAATCCTCGTGGATTGCAAGACCTCCCAAGGGAGAAGAATCCTCTTGGATTGCAAGACCTCACCTAGAGTGGGAAGAACCTTACCTTTGTGCTTGTTTCCGTGGATTGTTCTTGTAATCTCGTGAATCCTTTGTGTGCTACTCTAGTAGATGTGATATTGGGTTTGTTTTGAGTGATTTGTGTCTCGTGTTCTTGTGTGTTCTTCCTTTTTTTTCCCTCCAAGTGTGAAAATATCCCCCCTAGGGTTTCACCCTACAACATCAGTGCACCCCAGTGCCAGTTTCTGTTTTCGGCTGTTTTTGTATTCCAGGTTTTCACATTACGAGAACTGCCAGGAAAAATCCAGAAAAATTATATAAAAAATCAGCGTTCCAGAATCTACCGTGCGCCCAAAGTACAGTCGGGGGGGGGGG
>LR738711.1:431168214-431211813 GCA_902687465.1 Secale cereale | reverse complement strand
CAGGCGCCCTGGCGGCGCCCCCCCCCCCCTGGGCCGCGCCGGGGGTGGGGGCCTGGGCCCCCCGAGGCTCCGCTAATGCCCCCCTTTGGCATATATTTAAAGCGTCTCCCGAAACCCTCGAGACGGGAACTCTTTTTCGCGATCTCATCTATGTTCCGCCGCCGCCGCCGCTTCCAAGATCGGGAGCACCAGGAGAACTCTTCCCGGCACCCTGCCGGAGGGGAGGATCACCACCGGGAGCTTCTCCACCACCATGGACGCCTCCCGGATGAGTTGTGAGTAGTCTCCCTTGGACCATGAGTTCATGACCAGTAGCTATGTGATGTTCTCCTCCCGTTCTTGTGCTTCACTAATTAGTCCTCGTGAGCTGCCCTACATGATCGAGGCACATATGTAATCCTTATGCTGTTGCTATGATGAGTTTGCTGGGATCCGATGGATTATGAGATTATGTTCAGATTGTGTTTGAGTAATATATTTGATTCACCTCTTTTATATTTATGTTCGTAAGTAATCCTTGCATGTTCTCTGTTGTTATTTATTGCTTTGGCCAAGTAGTAGGTAGTGACTCCAAGAGGGAACGTTATGCTTGATTGTGGGTTCATGCCCCTCGATGACTAGTTTGAGTGACAGAAACATGAGTCTAGGGGATGTGCTGTTGCCACAAGGGGGAAAACAACGGTGCTTGTGCCCGCGGGTGCAAGGATTGTTTACTTTACGCAAAGTTCTTTTAATGCAGTTGTCTGTTGCTTTGAGTTTACACTATGGGTGGGACTCACAACTTAATACCAGCGAGATGTTCTGGATAGATATCTCAAGGTGGATGATTAGTAGTAGATGCAGATGGATTTCGGTCTACTTACCTCGGCGTACCGCCCATGCTTTGAACCTCAACCTTTCTTGCAATGTAGTCAGCATTGGTTTGCGCACATGGTCCTGTCAATTGCCCAGCTGTAATTCGTTTACCTCACATAGCTGTTTTATCGTCTTTTGGGAGAGAGACATCACTAGTGAACATCATGAGACTCCGGTCCATATTACCATCATTGATCACATCCGCTATTTACTTTCAGCTTTTACTTACTATTGCAGCATTACCTATCACTATTATCACTTGCGTTTGATCCTTTGTAAACTACAAGGCCGGAGGGATTGACAACCTCTCTGTACTCGTTGGGAGCAAAGTTATTTGTATCTGTGTGCAGGTCCACGTTGATTGCTAATATCTGGCGTCGTTAGCAGTTGACACCTTCTTGTTGAAACTGGGAGTCTCAGGGGAATCGATCCTTGGTATTGCCAAGGGAAAACTTCTGCTACACTGCATCTCAAACCTTCCACTTGGGGTAACCAACGAGGGGGGCGAGAAGCCACCTAGCAAAGCAATTTCTGGCGCCATTGCCGGGGACTCCACTCTTCAGGATAGGGGAGTTGCACGCTATCTTTTACCTTTGCTTTTAGTCTTGTTAGTTTACCTTTGAGTTTTTGCTTTAGTATCTTATATCGAAAATCACAAAAATAGTTATCTTGCTTGCTTGCTACTATGGGTTCCACCGAGAACACCAAGTTGTGTGACTTCACTAGTCACAACAACGATGACTTTATCTGCACACCTATCACTACACCTGCCACTTCAGCACCTTCATATGAAATTAAACCTGCTTTACTGAACTTAGTCATGAAAGATCAATTCTCCGGTGCTGGAGATGATGCTGCTTTACACTTGAACAATTTTGTTGAACTTTGTGATATGCAAAAGTACCAGGAAATAGATGGTAATATTGTTAAGCTTAAGCTTTTTCCTTTCTCTTTGAGAGGAGGAGCTAAAATTTGGTTTCAGTCTTTGCCTAGAAATAGCATAGATTCATGGGACAAGTGCAAAGATGCTTTTATTGGAAAATACTATCCACCTGCTAAAATTATCCAACTAAGAAGTAACATAATGAATTTAAACAATTGGATAATGAACACGTTGCCCAAGCTTGGGAACGTATGAAATCTCTTATCAAGAACTACCCTACTCATGGTTTGACTACTTGGATGGTTATCCAAACTTTTTATGCAGGCTTGAACTTTACCTCGCGGAACTTGTTAGATTCGGCCGCGGGAGGAACCTTTATGTCAACTACACTTGGTGCTGCCACAAAGCTTCTCGATGAGATGATGACCAACTATTCCCAATGGCACACTGAACGCGCTCCAACAGGTAGGAAGGTAAACTCTGTCGAGGAGATTTCCTCCCTAAATGAACAAGTAGACGTGAATTTTATCTCTAGAAACAATTTCAACAACAATGCTTATAGGAGTAATTTTGGTAGCAATCCTAGACCGTTCCCCTCTAATTCTTATGGTAACAACAATGCTTATCCTAGCACCAGGAACTCCACTACTGAACTAGAGATTATGCTTAAAGATTTCATCACTACCCAAAAAGCCTTTAATAATAGTGTAGAAGAAAAACTAAACAAACTAGATGATCTCTCTTTGAAGGTAGACCATTTAGCCAATGAGGTAAAATTGCTTAAAATTAAGACTTCTCCTCTTGAGGAGAGGAAGGTCACTCCTATGAATGCTATTCAAGTGCAAATTAATGAAAACATTAGGATGATGGCTAAACTTAAAGAGAGATGGGCTAGAGAAAGGGAGGAAGAAGATAGAATTAAGAGCCTTCCTACCCACCACACTGTTGCTACTATCCAAGTTGTTGAGGATATCCAAACTCTTAGCACCCAATGCACTCCTAGTCCCGATGGACCTATTAATGGTGATGCTATGACTATAGAAACTACCAAACAAGTGAACCTAAAGGACACCACTACCACTTTACTTGATGCTAGTGACCTTGATTTTGATAATTGCACTCTTACTGAAGTTATTGATTTCCTTCACAAGATGTCTAGAGACCCCCACACTAGCACGCTTAACCTTGCCTTCACAGAGCATATCACTAATGCTCTCATCAAAGCTAGGGAGGAGAAACTTAGAGTAGAAGCCTCCATACCTAGAAAGCTAGAAGATGGTTGGGATCCTATGATAAAAATTAAGTTGAATGACTTCTCTTGCTATGCTTTATGTGATATTGGTGCTAGTACCTCTGTTATGCCCAAAAGAATATATGATATGCTTAAATTGAAACCTTTTGATTCTTGTTCTTTTGGTGTTCGTCTTGTTGATTCTTCCATAAAGAAACCTTTGGGGAGGATCGACGATGTTCTTATCGTTGTCAATGATAATTATGTTCCCGTTGATTTCACTATTACGGATATTGAATGTGATCCTTCTTGTCCAATTATTTTGGGACGTCCCTTTTTGCGCACCGTTTGTGCTATCATTGACATTAAAGAGGGGAATACAAAATTTCAGTTTCCTCTGAAGAAAGGGATGGAACACTTCCCTCGAAAGAAGATTAAGTTACCTTTTGAGTCTGTTATACGGGCTAGCTATTCTTTTACTCTTGATAAGACTTGATCTTTTTGCATTATGCCTAGCTTAAAGGCATAAAAGAAAGCGCTTTTGGGAGGCAGCCCAATGAATAAATTTTATTTTGTTTTTGTTGTGTCTTGATGTTGTTACTACTGTAGCATCATCATTGTATCTTTGCTTTTTAATATTTGTGCCAAGTGTAGCCTCTGATTGCTAGAAAGTTCAAAAGTTGTAACGTGCTGTCCAGGAAACAGATTCTGTCCTTGGATAGAAAAATTCGTATAAAATCACCAGATCATCTTTTTGGTCTGAATTTTTTCGACAGCGTGCTATATACAATTGTCTTTCGTGCGTCTGTTTTGAGTTTTTTTATTAGAGTTGCAGAAGTGCCCCGGAAAAATCATTTACTACCTGCTGTTCTGTTTTTCACAGATTCTGTCCTGTTTTGCCTTTCCTTCGTTTTGCAAACCTAGAGCTTGCTTTTTCTTTGCAAAAACCTTTTGGCAATCTTGAGAAACAGTAGACCTTCAAGAATATCCTTATTTCCAGCAAGGAACAATTATTTTATTATGGGTACTAACCTCGCTAATCAGATTATGATGAGTTATGTATGAAGGGAGTTTTCAAGTGTGCGAGGGAAGATGATAAAAAGATTCAGGAGTGTCAAACGGTCAAGCTTGGGGATGCCCCCATGCACCCCCAAGAAATATTCAAGGAGACTCAAGCGTCTAAGCTTGGGGATGCCCCCGTGCATCCCCTTCTCCATCAACATTATCAGTTCGTCTTTCGTTCCACTATATTTTTATCACTTCATGTGTTATGTGCTATGCTTGGAGCGTCTTGCTTTTAGTTTCCTTTTAATTTTCTTTAGCTTTTCATAATGAGTCGGAACTCAGCTTTCTTTATGTGGGAGAGAAACACGCTCCACTTCTACCTAGAACATAACATAGAATTTTCATGTCTATCCTTGCTGTGTGTGTTCTTTGTCTTTCAGTAGCTACTATCATGCTTAGGTCTTAACTTTCATGCTTATCTTTTTAAAGAGCTTTTGTTTAGTTGGTTGTTTGAACTCTCTTTAATTACCATGCTCACCTTATTAAGAGAGTTTGCTTCCGTTGCATTGATTGATATGTCTATGATAAAGATGCTACGTGCATAATGGCGCTTAGTAGTTCAGGTTTTCTTATGGTTAGTCCCAAATAGCTGGGGGGGTTCCCAATGTGTTATTGGAGTACCAACATGATTTGTTTGCCTATGATGTGGTATGGTTTAGTAATATCTTCCTTCAAAGAATTTATTTTGATTGACTTGGCGTATGCTCACGCATATTTAAGACTGTAAAGAAAGTCTGTCAAGCCTTGATGATCTTTTGTTTCTGAGTAGCGATATAACTTCCATGCCTGATTCAATGTTGCTTTGTCGCTCTGCATGATTATGACCGTCATTGCTCTCTTAGTTGGTCGCTCCCAGTCTTTTGCTAACCTCCACCTGTACTAAGCGGACTGACTGCTTGTGCATCCACATCCTTTTAATCCAGTTATGCCATATGAGTCCACCATACCCTCCTACATGGTATTTACCTGCCATTCCTAATGGAGACTTGCATGTGCCATCTCGAAATTATTAAAAGAAAATGCATTCCTATTTTGTGCCTCTGTTGTAAGTTCATGAGGAAGTAGTGGTTAATTCATGATATTTTCAAGTTGGACAAGCTTCACGCCGGGATTGCATTTATAATGTGCAAACCCATAATACGAGAAGGAACTGGCATTGAGCGCGCCCGGCTCAAAATTAATATAACAAACAAACCCTCCTTCACGCTTTGTTCATAAGAAATCAGAAAACTTTGGCAGTGATAAACAAAGGAGATTAAGAGGATGTGATCGTCCTCATTCGGGAGCCGTTCCTCGAAACTTGTCCATCTCAAGAAGTGATTGAGTTGTCTGCTAGCATTCGTTGACGAAACATGCATAATCTAAGAGAAAAAAATTATTACCTCTGTTTTAAAACCAAGAGCTCTGGTACATGTTTTGTCTTTGTTTCCGACTACGGGTTTTCAACCTTGCCAACAAAAGCCACGGTTCGAGAGTCTCCACCTTCTTTTAAAGCACCAACTACTGAGAGCATGATTGTCATTCTGAGTGTATGTGCATTGTCCCAAAGTAGCATTGTCTTTTGCATGATTGTGATATCGTTTATTTTGAAATCATTGTATCTAGTCATCACTTAAACCTTGGGGGTGCCCCTGCATTTATGTTTTGCTTCACTAAAGGGGGCAAGCGAGATATCACTTTATCATATTTGCACATCATGTTCATTACAAATCTATTTGATGATTCAATATCATATTGTAAAACTTTCAGTTCTTTGTGATTTTCTCATGAGGCAACTTAATTACTATAGATTCATTGTCTCAGTAAGCTTTTGTCATGTGACTATGAAAAAGTCCTATATGGTTAATAGCATGTCACCACAGAAATTATTCTTGTTATCATTTACCTACTCGAGGACGAGCAGGAATTAAGCTTGGGGATGTTGATACGTCCAAAACGTATCTATAATTTCTACTTGCTCCATGCCTCTTTTGGGTGATATTGCTATGTTATTTATACACTTCCATACACTTTTGATCATATTTGGACTAACCTATTAACTCAGTGCACCCCAGTGCCAGTTTCTGTTTTCGGCTGTTTTTGTATTCCAGGTTTTCACATTACGAGAACTGCCAGGAAAAATCCAGAAAAATTATATAAAAAATCAGCTTTCCAGAAGCTACCGTGCGCCCGAAGTACAGCCGGGGGGGGGGGGGCACCAGGGCTCCACGCGCCCTGGCGGCGCACCCCCCCTAGGCCGCGCCGGGGGGGCGCTTGGGCCCCCCGAGGCTCCGCTGATGCCCCCCTTTGGCATATATTTAAAGCGTCTCCCGAAACCCTCGAGACGGGAACTCTTTTTCGCGATCTCATCTCTGTTCCGCCGCCGCCGCCACTTCCAAGATCGGGAGCACCGGGAGAACTCTTCCCGGCACCCTGCCGGAGGGGAGGATCACCACCGGGAGCTTCTCCACCACCATGGACGCCTCCCGGATGAGTTGTGAGTAGTCTCCCTTGGACCATGAGTCCATGACCAGTAGCTATGTGATGTTCTCCTCCCGTTCTTGTGCTTCACTAATTAGTCCTCGTGAGCTGCCCTACATGATCGAGGCACATATGTAATCCTTATGTTGTTGCTATGATGAGTTTGCTGGGATCCGATGGATTATGAGATTATGTTCAGATTGTGTTTGAGTAATATATTTGATTCACCTCTTTTATATTTATGTTCGTAAGTAATTCTTGCATGTTCTCCGTTGTTATTTATTGCTTTGGCCAAGTAGTAGGTAGTGACTCCAAGAGGGAACGTTATGCTTGATTGTGGGTTCATGCCCCTCGATGACTAGTTTGAGTGACAGAAACATGAGTCTAGGTGATGTGTTGTTGCCACAAGGGGGAAAACAACGGTGCTTGTGCCCGCGGGTGCAAGGATTGTTTACTTTACGCAAAGTTCTTTTAATGCAGTTGTCTGTTGCTTTGAGTTTACACTATGGGTGGGACTCACAACTTAATACCAGCGAGATGTTCTGGATAGATATCTCAAGGTGGATGATTAGTAGTAGATGCAGATGGATTTCGGTCTACTTACCTCGGCGTACCGCCCATGCTTTGAACCTCAACCTTTCTTGCAATGTAGTCAGCATTGGTTTGCGCACATGGTCCTGTCAATTGCCCAGCTGTAATTCGTTTACCTCACATAGCTGTTTTATCGTCTTTTGGGAGAGAGACATCACTAGTGAACATCATGAGACTCCGGTCCATATTACCATCATTGATCACATCCGCTATTTACTTTCAGCTTTTACTTACTATTGCAGCATTACCTATCACTATTATCACTTGCGTTTGATCCTTTGTAAACTACAAGGCCGGAGGGATTGACAACCTCTCTGTACTCGTTGGGAGCAAAGTTATTTGTATCTGTGTGCAGGTCCACGTTGATTGCTAATATCTGGCGCCGTTAGCAGTTGACACCTTCTTGTTGAAACTAGGAGTCTCAGGGGAATCAATCCTTGGTATTGCCAAGGGAAAACTTCTGCTACACTGCATCTCAAACCTTCCACTTGGGGTAACCAACGAGGGGGGCGAGAAGCCACCTAGCAAACACAAACAAATAAAAGCAAGCAACTCACAATCATGGTTCTATTCGAACCATCATACGGACTCGACTGCGCATAGGGGGTACACGACTCATCCTACCCTAGGGGTTCTCGGACTCAGTGTCGTGACTTGTGCCTCGTGCAGTCTTCTGAGCTTCCTCGGGTGTTGCTATGTCCCTTGTAGTTGCTTGATGAACGATCCGGGTTGAACCTGAAGAATCTCCAACAACTTCTCGCGTGATGAGGTGATGTGGTGAAGGTGCCTCCTCGTAGCTGACGTTGACTTGGTCTTCTCTTGTCTCTTTAATTGTGACGATCCCTTGTGCCTTCTGGGACGTCGAGGGTACCAGGTAGGCGATCCGTATGCAATGACAATAACAAGGCATAATAGAGGTCCAACATGTCGGTTTCGTTGTTGAAAACATCGACACCAAGAGCGGGGGACGAAGAGAACCGTTTTCCGGCTCACTATAGTGAGGCAGACCAAATGGCAAGGTTCTCATCCACCGGTGGTTGTCGATACAACAACGGTAGTGAAAGGATTACTCTATTAGCGATGCATATCATGATTTTGCATAACCTATTCCCTGGTCATCATAGGCCAACGTTGCATCTTCTTGGGGCACTGTCAAGGGTATCACCATCTTCTGGGTCTTCATGTCCTCATCCATCGAGGATGTAATTTCCGTTGGTATCGTCTTGTCGTGGTGTCACCAATCTTGCATGCAAAAGTGGTGGGTGAGTGTTCGGCAAGGTGCACTCCACGAGGATTACAGAAAATCCAGTGGTCAGGGGCATAAGGGTTTTAGCGACCAAGGTTTTGAAGGGGAAGAGATCAAGTATAGCCTAGTTTTTCGAAAAACTGAGAAGGGAAGAGAAGTATAGATAGTTTTGAAAACTAGTAATAGTTCTTTGAAAATAGTTTTACCCTAACTAACGACCATGCTAACTAAGGCTTCCTACAGTCAGGATGGCTCTGATACCAGCTCTGTGGGGACCCCGACTCATAAGTCGAGATCACCGAATGCACGTGTACAGTGATCCCAGAGATCAATGCTCACTGAACACACAGAAGCTAAATAACAAGAGTCTTACGTCCATACATACCGTATTACACAAATAGGACCATTAAGGTCAAGTCTTGAGTATAACATCGCAGCGGAAATCTTCAATATCAACTTGGACCCATGCCATCTGCCTTAACCCTACAGGCATTCTGATTGGGAAGCGTCCTAGCTCGCATGCTCGTCACCAAGAAATCTTCGTCTTAACCTGTTCTCTCATGCCTGGCCAATAAAATAACCAGTGGCAAGCCAATGAGTACTTTGAATGTACTCGCAAGCAACCCAAGTGTGATGACAGAATGATTATGCAAGGCTCTACTGCTAAGTTGGCGGTTTTGCGGAAAGCTAGTTTTTCATATGCAAGTATGATCAACATATAACATGGGCATGCATGTGTCTGCAACAAGTATCAGGAGGTCACAGACATCATTATCGAGAAAGAGTTGTAAACAACTCATGCTCAAGCTCATTGTGACTTTCTCACAATCACATCAACAATATCTTTGAATCGTGTTGTTTCCCAGAAACTTATGGACATAGTCTAAGTAGCACCACCCAACTGTCCTTGACCGCGGACACGGCTATTCGAATAGTTTGACACTCTGCAGAGGTTGCACACTTTACCCACAAGATCCGGGGAACTTCCGTGACATCCACGACCCGCGGTACCTTAAGTACCCGGGGTAAGCAACCGATCACTATCTTTCCCTAGACGACACTAATATGGAGTCCACTCGATTGGTAACAGCCCCGTGCCAAACATTTCACATATTAATAATTGTGGAGACTCGCTCCCATATTCATCACGTACCACAAGCACGGGGTACCAACGATGTGTCCGGTGCCCTGTAAAGACGGTCATGGTCGCCTATCCAAGCACGACCCCGTCCCAAGAGCGACCTCATGTCACCCCCGTCACTAGTAATGCGGGCACCATGCTAGTATCGACCTAGTTAATCAATAATGCCCTTTCCCATATAAGGGTAGAGTGGTTGCGCATTTTTGGTTGGGACGGTAGTCACACATAAATCTAATCCATCTCTGTAAACAACATTCTCATCAAGCCTCTGTACACTACTTCTTCACCTAGTAGTGCCCTAGTTTCTCATTATCTCTCAGGGGCATTAATGGCACCCACTGGGTTATTTGCAAGTATGTCAAACCACACTTGTTTCACTCAATGCATAACCCTGACCCATTTTGTGTAGCCAACTACTATAGCATACATCTATCTATTCCCACCCACATAACCCTCATAGGAAGGTAGGGTCATGTTTGATGCAAGTTTCAATAGTGAAGTAACAAAGGTAGCAACCAAAGTGGTCTCCACCTCAACATGATTCCGATGCATTGATAATAAGGTGCTATGAGACATGCATAAAAAGGTTTCTCGAACATGGTCAAAGGGTTGCTTGCCTTATTCTTCCGAGTCTTCAAACCTTCTGGTCCATCTCCGAGTATTCCGTTTATTTCGTCAACTAACGATGGAAACAATCATAATAAGCAACACAATCAAAGCAAAAATAAAAGTGCTCTAAAAATAGGAGTTGGACTTTTCTAGGATACCTCTGGTCATATGAAAAATAACCAAGGTGGTTTCATAGGTATTGGATCAATGAATAGTTTGGATCATTTCAATATGATGGAACCAAGGGGTTTATGGATTTGAAAGGAGTGTACAGAAATATTTTCTTGAATGATGAGCAAAGGTACCCATCAACAAGTCATGATTTTAGAAGCATCTAGGAGTTGGTTTCACTGGATTTGGAATTCAAATGAATTTCCTAGGATTTTGCAAAGTTGATAAATATGAAGAAATGGCTCAATATTTGGTGGGGTACAGAAAGTATTAATAAAAATGTTCCAAAACTAAGTTTGGATATGACAAGCATCTAGGAATTTGAACCACTGCATTTGGATGAAATTTGAGCCCTCTGTGATTTTCTAAAGTTCATCACAGAAAATGAAATAATGGCATTTGATAAATATTTGTGAAGGAAATGTCTCTGGAATAATGTGCATGTTGCACCATGTGGTAAAGCATGATTTTAGAGACTATCAGAAATTTGAATCATGCAATTTGGAGTTCATTTGAATATTTGGAAGATTTTTGAAGTTGACTGAAAAAAAAAGAAAAAGAAAAGGAAAAAGGGGCTTTACCCTCATACTGCGCACAGGCGGGGCTTAGTGCTTCGGCGCACTGGGCCGGCCCATCTGCACAGCCACGCGCAGGGGCCTGGCCACGTCGAAGGCGCCCGCCAGGAAGGGCGCTTCCGCGCGGGGGAGGCGGCCGAGGCCAGACCCGCTTCCACTTAAACGGAGGGGCCCAGCTTCCAGGTCGCTGACGCGCGGGGCCCGGCGCTCAGGCCGTCTTCAACCTCCCACTGTGCCTTCTCACCGTGGGGTGAGCTGCTCCCGCCGGTGATTTCCGGGGCCACAGAGCGTCTCCGGCAACGCTCCGCCCACCGGCGTGCTCAGGAGGGCACGCCGCACCCATCCATATGCTTAACGCACGCCGGGGAGGGCTGTAGGAGCGACAGCTTGGATGGCCGCGGAGGAGGTCGTCGGCGTGGTTTGGCACCGCGAGGAAGAGGCGGGGGAAGAAGGAACTGGCGCTTGGGGTGAGTTGGCGGTGATGAGGAGAAGGCGTTGGGGTGGCTAGGAGGAGGAGAAAGGGCCTGAGGTGCCCGCATTTAGGCGGCGGCCGGTGGCTCTGCTCCGGCCAGGGAGGAGGCCGTAGGGCACGGGGAGAGCAACGGGACGGCTTGGGAGACGCACGGGAGAGGGAGAGTGCAAAAGGAGGTGCAAGGGGGGCTCGGGGTGCCCTATAAGTAGGTGGGCGCCGGTCCACCGAGGCGCCGTGCGCCGGCGAGCATGTTGCCGTTGCCACGGGCCACGCGAGCCTACCGCAGTGTGTCCGGGGTGTACCTGGAGTTGGTCTAGGACGAGGGAGAGAAGAAAGGGAGCGGGGGAACGGTCAGAGGAGTCGCGCGTGTGAGCTTGCTCACTGGAGCTCGGGGTCGGCCGGTGCGCATGCGAGTAGGGGTGAGAGAGGAGGAGGGAGGAGGGGGCCGACCGTCCAGCAGGTTGCGGACGTCGAGGCAGCCTTGGGGGACACGAGGGGGAGGCCCAAGGCTGTCGGGAGCAGCCGATTGGAGGCGGCTACAGTGCGGGAGCGCACTGTAGCACGCTCCAGAGCGCCCGAATGGCTGGCACGCCCGCGTCCTCGCCGCTCTGGTCGTGTCCAACATGCCCAAAGTTGTCTAGAAGGTCAGGGGAGGAGTAAAGAAATGGCATGTGGCCTTGGATGCTCTAGGGAGCCATTGGAATGAGGAGGGAGGTGAGGGAGAAGGAGTTTACTGTTGTCCAGCAGTATGAATTGGGGTTTTACCCCCTCCAATGATTGAGCTGAGGCCATAGAGAAGTTACTGGGGGTAGAAGATGATCAGTAGAAGTTGTGGTAAGAATTTGAGGTAATGGGAAATAGAAAAAGGGGTCCAAACAAGGGTTTTGGTAATTGGACAGAAGGTGTTTGATCAGGTTTTGGGGAGGCAAATGACTTCCAATTGGCATGGGACTTAACAGGATGAAATGTCACACACAATTAGGCCCCTACACCAAATTTGAGCTCATTTGGGCAAAGTTGCCAATGTAACTTTGGTGAACCCTAGAAATCAACAGAAATGGTTTCACCATGTTTGAGTTGAGCTATTCATCTCCCCTTGATGCACCACTTGGTGTAGCATCATCATTTGGGGTTATGATCATGCCCACAAAGTTTGAGGCCCCAGGTAAAAAGTTGACAATGTAAAGTTGTTCAAATTTGAATTTGAACAGAAATGGTTTTGGGGCACTTAGACCAAGTTATGCTTCTCCAAAACTTGTTCCATTTGGCATAGATGCATAATTACATAACTTTAGCATGTGCACCAAGTTTGAGAGCATTTGGACAAGTTTGGCAATGTAAAGTTGCTCAAACTTCAAAATGGACAGAAATGGTTTTGAGGGGATTAGATGATGTTTCCTTGATCTTCAAGGCATGAGGCTTTGCAAGATCATCAAATATGTCATATTTGACATGATAGAATTTCCCTGGAATTTTTGGAGAATATTTCCTTTGTAAATATTTCAAAAGCTTGAAATATCCAGAAAGGGTTTTGGAAGGATTAGTCCAATATTTTGAACATGACCATGTGTTGAAACTCTTATATATGGACAATATATGTCCTAGGAGTTTCCCTGAATTTTGGCAAATATTTTTGAAATGATTAAATATTTTTTCCCTATTAAAGACCATTTCTGGCCTTAAGAAAAAGCTTTTAAATAAAATATAAAAATAACTTTTAAAATTTTAATTTTGTGGTTTCTGGGAGTCCTATACCTAATAGGATTCAAATATACTTTTTGAAAGATTTTTCACACCCTAAATAAGGTACTTGCAGTGCAAACCTCAATTCAGGGGTTTTTGGAAAAACTAATTTTAGAAAATACTATTTGGCCAAAATATTTTTATAAGAAAATTCTATATTGTTATATACACATGGCATGATCATTGGGAAAAAGTTTTGGATCAAGGAGATGAAGTATAAGAGTTGGAGGATTTATTTGATTTTTAGAGCACTAGCAAACAGCAGACAAAAGTCAAATCAAGCAAAGTCAAAAACACATAAAAGTTTTTTGTAAATCCACATTTTTAACATGATAAATAGCTTAAGCAAAGTGACATGAAAATCAGGGTGTCACACCGTCGCTGGCTCGTCCGGATCGCCAGGACGAAGCCAGGGGGTGAGGCTCTACGTGACCAGTTAGCCTCCTGAGACGCGATGTTCAGGAGTCCTCCTTGACATACGAACAGGCCTCGGGAAGGGAACGTGAAACTAGGACTTAGCGTTCTGCGTCGGTAGAGCCCGGCCCCCTGTGTTGGATCTCGGGTTCCGACAAAACCCTTAAGGTTCGAACTTTTGTGTGCGCACGAAGATCTCTCCTTCCGCCCTAGCTCGACTACTCAACGATCATAGGCCTAGCTCGTCAGATCCGTAGAACAAGGGACACAAAGTTTATACTGGTTTGGGCCACCGTTGTGGTGTAATACCCTAATCCAGTGTGGTGTGGTGGATTGCCATTTAGGCTGATGAAGAACTAGTACATGGATGAACTGCCTCCTGAGGAGAGGGGTTCTTGTGCTCGGGTGAGCTTTTGGTGTGTGGCCTTATATCCGATCAGCTCATGATGATCCCCCCCCCAATGGTGGTGGCCAGTCCTATTTATAGTGGACAGGGTCCTCTTCCCAAATATTGAGCGGGAAGGGATCCCACAATGGCCAAATTTGAAGGGGCAACTAGTACAAGCTATCCTGACAAAAGGTGGTCTTCGCCTGCCAAAGGCTCTGGTGGTGACGCCACCGTGGGCTCCGCGATGACCTCCGTTCTACCGTCCTGCTGGTCTTGGTCTCATAGCACCGATATGGAAACCTTTGCCTGACGCCTCGGGACTCTTTGCCTGCACCTACTCCTTTAGCACCAAAGAGGAAACTGGTACTCTGCGCCTGCTGGCACCCGCCTGGCCTTGGTCGTCACTGCTCAAGTCACGAGGACCTTGCGAGGTGTACCTCGCCTCGATATCTCCGATCCTCACGAGCCAGCCTAGTTAGGCCGCCCCAGGGGATGCCATGCGTCGTACGCCTCGCGAGGCTTGGCCCCTCGCGAGGGTCTTGAGTGGTTGCTAAAGATGTTGGGCCGTACCAGGTCGCCTGGTGAGCAACGTCCTATGCCGCAAGTAGCCAAGTCAGGGTACCCCGTTCCTAGGACGCCGACAGTAGCCCCTGGGCCCAAGGTGCGCTCGGGCTTGGCTTCACGGAGAAGCCAAGGGTTAAGTGCGGATTGCCACGGCCCCAAAAGCCTGCGTCCTTAACTGATGCGTGGCGATTGACGGGACGTGGGCGTCTCAACTTCCCCACGCAGCCTCGGCGACTGCACGACTTGACAAGTCCCTGCATGCATAGAGGATCATCATTACCTACGATTATATAGGCCAATGGTTGGCCTTCTTCTGGCTGTAAATAAGTCGGCAGGCGGAGTCCTTGCTGCCTATCTTCTTCCTTCGCTCCTCTTGCTCCTTCTTCTCTCTTGCCCTTCGCCTGGCCGAGCTGCTCATGGTGCCGCCCAGGAAGTTCTCGTCCGTGGAGATGAGGAAGGCTCGGCAAGAGGGGCCCGGCTCACCACTGGCTAATAGGGGACGTGGCCGCCCCCGCAAGCGTGTTGTGACTCCTGTCGGAGCGACTAGCGAGCATGGGCGGGCCCCCATGGCGCCGGCAGCCGCTCCTGGTAACTGCGGTGGCGGCCCTTCGAGCAGCGGGGGCCGTCATGGCGCCGGCGGTCCCGTGAATGAAGGGAGGCACTCTGGGGTCGCCAGGACTCCTCAGCCGCACCCCCACTTGGCAGAGGTGACATTGGAGTTTGTCGTGTGGTCGGAGAGCCTATTCGGCACTTGGCTCCAGCTCCCGCGCTCCCTAGCCAGAAAACTTCTCGTCGCGAGCTCCGGAGGCTTTTGGCTGCAAGCGGATGGTTGTTGGAGCAGGGCTTTGTGGGTCGTGGTGGAGGTCTCCACCTCGGGTGCCATGACTTTGGCTGGTGGCTGGCAGACGTTTGCCCGCGTGCATGGCTTGGGCGGACGATGCACCCTTCATTTCAGATATGGCGATGACTCGACCCTCTTCGTGAGGGTGTTTGGGGAAGACGGGCCCCACGCCAAGTGTTGCCCCGTGGACAATGGCGGCGGCTAGGTGCTTGGCCTGGGCGATGGACGCAGCTCGTCCAGCTACGGCGGCTCCTCCTTCAGCGGCAGCTCCAACAGCGGTGGCTACGACCAGTCGCCCCGTCTTCGTGCCTGCCTGGAAGGTGGTGTTGGGTCGTCTCGCCGTCACGCTCCGGTGAAGCATGAGGAGGACTCCGACTGAGCTCGTGGTGCAGGTCCTTGGGAGCAGTCATGCCTCGATGGTCGTCGTTTGCCGTTCTTGGTTTTTCTTTCTTCCTGTATTACTCGAACAAACAAGTATGGAGCCCTGGAAGGGCATGTAATGAACCGTGACTTTATGACATTCAGCACCATGCTTAGTGTCTCTGTCCATTGTTGCACGATCTGTGTGTTACGCGCTTTTAGGGCGAGGAGACCTATCTTGACGCACTCAGGATTGCCTTCATCTAGTGATGTTTGACCCTTCATGAGACTACAAAAACTCGTTAGGTGGTTATTATCCTTTACTGCCCGAGGCCCTTGACGTGGGCTGAGCATGGTCGGCCGCCCCTTGTCGCGGTACCCGTGGGGCATGGACATAAGGATGCGGTGTGTGCCAAACACAAGCCCTGGTTTGGGCGCCTCATGAAGGCTAAGGGGAGGGGAGCGTTGAGGAGGATGTCGTGCAACTGCCGCTCTCCCTGAGCTAACCCGAAAACTGAGAGAAGGACCACAGAGGGAAATCAAAACCAAGAAATCGAGGAACGCCAGAACCTTCAGAATCCATTAAAAAGAGAAGACAGGGGCAAGCCAACTCCAGAAAGCAAATGAAAGGCCGCGCCCGGCACCTAATCTAGTCTTCTCACTAGCGCGGAGCTAAGTGCTGCCACTAGGACATGGGAGGGAGCCCCCGAAGCCCGAGAGCGGCTCTCCGGAGACTCCGGGGTATGTAAAGCCCCACTCATTATTACGTGAGAGTGTCACGAGCGGAGATCTTCATAGGCGTGAGCCTTGCTTCACAGGCACTGGGCCTTGGCTTCTCAGTCGCAAGGGCCTTGTTCCTCGTAGGCACGGAGCCTAGTCTTCTCAGGCGCAAGGGCATTGTTCCTCACATGCACGGAGCCTAGTCATCTCAGGCGCAAGGGCCTTGTTCCTCGCGGGCATGGAGCCTAGTTTTCTCAGGCACAAGGGCCTTGTTCCTTGAAGGCACGGAGCCTAGTCTAGTCAGGCGCAAGGGCCTTGTTCCTCGCAGGCACGGAGCCTAGTATTCTCAGGCGCAAGGGCCTTATTCCTCGCAGGCACGGAGCCTAGTCCTCTCAGGCACAAGGGCCTTGTTTCACGGATAGAACCTCCGGAGGTGCCGGATGTTCCATGCGTTCGGGACCGGGACGCTGTCCCCTGTTTCCAGGCGCATGGCGCCAGGTCTGGAGACGTGGGTGATCTTGAACGGGCCTTCCCACATGGGTGAGAGCTTGTGAAGCCCCTCCCTAGAGAGGACTCTCCTGAAGACGAGGTCACTTACCTCGACTGTCCTGGGGCGGATGTTGCGGCAATGGTACCGCTGCAACGCGTGCTGGTATCTTGCCGCTCGGAGTGAAGCGTCACGCCGGCGCTCCTCCCCCAGCACGTGCTCTGCTCCTTGCATGGTGCCCTGCCGCACCTTGTCGAACGCTAGAACTCGCGGGGACCGGTGCCCGACCTTGTGAGGGAGGACTGCCTCGGCTCCGTAGATGAGGAAGAATGGGGTCTCGCCTGTTGGCTTAGTGGCAGTGGTGCGGATTGACCATAGCACGGACAGGAGCTCGTCGTGCCAACCCCTCCCGCAAGCTTCGAGCTTCTTCTTGAGGGTCCTGGTCTTGAGGCCTCTCAGGACCTCCGCGTTGGCGCGCTCGGCCTGGCCGTTGCTTCTGGGGTGAGCTACAGAAGCGTAGCAAATCTACGTCCAAAAGTTAGCACAATATGTCTTCAGAAGGTTGCTAGTGAACTGTGAGCCGTTGTCGGTGATGATACGGTTAGGGACCCCGAACCGGTTTACGAGGCCCTTGATGAACTTGACTGCGGAGCCGGACGGGGTGGTTTGGAAAGCTTCCACCTCAGCCCATTTGGTAAATTTGTCGACGGCGACGTACAGGTATCGATAGCCCCTAGGCGCTCGAGGGAAAGGACCCAGGATGTCCAGCACCTAGACCGCGAATGGCCAGGAGAGAGGGATGGTTTGGAGGCCCTGGCCCGGTTGGTGGATCTGCTTGGCATGGAACTGACAAGCTTTGCAAGACTTTACCAGTTCAGCGGCATCATTGAGTGTCGTGGGCCAGTAAAAACCACTGCGGAACGCCTTGCCGACCAGGGTGCGTGATGATGAGTGATGTCCGCAATCCCAGGTGTGGATGTCAGCTAGTAGCTCGCCTCCCTGTTTCCTGGAGATGCATCGTAAAGAAACGTCATTTGGTTGCTTCCTGTAAAGCTAACCGTCTTGGATGCAGTATGCCATAGCCTGCCAGGCCACACGTTCGGCGTCCTCCTCCTTTTCTAGTAGTGCCCCTCACACCAGGTATGACTTGAGTTCCTTAGTCCAGCATCCCTCCTGAGGCTCGAGCGCCAGGAGCAAGCGGGCTCCTGAGGCCGGACTGTAGGCGGTGGCTCCCGAGGCCGGTGGCTGGGGGAGTTCCTCCTGAGGCTTTGCTGGCCCTTCTCGCGGAGTGACGCCGAGGGCCTGAGGAGCCTCCCCTCGAAGACTCCCGGCTCTTGTGGCAGGCGTCTGGATGCTCTCTTGGCGATGTCGTTGGCCTCCTTATTAGTGTCGCGGGGCACATGCTCCAGCTCTAGGCCCAAGAACTGCTTCTCCATTTTGCGTACCTCCACGAGGTATGCCTCCATATGCTCGTCCTTTGGCTCGTATAACTTGATGGAAAAGTTGACGAGGAGCTGGGAGTCGCCCCTGATGATGAGGCGCTTCACCCTTAGGGCCTTCGCCGCCTTGAGACTGGCGATGAGGCCCTCGTACTCCGCGATGTTGTTGGAGACCTTATCGCCTGGCTGAAAGCAGAGCTGCACGGCGTAGTAGATCTTGTCTTGAGTGGGCAAGATGAGCATGGCCCCAGCCCCCGCGCCCTTGCGGGCGAATGCGCCGTCGAAGTACATAACCCAGCCATCTGGCGCTTCGCTCCCCGACGAGAGGGATTGGTCCTGATTTGCTTCGGGTCTTGGGGCGTCGGTCTATTCTGCCACAAAGTCAGCAAGTGCAGCCCCCTTGATGACTCTGGTGGTGTTGAACTCTAACTGGAATGCCTGCAGCTCTATATTCCATTCCGCGACCCTGCCTACTACGTTTGGGCTCCGGAGTACCCTTTCCAGAGGGTAAGCTGAGACAACCTTGATGGGGTGGTCTTGCAAGTAGTGGTGCAGCTTATGTGAAGCTACGAGAAGCGCAAGCAAGAGCTTCTGCGGCATGGGGTAGTGTGCCTGGGCATCACGAAGCACCATGCTGACAAAGTATACCTGGTGCTCGACGGGGGTGATGTCCGGACTCGCCTGCGGCTGTGTGGTCTGACTAGGTAAAGGTGCTTGAGGGGCTTTGTCGCCAGCTGGGGTTGCTGCAGCCTCAGGGGAGTCGTCTTGCAGGACGCGGTCGCCCTTCAGCCCTGATGGGGCCTCGGGAATGCCGTCCCTAGGTTGCAAGGTCTTGTCTTGATGCTCCTCTCGAACAGCCACCAGCGCTGCACTAGCTGAATGCGGTGTTGCGGCCAGGTAAAGCACCAACGTTTCTTGAGGCTTGGGTGCCACCATTACCGATGGACTGGTGAGATATCTCTTGAGGTCTTCGAACGCCGCATCAGACTCAGGGGTCCACTCGAACGGGCCCTTCCTCTTCATCAATTTGAAAAAAGGGAGGGCTCTCTCCCCGAGCTTGGAGATGAAATGCCCGAGCGATGTTACACAGCCCACCAGTTTCCGCATCTCCTTGAGGTTCTTAGGTGGACTCATCTTTTATATGGACTTGACCTTCTCGGGGTTTGCCTTGATCCCTCGCTGCGACACCAGGAAGCCCAAAAGCTTGCCTAACGGGATGCCGAACACACACTTTTTCGGGTTGAGCCGTAGGTCTACCTTGTGCAGGTTTGCGAAGGTTTCTTCTAGATCCGTGATAAGGGTTGCAGACTCCTGAGATTTCAGCACGATGTCATCTACGTACGCCTCAGCGTTCCTCCGGAGCTGTTTTCCCAATGCGATGTGCATTAACCGCTGAAAGGTGGCTCCTGCATTCTGTAACCCAAACGGCATACAAGTGTAGCAGTATACTCCACACAGGGTGAGGAAGGCGGTCTTCTCGATGTCTTGCAGTGCTATCTTGATCTGGTGGTAACCTGAGAAGGCGTCCAGGAAGCCCAACAACTCGCACTCGGCAGTGGAGTCGACGATCTGATCGATGTGGGGTAGAGGAAATGGGTCTTGCGGACAAGCTTTGTTGAGGTTGGTGAAGTCGACACACATGCTCTCTTTTCCTCCTTTCTTGGGCACGACGACGGGGTTCGCCAGCCACTCTGGGTACCGCACCTCGCGGATGACACCCACCGCCTCCAGCTTGCGAGTCTCCTGCACGATGAAGGATTGTTTCTCCATAGATTGGCGCCTGGCCTTCTGCTTCACGGGGCGCATATTGGGGCATACGTTCAGGTGATGCTCGATCACCTCCCCGGGACTCCCGCCAGGTCCTTGGGTTCCCATGCGAACACATCCCTATTCACGCGCAGGAACCCAACCAGCGCCTCTTCTTGAGCTTGGGGGAGACCAGCACCTATGGTGAAGGTGACACCCGAAGGCTCGTCTTCCTCTACGGGCACCTGCTTCGTCTCGGCTCGGTCTTGAGAGAAAAGTTGTTTTTTCTTGGCCGGTGCAGCCCCTTGGTTCCAGGGCGGTTTCACCAGACGGTTGCGCCATCGCAGCGGTCCAGAAGACGCGCTTTAGGGCCGCTAGAGCTTCCTTGGTGTCCCCCGCCACGGTGAGGACACTGCTGCTCCCAGGCATCTTCATGAGGTTATAGGCCGGATGGATCGCAGCCATGAACTGAGCCAGCGCGGGGTACCCGAGGATGGCATTGTATGGGAGGCCGATTCGGGCGATGTTGAAGTTGATCAGCTCGGTGCGGTAGTTGTTTCGGGTGCCGAAGGTGACGTGGAAGCGGATCTGCCCCAGAGGGCTGGTAGAACCGCTGCTGACTCCTGAGAAGGGTTTGGTGGAGCGCAGCCGCTCGAGTGGCACTTGAAGCAAGCTGAAAGCCTCCACTGAGAGCACGTTGAGGCCAGCCCCACCGTCGATGAGGGTCTTGGTGACTGCCACGTTGTAGATGTAGGGGGTGCAGAGCATCGGGAGAGCGCCTGAGCCCACGGTGGAGGCAGGGTGGTCCCCCGAGTCGAAGGTAAGGTCAGCCTTGGGCGCCACCCATCCAAGAGGATCCCCTGGCATATGGAGGCGACGCCCGCCTGGCGAAAGATCTGCTTGATGTGGCGGTCGGAGGGTGGCGCTTGGAAGCCGCCGAGGAGGGCCACGACGACGTGGGGCGCCTGCGCCCCGAAGCGTCGGACGAAGAGGTCGCGCAGCTCCCCCAGGATGCCATGGACGATTCTGGCAAGCTGAAGAACCAGGTGCGCGGCACGCCGGTGAGCGCCATGGGGAGCCAGCTGGCCATGACCTTGCTGGCGCCGCCGGCCGCCGAGACGTCTCTTCGTAAGCCTGGAGGAAGACGACGGGGTCCTCTGCCCCGTTGTAACGGGGCGAAAGATCTGGCCTGAACCTGGGTGGCCACTGTACCCGTCGGAAGGCGGGGGTGAAGACCCGGTGGCCAGGGGCGCCGCCGCGCGCGGCCGTCAAGCCGACCGGAGGAGGGACACCTACCATGGGAGCTTGGCGGATGGAGAGCGGGACGGACAGGGGAGAAATTTCGGCACACCCCTACCTGGGGCGCCAAATGTCGGATCTCGGGTTCCGTCAAAACCCTTAAGGTTCAAACTCTAGGGTGCGCACGAAGATCTCTCCTTCCGCCCTAGCTCGACTACTCAACTATCCTAGGCCTAGCTCGTCAGATCCATAGAACAAGGGACACAAAGTTTATACTGGTTTGGGCAACCGTTGTCGTGTAATACCCTAATACAGTGTGGTGTGGTGGATTGCCTTTTAGGCTGATGAAGAACTAGTACATGGATGAACTACCTCCTGAGGAGAGGGGTTCTTGTGCTCGAGTGAGCTTGTGGTGTGTGGCCTTCTATCTGATCAGCTCAAGATGATCCCCCCAATGGTGGTGGCTACTCCTATTTATAGTGGTCAGGGTCCTCTTCCCAAGTATTGAGCGGGAAGGGATCCCACAACGGCCAAATTTGAAGGGGGACAGCTAGTACAAGCTATCCTAACAAAAGGTGGTCTTCGCTTGCAAAAGGCTCTGGTGGTGACGCCGTCGTGGGCTCCGCGATGACCTCCGTTCTATCGTCCTGCTGGTCTTGGTCTCGTAGCACCGATATGGAAACCTTTGCCTGACACCTCGGGACTCTTCACCTGCACCTACTCCTTTAGCACCAAAGAGGAAACTATTACTCTGCGCCCGCTGGCGCCCACCTGGCCTTGGTCGTCACTGCTCATGTCACGAGGACCTCGCGTGGTGTCCCTCGCTTCGATATCTCCGATCCTCACGAGCCGGCCTAGTGAGGCCGCCCCAGGGGATGCCTTGCGTCGTTCGCCTCGCAAGGCTTGGCCCCTCATGAGAGTCTTGAGTGGTTGTTGAAGATGATGGGCCGTACCAGGCCGCCTGGTGAGCCACTTCCTAGGCCGCAGGCAGGCAAGTCTGGGTACCCCCATTCCCAGGACACCGTCACCGTGCATACCTCAGCCGCCGGTGGCTCGTCCGGATCGCCAGGGTGAGACCAGGGGGTGAGGGCTACGTGACCAGTTAGGCTCCCGAGACGCGATGCTCAGGAGTCCTCCTTGACATACAAACAGGCTTCGAGAAGGGAACGCGAAACTAGGCCTTAGCATTTTGCGTCGACAGAGCTCGGCCCCGCGCATACCTCAGCTGCCGCTGGGTCGTCCAGATCGCCAGGACGAGACCAGGAGGTGAGGGGCTACATTACCAGTTAGCCTCCCAAGACGTGATGCTCAGGAGTCCTCCTTGACGTACGAACAGACCTCCATACCTATCCTGGCAGGGCCCTGTGCCAGGCATGATCTGGGCGTAGCCCCCATGCCCAACCTCCTCACGTGACTCTCCTGAGGGGAAAGCGTTTAGATGAGGCTAGGCACCGAGCCTGCTGGCTCCTTGAGGTTGATACGGCAGAGGGGCCGCCCTTAGTTGTTTATCACCAGCGCGGAGCATAGCGCTTCCGCACTTGTATGGGCATATCCATTCCTCGACCGAGTCGACTGCCATCGCAAAGCATGGTGCTTCCATTGGTGCGTGGGTGAAGGATCCCTCTGAGTGGAGCCCCTGGGGCGTGTACAGCCCCGCCCAGACACGCGGCTTGCACGGCAGGGCCAGACGAGGCGTGTATGGGCACCCAAGAGCCAGCGCGGGACTCACAAGGCCCTACCTCAAGGCGGGTTGTGCCTGAATTTGATCCTTGATAGCTGCGGTGGTCCTGCGAGATGGTTAGGCAACCTGCGTCGAACGAATTTCCTGAGGCGAACACATGAAGAGGCCAGACAACAACGACCCCAGGAGGAGATGTGAACGGGGCCAGCCCGCCAGACAGAGCTCAGTCGTTGGGTTTATCGACGCTGCAGGGACGGACCCGAGCACAGACGCCGTGTCCAGACTTCTCATGCGAAAACATCCTGAAGAAACACAACCGGCGCACGCCCCCCATGGTGGAGGGGCACCGGGACGCATGCCCTGGCTCGTCCGTCCGTGATTAGCTCATGCGAGAATGAGGCACCAAGGGCCACGGGAGGTGACGTACACGGGAGCTGGCCCGCGAGCCAGATCTCGGCCTCTTGGGTTTAGCAACACTATAGGGACGGACCCGAGCACAGACGCCGTTCTAGTCCTTAATCATGAGGCGGTCGTGGGTGGTCTTGGCGGGGCGCCCGATGTTCGTGGTATTGAAGTACCGGGAAGGAATGTAATAAGCATGAAGCAACTCACGGACAGAGGCAAACTAGCTCAGGTAATGCGAATGTGATACATGCCACGGTGACGGACCCATGCGGCCTGGGGATGATGCAGCCCGAGGGGCGCCCCCAATAGAGTAAGCTAAAGATGCAAAAGGATACACGTTGCAAGGACAACCCCGTGCAACTTGGGGATGATGCAGTCCGAGGGGCACCCCCAACTGAACAAACTAAAAGAGAGTCACATGGCGCCGATGCTGGACAGATGTTGATGTAGCAGAAGACGCTCGCTGCAGATGTCGCTCCTCATGAGCCGCCTGATTCCGGGACCTCGTGAGGCTCCTGAGGTTCCGAGAGCTCGCAAAGAACTGATGCCACCTCTGCCAGGATCTCCTGATGCCTGGCCTCGCGAGCCGCCAGGGCATCCCGCATGTGGCACTGGTACAGGGCCGCCTGGTTCGGCAAGCCAAAGGGCATGTGAACATAGTTGTGAGGATGGCCCTCGCACCGACCGACCTTAGATGGCCAGTAGAGCTCCTGAGACGCGACTCTGTTGAGTCCTGGGATATTGACGCATACACGCAACCCGTCGCCCAAGCCTGGGACGACAGCTGCACTTGGTGGTGTGGGGCGGCGCTTGCCTCGCATTGCCCTTGGTACCTGGTTGATCAACTCCTGAGCACTTGGCGCTTCGTGTCTTGTGCTCTCGTGAGGGAAACGTGCGGTGTAGCATGCCTCCACATGGTGCCCGAGCACCTCCCTCGTGACATTGGCTAGGTCGGAGTCCCTCCAGAGGAGAGCCCCCGAGCCCAACCTGAGAGGGGCGTCGGGCATGCCTCCCTATGCGAGGGAGGGAGGCGCCCCGTCCACGAGTGCGCATCCTCAGGCGTGGCCGCCAGGTGCTGCCTCCTCATGAGGCTCTAGGGCGAGCATTTGCTTCTTCTTCTTCGGGGTGGCTTCCGGGGGGTAGATGATGCTTTTGTTGTCTGTGTCCTCGATTGTCGCAGCCTGGTAAGCGCGCTCGAGGGAGAACACAACATCATTTTCCTCGCACGCAACAGTGATGATGTCGCGACTTCCTGGCATCTTGAGGATGTTGTAGCCATGGTGAGTCACTGCCATGAACTTGGCCAGGGATGGATACCCAAGAATGGCGTTGTATGGGGACGGATGTGGGCAACGTCAAAGTCGATGAGCTCGGTGTGGTAGTTGTCGCGGGTGCCAAAGGTGATGGGGAGCCGGATCTGCCTGGTTGGGGTGGTGGAGCCGTCGGTCACCCCAGAGAAGGGCTTGGTAGGCTGCAGCTAGTCATATGGCACTTGGAGACGGTCAAACGTGTCGACGGGGAGAACATTGAGCCCTGCGCCGCCATCGACGAGGGTTTTGGTAACCTGGAGGTTGCTGATGATGGGTGAGCAGAGCATCGGGAGAGCACTGGCGGTTGCCGCGCACTTGAGCTGGTTAGCTGAGCTGAAGGTGATGGTGCACTTGGACCACTTAAGCGGCCGCGTGGCCTCTATCCTGGGGAGATGCCCGTTCACATCTCGGGCGAACTGCTTGAAGATGCGCTAAGAGGCTGGAGCCTGCGCACCGCCCAAGATGCAAGCGAAGGCGCGAGGCTCCTGGAAGCCCCCGGCCCCTTCGTCCTGATCGTCGCTCCTCCTTGGCGGTGGCAGCAGCGGAGGGAGGCCGGCCTTTCCCTGAGGGCGGTCCTCACGAGGATTGTCCCTCCAGGCGCCCTCGCGAGGCTGGTCGTGCCAGCGTTCATCGTGAGGCTGATCGCTCCACTCCTGACGGGGGCCGCGGCCGTCCCAGCGCCCTCCAGTTCGGCTTCCTCCACGGCTGTAGCCTCGGTCATTTCACTCGGGGCATCGGCCGAAGCACCCATCGCGAATGGTTCTAGGCTCCTGATAGTCGTTAGTGTTGTGGCTGTGCACATTGTGGAAGGCGTAGAATGGACTTGGATGACTCTGAGTGGTCGCGATCATGCTTCATCTCTGGTTCTGCCACGAGCACGGCCACCCCCTTGCGCTTCACGTCTTTAGCCTTGGCCTTCTTGTCTTCTCGGTCAGCAACGGGGAGCTCCACGAGGGAAAGGCGCCCTTCCTCAGCTCTTGCGCACTTGGTCGCCATGTTGAACAGCTCCAGGGTTGTGCACAGATCCTCATGGATGGCGAGCTCCTCCTTCATCTTGACATCGCGGACGCCATCGAAGAATGCTGAGATGATGGCCTCGTCCGTCACCTTCGGAATCTTGAGGCGGACGCTGTTGAAGCGTTGGATGTACTTCTGCAAGGTTTCCCCGGTTGCTGCTAGACGTGCCGCAGGTCACCTACGGCAGGTGGGCGGTCGCGGGTGCCCTGGAAATTGGCGATGAAACGCTCGCGCATCTCACCCCAGGAGGAGATCGATCCCGCAGGCATGTTCAAGAGCCACAAGCACGCGCCGTCCTTGAGAGCCATGGGGAACCAGTTCACCATAATCTTCTCATTGCTGTTGGCCGCCTCGATGCTCAGCTCGTAAAGCAGCAGGAACTCAGCATGGTCGGGGGTGCCGTCATAGCGTGGAGGTAGGTCAGCCTTGAACTTCCCGGGCCAGATGACGTTGTGTAGCTCGGGGGTGAAGGCTCGGCAGCCTGTTGTGGCCACAAGAGCCCATCGTGGAGGCGGAGCTTGGTCTCGGTTCTCATCCTCCGCCATTGCAGGGGCACACGGTCTCGACGTGGTGGTGGTGGGAGTGCAGGAGCTCCTCCTTGCGGCCGCTAGACCTCTTGACAGCTTCCTTCTTCATGCGTGGGCGCCCCGCGCGATGGGTCGCGTCGCGGGACCGCACGCCTTGGAGCGTGGACGATGTCTTCATGTGGAGGTGCCAGGGGTGCTTCAAGGGCCAAGTCGCCCACAAAGGGAGGCGGGCGAGGTAGCGAGAGGGACGGGGCAGGAGAGCCCCAAGCGGCGCTGATGAGCTCACCGATGCGGTCTAGCCAGTCCTCGTAGAAGTCATCGACGGGGCGCTAGTGCAGGAGCTCGCAAGCCATGAGCAGTGCAGCATGGCGTCCGCGGGTCCACGACGATCGTGGGACGACGAGCCGGCTGGGGTTAGTGACGGGGTAGCGGTGCATCTATCCCGCCGCATCGAGGGGTGCAGCGACGAAGCTTGCTGCTCGTGCCTCGCCGGGCCGGTGGCTGCGTCGGCGGCAGATGATGGAGAATGGCGGTGGGGTCCGCTGATAGGAGCCGACTGAGCGACGCGGGCGTCGACGGCGGTTTGTCGCTCCGCACGAGCTCGAAGAGCGTCAGCCATGGAAGCAGTCAATCGGTGATGCGTCGATCGACGGAAGAGCGGTTTCGGCACACCCCTACCTGGCGTGCCAAATGTCGGATTTCGGGTTCTGCAAACCCTTGAGAGGTTCGAACTCTGGGGTGTGCACGAAGAACACTCTCTCCCCAGCGCGCTCGCCCTACGATTCCACGGCCAAGCTCGACGAACTCAAAGAACAAGGGACACAGGGGGTTATACTGGTTTGGGCCACCCTGCAGTGTAATACCCTACTCCAGTGTGTGTGGTGGATTGCCTCGTGGGCAACTAGTACAATGGATGAACAGCCTCTGGTGGAGAGGTGTTCTTGGGCTAAGATGAGCGTGTGGTGTGGTCAGGGTGGAATGGATCCGATCCCTTCGATGGTTGGATCAGCTCAAGATGAGATGAGATGATGTCCCCATCCGATCTCCTCTCTATGGTGGTGGCTAGGTCCTATTTATAGTGGCCTTGGTCCTCTTCCCAAATATCGACGGGAAGGGATCCCACAACGGCCAAATTTGAAGAGGAACAACTAGTACAAGCTATCCTGACAAAAGCGGTATTCGCCTGCCAAAGGCTCTGATGGTGACGTCGCGCCAGGCTCCATGATGACCTCCATTCTGCCGTCCTGACGGTCCTTGGTCTTGTTGCACCGATATGGAAACCTTTGCTTGATTCCTCGGGACTCCGCGCATGCGCTTGCCCCCTTGGCACCAAAGGGGAAACTGGTACTGTCGGATCGTGGGTTTCGGCAAACCCTTGAGGTACGAACAATGGGGTGCTCACGAAGATCTCTCCTTTCCGCTCTAGCTCGCTCTTGCACCGATTCCTAGGCCTAGCTCGTCAAACCCGAAGAACAAGGGACACAAGGGTTTATACTGGTTTAGCCACCGTTGTGGTGTAATACCCTAATCTAGTGTGGTCTGGTGGATTGCCTTGAGGGCTGAGGATGAACTAGTACATGGGAAGAACAGTCTCCTGAGGAGAGGTGTTCTTGTGCTCGGAGAGCTTGTGGGTGTGATGGTGGTCTCAATGATCCGATTGTTGGAAATATGCCCTAGAGGCAATAATAAAATGATTATTATTATATTTCCGTGTACATGATAATTGTCTATTGTTCATGCTATAATTGTATTATTCGGAAATTGTAATACATGTGTGAATACATAGACCACAACATGTCCCTAGTGAGCCTCTAGTTGACTAGCTCGTTGATCAATAGATGGTTATGATTTCCTGACCATGGACATTGGATGTCATTGATAACGGGATCACATCATTAGGAGAATGATGTGATGGACAAGACCCAATCCTAAGCATATCACAAGATCGTGTAGTTCATCTACTAAAGCTTTTCCATTGTCATGTGTCTTTTCCTTAGACCATGAGATTGTGCAACTCCCGGATACCGTAGGAGTACTTTGGGTGTGCCAAACGTCACAACGTAACTGGGTGCCTATAAAGGTACAGTACGGGTATCCCCAAAAGTATCTGTTGGGTTGGCATGAATCGAGACTGGGATTTGTCACTCCGTATGACGGAGAGGTATCTCTGGGCCCACACAGTAAGACATCATCATAATGAGCTCTATGTGACCAAGGAGTTGGTCACGGGATGATGTGTTACGGAACAAGTAAAGAGACTTACCGGTAACGATATTGAACAAGGTATCGGGATACCGACGATCGAATCTCGGGCAAGTACTATACCGATAGACAAAGGGAATTGTATACGGGATTGATTGAATCCCCGACATCATGGTTCATCCGATAAGATCATCATGGAATGATGACCCACAAGTGTAGGGGATATATCGTAGTCCTTTCGATAAGTAAGAGTGTTGAACCCAACGAGGAGCAGAAGGAAATGATAGGCAATTTTCAGTAAGGTATTTTCTACAAGCACTGAAATTATAGGTAACAGATAGTTTTCTGATAAGGTAATTGGTAGCAAGTGACAAAACGTAAAAGTAAATAAGGTGCAGCAAGCTGTCCCAATCCTTTTTGTAGCAAAGGACAAGCCTGAACAAACTCTTATATGAAGGAAAGCGCTCCCGATGACACATGGGAATTATCGTCAAGCTAGTTTTCATCACGATCATCTGATTCGCTTTCGGTACTTTGATAATTTGGTATGTGGGTGGACTGGTGCTTGGGTGATGTCCTTACTTGGACAAGCCTCCCACTTATGATTAACCTCTAATGCAAGCATCCGCAACTACAAAAGAAGTATTAAGGTAAACCTAACCATGGCCTGAAACATATGGATCCAAATCAGCCCCTTACGAAGCAACGCATAAACTAGGGTTTAAGCTTCTGTCACTCTAGCAACCCATCATCTACTTATTACTTCCCAATGCCTTCCTCTAGGCCCAAACAATGGTGAAGTGTCATGTAGTCGACGTTCACATGACACCACTAGAGGAGAGACAACATACATCTCATCAAAATATTGAACGAAGACCAAATTCACATGACTACTAATATCAAGACTTCTCACATGTCCTCAGGAACAAAAGTAACTACTCACAAGACATAATATTGTTCATGATCAGAGGGGTATTAATATGCATAATGGATCTGAACATATGATCTTCCACCAAATAAACCAACTAGCATCAACTACAAGGAGTAATCAACACTACTAGCAACCCACAGGTACCAATCTGAGGTTTGGGTACAAAGATTGGAAACAAGAGATGAATTAGGGTTTGAGAGGAGATGGTCCTGGTGAAGATGTTGATGAAGATGGCCCTCCCCAAGATGGGAGAGTTGTTGTTGATGACGGCGGTGATGATTTCCCCCTCGCGGAGGGAAGTATCCCCGGCAGAACAGCTCTGCCGGAGCCCTAGATTGGTTTCCGCCTCGGTTCCGCCTCGAGACGGCGGCATCTAGTCCCGAAAGCCTCCTTCTAATTTTTTTCCATGTCAAAAGAACTCACATAGGAGAAGATGGGCATCGGGGGACCCTCGATGGGCCCAAGAGACAGGGGGCGCGCCCCCCCACCCTCGTGGATAGCCGGTGGCCCCCTCGTGAACTTCTTTCGCCAGATATTTTTAATATTTTCTCAAACAGAGTTCTGTTGAGTTTCGGGGCTTTGGAGTTGTGCAGAATAGGTTTCCAGAGTTTGCTCCTTTTCCAGCCCAGAATTCCAGCTGCCGGTATTCTCCCTCTTCATGTAAACATTGTAAAATAAGAAAGAAAATGCATAAGTATTGCGACAAAACAAGTAATAACAGCCCATAGTGCAATAATTATCAACATATAAGCATGATGAAAAATGGACGTATCAACTCCCCCAAGCTTAGACCTCGCTTGTCCTCAAGCGAAAGCCGATATCGAAAAATATGTCCACATGTTTAGAGATAGAGGTGTCGATAAAAATAAAACGGACATGAGGGCATCATGATCATTCTCATAGCTGCAACATATATAAATTGTCATGTGATTCTTAAGCTAAAGTAACAATTCATCTACAATATCAAGCATGAATCATAAACTTCATTGGTAACTAACAAACTTTAATCTCGGTCATTGAAGCAATTGCAATTTATCGTAACATCGGAAAGAGTCAATATAAGAGCCTTTCAGCAAGCCTACATACTCAACCATCATATAGTCTTTCGCAATTGCTCACACTCACGCTATACTTATGGTTATGGAGTTTTAATCGGACACAGAGAAAGATAGGGGCTTATGGTGTTGCCTCCCAACCTTTTACCTCAAGGGTAATGTCAACAGTAATTGACCATGAAAACTTACATCCAAGTGGGTATATATGTCAGGATCTTTCCAACATAGTGTGCTTGCCAAAGGATAAAATGTAAAAAGGAAAGGTGAAATTCTCCTTGACTCTTATAAGGCAAGAATAATAGATAGGCCCTTCGTAGAGGGAAGCAGAGGTTGTCATGTGTTTTTATGGTTGGATGCACAAAGTCTTAGCATAGAAGAACTTCACTTTATATTGCCACTTGTGATAAGGACCTTTATTATGCCGTCCGTCACTTTTATTACTTCCGTATCACAAGATCGTATAAAGCTAATTTCTTCCACACTAACAAATCATACGTATTTTAGAGAGTTTGCAACATGACAACTTACTTGGAAGGATCTTTCTCAATCCATAGGTAGGTATGGTGGACTCTCATGGCAAAACTGGGTTTAAGGATATATGGAAGCACAAGTAGTATCTCTACTTGGTGCGAGGAGTTTTGGCTAGCATGAGGGGGAAAGGCAAGCTCAACATGTTGGATGATCCATGACAATATACTTTATTTCGGATATAAGAAGACATAACCCATTATGTTGTCTTCCTTGTCCAACATCAACTCTTTAGCATGTCATACTTTAATGAGTGTTCACAATCATAATAGATGTCCAAGATAGTATATTTGTATGTGAAGTCTCTCTTCTTTTATTACTTCCTATTAATTGCAACGATGACCAAAACTATGTTTGTCAACTCCCAACAACTTTTATTTATCATACTCGTATATGTGAAGTCATTACTTCCCATAAGATCAATATGATCTCTTGGATACTCTTTGTGTTTTCTTTCTTTTATCATGACCCAAGTGAGGAAATCAAGCCCTTGACTCAACACTAATCTTTATTATATAGATCATGGACTCAATTACAAAGGGTAAAGATCATAAGGCAAAAGCTCATAACTAGATCATGCTAACTTTATTCTATTAGATCAAGATACTACCAAAAGGATAGAACTAAGAAAAACGGTAAAGATATGAGTGATGGTGATACGATACCGGGGTCACTCCCCCAAGCTTGACCATTGCCAAGGGAGTGCCCATACCCACATAATTATTTCTCCTTCGGGGGTGGTGATGATGGAGTTGAAAGTAGTGACGCCGGATCATCATATATCGAGCGTAGGAGATCCTCCAGCTTGCGGATAATACCTTTGAGTGCAGCTATGTAATCCTTCAACAAAATATTTTCACTTGTGAGATGCTTGTTTCGAATTTGACCTAACTCAATCATCCTGAAAGCTTCAATCTCAGTTGAGGTAAAGAGATTAGGAAGAGATTTAGGGGTGTCTTCTTCTCCTTGTGCCGGAGCCGGATCTTCCACCTCCATCTTGATCTTCTTCTCCTTGTGGATCTCCGCGGGTCCTTCCCTCTTTAGATCTATCTTCATTAGACAAGCATCATTGCCTTCGTTGTTGGAGGAGGGAGACGACATGATGCCTGGTTTCGCAAACCCTAGCAGAAAACAGCTCGAAACAAGAACAGAGGATTTTTGCGTGATACAAAGGTCAAAACCTACGGGGGTATATATAATGAATTTTTACCGACCAAAAGGAGTAACCCACAAGAAAACGGAGTCCGGGAGACACACGGGGTGCCCACGAGGCAGGGGGCGCGCCCTCCACCCTCGTGGACGCCTCGTGTCTCTTCCGGACTGCTTCTTATTTTTCTATTTTTCTAAATATTCCAAAATGGAGAAAATTTGCCTTTAGAACTGATTTGGAGTCGGTTTACTTACTGTATCACATACCTCTTCCTTTTCGGAGGCTGAATCGTTCTGGAAAGTGTCCCTTATGTATTCCTCCGGGGTTACGGTTTCAGTAATATTGGTTTCAACATTTATAGGATTACCTGAGATATAATGTTTGATTCTTTGACCGTTCACCACCTTCGGATTTGTGCCTTCGAAGTTGTTGATTTTTATGGCACCGGAACGATAGACCTCCTCGATAACATAAGGTCCTTCCCACTTGGAGAGCAGTTTTCCTGCAAAAAATCTTAAACGAGAGTTGTATAGCAAGACATAATCACCAACGTTAAACTCACACTTTTGTATCCTTTTGTCATGCCATCTTTTAACATTTTCTTTAAACATCTTGGCATTCTCATAGGCCTGGGTTCTCCATTCATCGAGACAGCTAATGTGAAATAGCCTCTTTTCACCGGCAAGTTTGAAATCATAATTGAGCTCTTTAATAGCCCAATATGCCTTATGTTCTAGCTCAAGAGGTAAGTGACAAGCTTTTCCGTAAACCATCTTATATGGAGACATACCCATAGGATTTTTGTATGCAGTTCTATAGGCCCATAATGCATCATCAAGTTTCTTGGGCCAATTCTTCCTACCTATTAACTATCTTTTGCAAAATTAAGTTTAACTCCCAATTACTTAGTTCTACTTGACCACTAGTCTGTGGGTGATAAGGGGATGCAATTCTATGGTTGACATCATACTTTGCAACCATCTTACGGAAAGCACCATGAATAAAGTGTGAACCACCATCAGTCATTAAGTATCTAGGGACTCCAAACCTCGGGAAAATAACTTCTTTAAGCATCTTAATAAAAGTGTTATGATCAGCACTACTAGTTGGAATAGCTTCTACCCACTTAGTAACGTAATCAACAGCAACTAAAATATGTGTGTATCCATTACAGGCAGGAAACGGTCCCATATAATCAAAGCCCCAAACATCAAATGGTTAAATAACAAGTGAATAATTCCTATGCATTTCTTGACGTCTACTGATATTACCAATTCTTTGACATTCATCACAAGATAAGACAAACTTGCGGGCATCCTTGAAGAGAGTAGGCCAATAAAAACCGGATTGCAATACCTTGTGTGCAGTTATATCTCCCGCATGGTGTCCTTCATAAGCTTCAGAGTGGCACTTGCGAAGGATATGTTCCTGTTCATGCTTAGGTACACAACGTCTAATAATACCATCTACTCCTTCTTTATAAATATGTGGGTCATCCCAGAAGTAATGTCTCAAATCATAGAAGAACTTTTTCTTTTGCTGGTATGTGAAGCTAGGAGGTATAAACTTAGCAACAATGTAATTAGCATAATCAGCATACCATGGAGCACTACGAGAAGTATTTATGACAGCTAGTTGTTCATCAGGAAAGCTATCATCAATAGGTTGTGGGTCATCAAGTATGTTCTCTAACCTAGACAAGTTATCTGCAACGGGGTTCTCAGCTCCCTTTCTATCAATAATATGCAAGTTAAATTCTTGCAGCAAGAGAACCCATCTAATAAGTCTAGGTTTAGCATCTTTCTTTTCCATAAGGTATTTGATAGCAGCATGATCAGTGTGAATAGTTACTTTAGAATCAACAATATAGGGTCTAAACTTATCACAAGCAAATACAACTGCTAAAAATTCTTTCTCAGTAGTAGCATAATTTCTTTGGGCACTGTCTAGAGTTTTACTAGCATATTGGATAACATTCAATTTCTTATGAACTCTTTGTCCTAAGACAGCACCTACAGCGTAATCACTAGCATCGCACATAATCTCAAAGGGTAAATTCTAGTCAGGAGGCTGGACAATAGGTGCAGAGATCAATGCTTTCTTAAGTATTTCAAATGCTTCTAGACAATCATCATCAAAGACAAAAGGAATATCTTTTTGTAAGAGATTAGTCAGAGGCTTGGAGATTTTGGAAAAGTCCTTAATGAACCTCCTATAAAACTCGGCGTGACCAAGGAAACTTCGTATACCTTTGATGTCCTTTGGGCGTGGCATCTTTTCAATAGCATCAACTTTAGCTTTGTCAACTTCAATACCTCTTTCAGAAATTTTATGTCCCAAGACAATGCCTTCATTAACCATAAAGTGACACTTCTCCCAATTCAAGACAAGGTTAGTGTCTTCACATCTCTGCAAAACTCGATCAAGGTTGCTTAAGCAATCATCAAAAGAAGTTCCGTACATAGAGAAATCATCCATGAAAACCTCAGCAATCTTTTCACAAAAAACAGAAAATATATCCATCATGCATCTTTGAAAGGTAGCAGGTGCATTACATAAACCAAAAGGCATACGTCTATAAGCAAAGGTACCAAAAGGACAAGTAAAAGTGGTCTTTTCTTGATCCCCTTTTGACACAGGTATTTGAGAGAAACCAGAATAACCATCTAGAAAGCAAAAATGAGTATGTTTGGATAGCCTTTCTAGCATTTGATCAATAAATGGCAAGAGGTAACGATCTTTCTTAGTAGCTTTATTTAACTTACGGAAATCAATTACCATCCTATAACATGTAACTATTCTTTTCGGGATCAATTCATCTTTATCATTAGGAACGACAGTCATACCTCCTTTCTTAGCGACACAATGGACAGGACTTACCCACTGGCTATCAGCAATTGGATAGATAATACCTGCCTCTAAAAGCTTTAGTATTTCCTTCCTTACCACTTCTTTCATCTTAGGATTTAACCGTCGCTGATAATCAATAACCGGTTTAGCATTTTCTTCCAAATTTATCTTGTGTTGTCATATAGTGGGACTAATGCCCTTAAGATCATCAGAGTATATCCAATAGCAGCACAATGCTTCTTCAGGGTTTTTAATAATTTTTCTTCTTCCTGCTCTGAAAGGTTAGCACTAATAATAACAGGATATATCTTCTTTTCATCAAGATAAACATACTTAAGATTATCAGGTAAAGATTTAAGTTCAAACACGGGATCACCCTTGGGTGGAGGAGAATCCCCTAGGATTTCAACAGGCAAGTTGTTTTTCAATACGGGTCCCTGTTTAAATAATATTTCATTTATTTCCCTTCTCTCATTCATATGCATATCATTTTCATGGTCTAGCAAGTATTGTTCTAAAGGATCATTAGGAGGCACGGCAATAGAAGCAAGACCAATAATTTCATCCTTACTGGGTGGTTCCTTTTCAAGGGGTTGTCTACGGAATTTAGCAAAGTTAAAATCATGAGACATATCCCCTAACCCAACAGTAACAATATCTTTCACGCAATCTATCTTGGCATTAACAGTATTCAAGAAGGGTCTACCAAATATAATGGGACATAATTCATCTTGTGGGGAACTAAGAACAAGGAAATCAGCAGGGTATTTAACCTTCCCACACAAGACTTCAACATCTCCTAACAATCCCAACTAGTGAAATAGTATCTCTATTAGCAAGCTTAATAGTAACATCAATCCCTTCTAACTCAACAGGTGCAATGTCATGCATAATTTCTCGATATAAGTCAAGAGGGATAATACTCGCACTAGCACCTACATCACATAAACCATGATAGTAATGATCTCCTATCTTAACAGAGATAACAGGCAAGCCTACAACAGGTCTATGTCTATTCCTAGCATTAGGTTTGGCTATTCTAGTAGACTCTTCTTGGAGATAAATAACATGTCCATCTAAATCTTCTACCAAGAGATCTTTAACCATAGCAACACTAGGTTCAACTTTAATTTGCTCAGAGGGTGTAGGTGTTCTAGTATTACTTTTACGAACTACAGTTGAAGCTTGAGCATGATCCTTTATCCTAACAGGGAAAGGTGGATTCTCAATATAAGCAGTAGGAATAACATGATCAACATTATAAGTGATAGTCTTTTTCTTCAACTTTCACAGGTTCAACTACTTTCACTTCAATAGGGGATGGTATTTAAACCACTTCTCCTTGGGGAGATCAACTTCAGTAGCAAAAGATTCATAGAAAGAAGCTACTATCTCAGAGTCAAGTCCATATTTAGTGCTAAACTCACAGAAAATATCGGTATCCATAAAAGCTTTAACACAATCAAACTTAGGGGTCATACCTGACTCCTTACCTTCGTTGAGATCCCAATCTTCAGAGTTGCATTTAATTCTTTCCAATAAATCCCATTTGAATTCAACAGTCTTCATCATAAAAGAGCCAGAACAAGAATTATCGGGCATGGTGCGATTATTGAGAGAAAGCCGAGCATAAAAATTTTGAATGATCATTTTTCTTGAGAGCTCATGATTGGGGCATGAATATAACATTGACTTAAGCCTCCCCCAAGCTTGAGCGATGCTTTATCATTCGCGAGGCCAAAAATTATAAATATAATTACGATCACGATGAACCTGGTGCATACGGAAGAACTTTTGATGAAATTCCAACTTCAGACGATTATAGTTCCATGATCCCATATCATCACATAGCCTAAACCATGTCAATGCATCTCCCTTCAAAGATAAAGGGAAGACTTTCTTCTTGATAACATCCTCGGGCATACTTGCAGGCTTAAACAATCCACAAACTTCATCCACATAGATTAGATGTAAATCGGGATGCAATGTTCCGTCTCCTGTAAAAGGATTTTCAAGAAGTTTCTCTATCATACCCGAAGGAATCTCAAAGCAAACATTTTCAGTAGGTGCAGTAGGTTGAGGAGCAACTCTTTGCTCTTCTGTTCGGGGTGAAGATACCCCGAACAAGCCCCTCAAAGGATTTTGAGCCATAGTAACAAGTGACAATAAATTTCAGCACACTATATTAATTTTTCCTTACCAAATTCCACTTACCAAAGGCGCTTCACTCCCCGGCAACGGCGCCAGAAAAGAGTCTTGATGACCCACAAGTGCAGGGGGTCTATCGTAGTCCTTTCAGTAAGTAAGAGTGTCGAACCCAACGAGGAGCAGAAGGAAATGATAGGCAGTTTTCAGTAAGGTATTTTCTGCAAGCACTGAAATTAGACGTAACAAATAGTTTTGTGATAAGGTAATTGGTAGCAAGTGACAAAACATAAAAGTAAATAAGTTGCAGCAAGGTGGCCCAATCCTTTTTGTAGCAAAGGACGAGCCTGAACAAACTCTTATATGAAGGAAAGCACTCCCGAGGACACATGGGAATTATCGTCAAGCTAGTTTTCATCACGATCATCTGATTCGCGTTCGGTACTTTGATAATTTGGTATGTGGGTGGACCGGTGCTTGGGTGTTGTCCTTACTTGGACAAGCCTCCCACTTATGATTAACCTCTAATGCAAGCATCCGCAACTAAAAAGAAGTATTAAGGTAAACCCAACCATAGCCTAAAACATATGGATCCAAATCAACCCCTTACGAAGCAACGCATAAACTAGGGTTTAAGCTTCTCTCAATCTAGCAACCCATCATCTACTTATTACTTCCCAATGCCTTCCTCTAGGCCCAAACAATGGTGAAGTGTCATGTAGTCGACGTTCACATGACACCACTAGAGGAGAGACAACATACATCTCATCAAAATATCGAACGAAGACCAAATTCACATGACTACTAATAGCAAGACTTCTCCCATGTCCTCGGGAACAAAAGTAACTACTCACAAGACATAATATTGTTCATGATCAGAGGGGCATTAATATGAATAATGGATCTGAACATATGATCTTCCACCAAATAAACCAACTAGCATCAACTACAAGGAGTAATCAACACTACTAGCAACCCACAGGTACCAATCTGAGGTTTGGGTACAAAGATTGGATACAAGAGATGAACTAGGGTTTGAGAGGAGATGGTGCTGGTGAAGATGTTGATGAAGATAGCCCTCCCCAAGATGGGAGAGTTGTTGGTGATGATGGCGGTGACGATTTTCCCCTCCCGGAGGGAAGTATCCCCGGCAGAACAGCTCTGCCGGAGCCCTAGATTGGTTCCCGCCTCGGTTCCGCCTCGAGACGGCGGCGTCTGGTCCCAAAAGCTTCCTTCTGATTTTTTTCGAGGTCAGAACACCTCATATAGGAGAAGATGGGCATCGGGGGACCCTTGGTGGGCCCACGAGAAAGGGGGCGCGCCCTGGGCAGGGGGGCGTGCCCCCCACCCTCGTGGACAGCCGGTGGCCCCCTCGTGAACTTCTTTCGCCAAATATTTTTTATATTTTCTGAAACGGAGTTCTGTTGAGTTTTGGGGATTTTGGAGTTGTGCAGAATAGGTCTCCAGAGTTTGCTCCTTTTCCAGCCCAGAATTCCAGCTGCCGGTATTCTCCCTCTTGATGTAAACCTTGTAAAATAAGAGATAAAAGGCATAAGTATTGTGACAAAACAAGTAATAACAGCCCATAGTGCAATAATTATCAACATATAAGCATGATGCGAAATGCACGTATCATGGAACATGTGGGAGCCAACATGGGTATCCAGATCCCGCTGTTGGTTATTGGCCGGAGAGATGTCCCGTTCATGTCTGCATGGTTCCCGAGCCCGTAGGGTTTACACACTTAAGGTTCGATGATGCTAGGGTTATAGGGAATGTATGTACGTGGTTACCGAATGTTGTTCGATGTCCCAGATGAGATCCCGGACGTCACGAGGAGTTCTGGAATGGTCTGGAGGTAAAGAATTATATATAGGAAGTGAGGATTTGGCCACCGGAAGTGTTCCGGGCATCACCGGTAATGTACCGGGACCACCGGAAGGGTTCCGGGGGTCCACCGAGAGGGGCCACGAGCCATGGAGGCTTGCGTGGGACAAGAGTGGCAAGGTACCAGCCCCAAGGTGGGCTGGTGCGCCTCCCAGAAGGGCCCAAGGCACATGGAAGAGAAGAGGAGGTAAACCCTTGGCAAAGATGGGCCTAAGGTCCACCTAGGCCCCCCCCCCCCCCCCCCCCCAAACCCATCTAGGGTTGGCCGCACCCCCTAGGGGAAACCCTAGATGGGGGCGCACCCCCTCCCTTTCCCCTATATATAGTGGGGGTTTTGGGGCTGCTAGACATGAGTTCATCTCCCTCTCGGCGCAGCCCTACCTCTCCCCCTCCTCGTCTCTCATAGTGCTTGGCGAAGCCCTACTGGAGTACCACGCTCCTCCACCACCACCACTGTCAGGCACAACATGCGATTCTATCCCGATCACGTGACTCATACGTGATTGGGCCACAACCGCATCTCAGGCGCTTAGCAAGATGGGTATCATTACATCATACCATTACATAAATACATGGGGGATACAACACTTCATACAAGTCACATGAATACAACAACATCAAAACAAGGCATCCGACTACGGATGCAAACATGAAAAGCACAACAACATCCATCTGCTATCCCAGGCTGTCGACCAGGAACCTAACCCAAGACTGACGAAGAAGAAGAAGAAAAACTCCAACACAAAGGACATCGCTCTCATGTCACGTCATCGGAAAACCTGCACCTGCAACTATTTTTGTAGTATCTGTGAGCCACGACTCAGCAATCCCATAACCATGGGTAACAAGACTAGCAAAGCTTAATAGGTAAGGAGAGGTTCAGTGGTGAGGTTGCAGTAGCGGCTAAGCAATATATGGTGGCTAACTTATGAGTACAAGAATAAGATGAGCAACTACGCAAGCGGTCGCAAACTAGTAGTGATCGCTAAAGATCCTGAACTACCTACGAGTCAAACATAACCCCACGGTGTTCTCTTCTCAAAGTGAAAAGAGACAGTCACGGATACCACACGGTGGTGTCTATTTTATCTCGGATCCTCTGTCAAGTTTTCTACAACCGAACATTAACAAATTCCAATCTGCCACATAACCGCGGGCACGGCTTTCGAAAGATCATAACCCTGCAGGGGTGTCCCAACTTAGCCCATCACAAGCTCTCATGATCATCAGAGATAATAATAATATTACCCCTTATCTTAGGGACAATCCAATTAGGCTCGGAATCCCGGTGCACAAGACATTTCGATAATGGTAAAACAAGTCCAGCAAGACCTCCCCGTGTGTCGACACCCTAATAGTAGCCGCGCGTATCTCGTCTCGGGCCACAACCGGATTGGTGATCCTACGGGAGCCAGACCTCGAGTTTCCCCGTGGTGGCCCCGCAGTCTCCCCGTTTGGGACCAACACCATCAGCACTGGCCCCCTGCTATGTAGAAAGAATCCTCGGGTAGCGCTAACTCCCTATGCAATTAATTAATTAATTAAGTTTTTATTATGAGCAAATTAAAACCAATGTTGGGCCTTGCTGGAACAGTTTTATTCAAAGACGAACTGTCAAGGGGTCCCCATATACCCAACCATGTTAGGAACGCAAAATCAAGGAACATAACGCCGGTTTATCGGCTCCTAAGGCGGCATGAGTGGAACAAAACACCGAGCAAAAGGCCAAGCCTTCCACCCATTGCCAAGTATATAGGTGTGTTAAATAATAATAAGATATTGCGATATTCCCAAAGCATCAAGTTCCAACATGGAACAATCTTCATCTTCACCTGCAGCTAGCAACGCTATAAGAGAGGCTGTGCAAGCGGGTAACATAGCCAAACAATGGTTTTGCTAGGAAGGTGTCAAAGGTTAGAGGTTTTCATGGCAACAAGAGAGGCTGACAATAAAAGATGGGTAGCGCGACATATAACGATAGCATCGAGACAACTAGCATGGCAATGGTAGTAAAGGTATCCAAGGTGATGGTCATCTTGCCTGAGATCCCGAAAGGAAGAAGAACGGGTCCATGAAGTAGACGAAGAAGAAGCCTTGAAGACAAACCAAGTATAGACGATCGAATCCTCACGATCGCAACGGAAAAGAACTAGCGAGAAGAAAGCACACCACAAGGTAAACACACAACACAAGAACATGACAAGGTGCTCAACCAAGTATGATGCAAGACAATTCTATATGATGCAATTCATGGCAAGGGATGAAGCACACAAGAACACCACAAACCAACAAGTTTAAATGAGGCCGGGATCAACATATAGCACTTCCGGTAAGTCCTCATATGCACATATTGAATTTGGTCCAGATCTGAACAAACCTTAAGTTAAAGTTGTTAAACAGCAGGTTAACATGCACCATGATGATCTACACGAAATTCTAGTCAAGTTACATATAAAGTTTGTTTAATTCGGAGCTACGGCCTAAAAGATATGAGCAAAACAAGACAAGCATGGCAACGATGCAAGATGCACCCAAACATCAAGCAAACACACTTCAAACATGTAAACAACAAGATATTACGCTTCTACATGCAAAATCACACAAGTTTCATATAAAGCACGCTCAAAATGGAGCAACGGTTCAACACATACACACGAAACAAGATATAACAACAAGCTGTCCAAAATCAGCAACATAGCAGCTTTGGAGCAAGGTATATATATGCTACAGCACCCAAACATGATAACAAGAGGCATGGATGTGAAATATACATGATACTTAACAATCATGAACTTAGAACACCCCTGAAAACTTGTTGGAACAAAATTAAGCAAGCATTGCAAGTTACAATAAATTTATCCAGACTTAGTCAAAATCTGGGAAGCCAAAAACATCATCACGATGCTGCCTTCGGAGGCACAAAACAACAAGCATTCCAACTCTAGTAAGTACATAAGGATCATGAACATGAAATATACATAGCATACATCAAACAACTCCATTGGAGCAACTCCATAGGAGGCATGGATCAATAACAACAAGCTTCACCAAATGGATCATGGTGATAAAAGTCTGACAGGTAAATTTATAGCAACTTGAGAGCAAGAAATAAATAAGCTACAGCAGGCCATATGTGCAAGTAAGGGCATGGATGGATAGAGCATAACATGGACAACAAGTCATGATCATTTGACATACTAAAGAATGCATGGATTTAACTAGGGCATCAAGCAAACATGGCATCAGGTTTAACAAATTCTAGACAGCAGTTTTTTCACTAAGTATAAAACAGCAACAACGACATGGCATGTTTACAAGCTTGTTTAAGTCACCTCAAGGCATATCCTGGAAAGTGGATTGCACCCCAGGAAAGACCATATGATTGTGATTTTAAAACATAACGACAAGTGGCATGAAGACAAACACACCAATAGCAATCACCAAGACAAATCAGCATCTCATAACAAGTTTCAGCACTTAACAGCCACATGCACTTTTGCAACAGAGATTAACATGGCAATATGGCACCTAACATGAATGCTACAGCAACCAACATGTAGATCACTTCACAATGAACATTTGGACATATCACACACTCCATTTGGACCAACATGCACAAAGTTATCATCACCACAAGCATGCAACAAATTTACAGTTAACATCAGTTTTAAACATATACCACTCCTGAAACGATGATTAGGGCATCAAGATGAACTCAAACAAGGATGCCACAATGGAACAAAATGAAGAGCACATCACAACGAACATTTTGACATATTATATGCTCAATTTGGACATGCACACAAAAAGTTACAGCACTGCAAAGTATGCATCAGATTTACAAAGCTGAGGGACTTAGGAAAAAACAACCTCGGGGTCGGTGTACATGTCCGGAGGGAATCGGAAAAGTCTGACGCGGTGAGGCTGACGAGTGGGCCCGGGGGGTTCGGACATGTCTGTACCTGCCCGGACGCGTCCGTCGATGAGGGCGCCCGGGCCCTCCTGAAAGTGGCTCGGGGACGAGGAGCTCGAACCGGATCGTGCCGAAGTAAAGTGGTTCGGGGCGGTCCGCGGCGGAGTGGATCGGGTCCGGTCGGCTGGAGGGGGAGCTGGCCGGCCTCCGGCATGGCTCCGGCGAGGTTTGTCGCGGCGGGGTGGCAAGCTTGACGCCGGCGAGCGACGAGGAGGCTCAAGGAGGCGGGGACGGATGGATCCAGGCGGGGTCGCGGGATCCGGCGGTGGTCGTTGAGGCGGGCGGCGGCGGTCGTTGAGGCGGGCGGCGGTGGTTCTCGGCGAGATCGGCGGGGCCGGCGGCGAAGGAACCGGGCGGTGGCGCGGGGCTGAGACCAGGCGGCGGGGACACGCGGGAAGGGAGCCGGGCACTCGTGCGCGGGGCGCGGGCCGCGGCGGCGGTCGGCTAGAGCCCGAGCGGGCCTGCTTCGGGCCCCAGTGGGCCCTGCGCGGGTGGAGGGAGGCCAGGGCGAGGTGGCGTGGCCACATGGCGCTCTTCCATTGGCTGGGCGGGTGGCTGGCCAGCAGCGCGGCCTATGGTGGCGCGACAAGTGGCGGGAAGGTGTTGGGGTGGCGCAGAATGCGAGGCAGAGGTGGGAGGTGGCGGCTGCTAGAGGTAGGGGAAGGGTAGGGGGTAGGTTAGGCTAGGTTTAGGCCAAA
>LR738711.1:431048661-431166718 GCA_902687465.1 Secale cereale | reverse complement strand
CACCAGAGCGGAGGGGGGGGGGTCTATGAAGGCCAATGTGGGCTGTGTTAGAGGGGCTTCGGGCTGAGAGGAGAGAAGAGAGAGGCCCGTGAGGGTTTTCGGAGACCGAAAACGTCCGACGAATGAACCGGCGACTAGTGCCGCTATATTTATCCGTTGGGCTATCAAACGGACTCTGAATGCGACGAAATTTGGCAGGCAGCCTCTCTACTCTATAATAAGACCACATGCCAAGTTTCATCCCATTCCGAGAACATTTTCTGACCTCTCATAAAATAAATATTCGGAGGTGCCGCGGGCGCGTGCAAGTGTGTCTGGGCTCAGAACGGACAATGGAAAGGACGAGGGGGTTCGGCCGGATGCAAGTTTTGAAAACATGAGGATGCAAGACACATGATGACAAGGCAATGATGCAACACGCGAGCACATGACGTGGCAACGACGACGAATAACTAGCTGACACCTGGCGCACCGGTCTCGGGGTGTCACAACACTACCCTACTAACAAGAGATCTCGTCCCGAGATCTTAGGAACGAGACAGAAGAGGAAAAAGGAAGAAACAGGTTCTTCTTGAAGAAAAGAGTGAAACCAAAGAACCTTGAGGGTTTAGCCACTTGAAAGAAAGGATACAATGGAGATGAATGAAGTTGCAAAGACTTCATTAAACAAGAGTAAGAAGGAATACGACGAGAGTCAAGGAGGTTGAAAGGCGCGAAACTAGAGCTGAAGGAACAAGAATAGATACGAAACCACTCCGGTTAATAAGAGATAGAAAGTAATTCCCACGAAGAAATAGGACATCGGTTGAAGATGAATTGAAAGAACACAATGCCTCCGGAAAGAAATGAAAGAATGGAGTGAAAAGAATGGATAAGAGAACAACATGTTCTACCACGAATGAATTTGAAAGAGAATCATCAAGAGAAAGGCTTGAACGGAGTTGTTGAGAAGATCAACAAAAGAATAAGCTTGTTATGGACTTATTTAAACATCTCAAGACTTGAGGTGAATTATGCCACAACCAAAAGATTGAATAGATGAGGATGAAGAAAGAAATGCAAAACTCCCTTTCAAAAGAATAAGGAGAATTAATTGTTCTCGAGAGACAAAAGAATAATGCTTGAGCTGCTCCACAAGAAATATGATGAACATATGAAGAATGATTAAATGATGAAGAACCACCATGAAGAACTCCGGTAACGAAAAGGATGATGATATAGAAGTGAAGGATTCAAGAATAAGAATAAAGCCTTGCGATGATTTAGACTGGGTTCCGATGAGATAACCAAGAAAATTTGAACTCCAGGAAGGAAAAGAATAAAAACACCTGGAACTAGAATTTATTCATCAAGAATAAACTCCAAAGGAAGGAATTAATCAACTTGACGAGAATGAATAAGAATTATGGTATGCTCATCCTCCACCAAAAAATTGATGAGAAGCAATGGATTTGCGTATCACTTATTCATGTTGAAATGATTAAAGAGGGATATATCGCGAACTTGCAAAAATCTTCACGAAACACCGGTAGGATTGGAATAAAATGAATGGATTGATAAGATAACACCAGAAAAGAACTCTTGAGCGAACCACCGTAAGAATTGAAGCCGAGTGAAGAAAAGAACGAACCACCGGGAAGAATTAAAATTGAATCATGAAAGAGAACAACCATCATGAAGAATTGAAATTGAGTGAGTACAAGAGAAATGAATCGCCGGGAAGAATAAAGCACTTGAGGAAATTTGAACGACGAGAACGAAGAGATTATGAACTGATTAAAGAATACTTGGACGAAGCACCGGACGAATGTGTGACGAACGAAGAGGCATCAATGAAGAATATTTGGAGGACGAAGTTGAAAACTGAGAACGAAGAAATCTTCTGAAATGATGGCCTTCGGAGGAACACAATGAAAAGAATTAATGAAAATACTCCAGAAGAATGAAAGGAGAAAGGTTGAACCAATGATGAAAGGAATTTAAAAGCGATCTTGGAGAAGGCATCTGACTGATGGAATCCATACTTACGTCACACTTTGAAAAGAATTTGAGAATTGCTCCGGAAATTTTTGAAGAGTCACGTAATATCCTGGGAAAAACTTGTGGGTTATGAGCCCACCGAAGAGAAAACTCCATTGAAAAGAATCGAAAAGAGATGATGCATCGGAACGATTAGAAGACTCAAAGGAGGTGACCACCTCGAATTAGTTGGAACATGGACAGATCTCCTGAGATGTCTTCGGAACTCCGGAATAATTAAACGGCAAGAGGCGAATGAGACAAGGGAAAAAATACTTGAGCACAGAAAAGAATATGAACAACACCGAGAACAAACTGAATTGGGTCCACCAGAAAAGAAAAGAAGATGAAGAACAAGGACTAGACGAGAATTCACCAGTTGAAGTAATTGATGAAAGAAAGCACGGGCTTCACACCAGTAGGACGAATACTAGATTAAGCAGTCCGGCTCTGAGAATAAAAGGGGTGGGCGGGTGGGAAAAAAGAAAGACAACTTTGGAAGGGGAAACAACATCGGTTGGAAGAACCGAGGATTGAAGCAAAAGACGGGGAGGGTCAAAACAACTCGACGAGGGATGCACCAGATGAAGAGCAGACAACACAACAAACAAAAACTACCGCTGTGATCCTAAAAAAAATTGAAGGGGAAGAGGAGTAATTCCAAACACCTACGTCAAGATTCCTCACGAGAGCAACGAAGGGGCAGGGGAGTAAAAAGAATTCCTACTCTCCGATATAACTAGACACCGAAAAGGTTTTCTGCTAGACTCGACAATGGCCAAACTACGATCAATCAAGGGGGCTCCTATGGTCGGTCGAGGCTCTGATACCAACTTGTCAGGCCCACGATGTGATTATTTCCCGATCACGTGACTCATACGTGATTGGGCCACAACCGCATCTCAGGCGCTTAGCAAGATGGATATCATCACATCATACCATTACATAAATACATGGGGGACACAACACTTCATACAAGTCACATGAATACAACAACATCAAAACAAGGCATCCGACTACGGATGCAAACATGAAAAGCACAACGACATCCATCTGCTATCCCAGGCTGCCGACTAGGAACCTAACCCAAGACTTATGAAGAAGAAGAAGAAAGAACTCCAACACAAAGGACATCGCTCTCACATCACGTCATCGGAAAACCTGCACCTGCAACTGTTGTTGTAGTATCTGTGAGCCACGAGGACTCATCAATCCCATAACCATGGGTAACAGTACTAGCAAAGCTTAATGGGTAAGGAGAGGTTCAGTGGTGAGGTTGCAGCAGCGGCTAAGCAATATATGGTGGCTAACTTACGAGTACAAGAATAAGATGAGCAACTATGCAAATGGTCACAAACTAGTAGTGATTGCTAAAGATCCTGAACTACCTACGAGTCAAACATAACCCCACCGTGTTCTCTTCTCAAAGTGAAAAGAGACAGTCACGGTTATTCACACGGTGGTGTGTATTTTATCTCGGATACTCTGTCAAGTTTTCTACAACCGGACATTTACAAATTCCAATCTGCCACATAATCGCGGGCACGGCTTTCGAAAGATCATAACCCTACAGGGGTGTCCCAACTTAGCCCATCATAAGCTCTCACGATCAGCAGAGATAATAATAATAATACCCCTTATCTTAGGGACAATCCGATCAGGCTCGGAATCCCGGTGCACAAGACATTTCGACAATGGTAAAGCAAGTCCAGCAAGATCTCCCGGTGTGTCGACACCTTGATAGTAGCCGCGCGTATCTCGTCTAAGGCCACAACCGGATAGGTGATCCTACGGGAGCCAGACCTCGAGTTTCCCCCGTGGTGGCCCCGCAGTCTCCCCGTTTGGGACCAACACCATCAGCACTGGCCCCCCTGCTATGTAGAAAGAATCCTCAGGTAGCGCTAACTCCCTATGCAATTAATTAATTAATTAATTAAGTTTTTATTATGAGCAAATTAAAACCAATGTTGGGCCTTGCTGGAGGAGTTTTATTCAAAGACGAACTATCAAGTGGTCCCCATATACCCAACCGTGTTAGGAACGCAAAATCAAGGAACATAACGCCGGTTTATCGGCTCCTAAGGCGGCATGAGTGGAACAAAACACCGAGCAAAAGGCCAAGCCTTCCACCCATTGCCAAGTATATAGGTGTGTTAAATAATAATAAGATATTGTGATATTCCCAAAGCATCAAGTTCCAACATGGAGCAATCTCCATCTTCACCTGCAGCTAGCAACGTTATAAGAGAGGTTGAGCAAGCGGGTAACATAGCCAAACAATGGTTTTGCTAGGAAGGTGTCAAAGGTTAGAGGTTTTCATGGCAACAAGAGAGGCGGACAATAAAAGATGGGTAGCGCGACATATAACGATAGCATCGAGACAACTAGCATGGCAATGATAGTAAAGGTATCCAAGGTGATGGTCATCTTGCCTGAGATCCCGCAAGGAAGAAGAACGGGTCCATGAAGTAGACGAAGAAGAAGCCTTGAAGACAAACCAAGTGTAGACGATCGAATCATCACGATCGCAACGGAAAAGAACTAGCAAGAAGAAAGCACACCACAAGGTAAACACACAACACAAGAACATGACAAGGTGCTCAACCAAGTATGATGCAAGACAAGTCTATATGATGTAATTCATGGAAAGGGATGAAGCACACAAGAACAACACAAACCAACAAGTTTAAATGAGGCCGGGATCAACATATAGCACTTCCGGTAAGTCCTCATATGCACATATTGAATTTGGACCCGATCTGAACAAACCTTAACTTGAAGTGGTTAAACAGCAGGTTAACATGCACCATGATGATCTACACAAAATTCTAGTCAAGTTACATATAAAGTTTGTTTAATTCGGAGCTACGGCCTATAAGATATGAGCAAAACAAGACAAGCATGGCAACGATGCAAGATGCAACCAAACATCAAGCAAACACACTTCAAACATGTAAACAACAAGATATTATACTTCTACATGCAAAATCACACAAGTCTCATATAAAGCACACTCAAAATGGAGCAACGGTTCAACACATACACATGAAACAAGATATAACAACAAGCTGTCCAAAATCAGCAACATAGCAGCTTTGGAGCAAGGTATATATATGCTACAGCACCCAAACATGATAACAAGAGGCATGGATGTTAAATAGACATGATACTTAACAAGCATGAACTTAGAACACCCCCAAAAACTTGCCGGAACACAATTAAGCAAGTATGGCAAGTTGCAATAAATTTATCCAGACTTGGTCAAAATCTGGGAAGGCAAAAACATCATCACGATGCTGCCTTCGGAGGCACAAAACAACAAGCATTCCAACTCTACTAAGTACATAAGGATCATGGACATGAAATAGACATAGCATATATCAAACAACTCCATTGGAGCAACTCCATAGGAGGCATGGATCAATAACAGCAAGCTTCACCAAATTGATCATGCTGATAAAAGTCTGACAGGTAAATTTATAGCAACTTGAGAGCAAGAAATAAATAAGCTACAGCAGGCCATATGTGCAAGTAAGGGCATGGATGGATAGAGCATAACATGGACAAAAAGTCATGATCATTTGACATACTAAAGCATGCATGGATTTGACTAGGGCATCAAGCAAACATGGCATCAGGTTTAACAGATTCTAGACTTAGCAGTTTTTTTCTCTAACTATAAAACAGCAACAACGACATGGCATGTTTACAAGCTTGTTTAAGTCACCTCAAGGCATGTCATGGAAAGTGGATTGCACCCCATCAAAGACCATATGATTGTGCTTTTAAAACATAAAGACATGTGGCATGAAGACAAACACACCAATAGCAATCACCAAGACAAATCAGCATCTCATAACAAGTTTCAGCACTTAAAAGCCATATGCACTTTTGCAACAGAGATTAACATGTCAATATGGCACCTAACATGAATGCTACAGCAACCAACATGTAGAGCACTTCACAATGAACATTTTGACATATCACACACTCCATTTGGACCAACAGGCACAAAGTTATCATCACCACAAGCATGCAACAAATTTACAGTTAACAGTAGTTTTAGACATATAGCACTCTTGAAACGATGATTAGGGCATCAAGATGAACTCAAACAAGCATGCCGCAATGGAACAAAATGAAGAGCATATCACAACTAACATTTTGACATATTATATGCTCAATTTGGACATGCGCACAAAAAGTTACAGCACTGGAAAGTATGCATCAAATTTACAAAGCTCAGTGACTTAGGAAAAAAAACAACCTCGGGGTCGGTGGACATGTCCGGAGGGAATCGGACAAGTCCGATGCGGTGAGGCTGACGAGTGGGCCCGGGGGGGTTCGGACGTGTTCGTACCTGCCCGGACGCGTCCGTCGGTGAGGGCGCCCGGGCCCTCCTGGCAGTGGCTCGGGGACGAGGAGCTCGAACCGGATCGGGCCGAAGTGAAGCGGTTCGGGGCGGTCAGCGGTGGAGTGGATCGGGTCCGGTCGGCTGGAGGCGGAGCTGGCCGGCCTCCGGCGTGGCTCCGGCGAGGTTTGTCACTGCGGGGTGGTGAGCTTGACGCCGGCGAGCGACGAGGAGGCGAGGACGGATGGATCCAAGTGGGGTCGCGGGATCCGGCGGCGGTCGTTGAGGCGGGCGGCGGCGGTTCCCGGCGAGGTCGGCGGGGCCGGCGGCGAAGGAACCGGGCGGCGGCGCGGGGCTGAGACCAGGCGGCGGGGACGCGCAGGAAGGGAGCCGGGCACTCGGGCGCGCGGGGCGCGGGCCGTGGCGGCGGTGAGCTCGAGCCCGAGCGGGCCCCATTGGGTGGAGGGAGGCCGAGGCGAGGTGGCGTGGCCACATGGCGCTCTTCCATTGGTTGGGCGGGTGGCTGGCCGGCGACGCGGCCTATGGTGGCGCGACAAGTGGCGGGGAGGTGTTGGGGCGGCGCGGAATGTGAGGCAGAGGTGGGAGGTGGCGGCTGCTAGAGATAGGGGAAGGGTAGGGGGTAGGTTAGGCTAGGTTTAGGCCAAAGTTGGCAAGGGAGGGTTTAAATAGGGAAGTGGCTAGGATTAGGATTAGGAGGGGGTTTTCGAGCGTTTTGAAGCCATCGGATCACGATCCAAAGGCACCGGAGCGGAGGGGGGGTCTAGGAAGGCCTAGGTGGGCTGTGTTAGAGGGGCTTCGGGCTGAGAGGAGAGAAGAGGGAGGCCCGCGGGGGTTTTCGGAGACCGAAAACGTCCGACGAATTACCGGTGACTAGTGCCGCTATATTTATCCATTGGGCTATCAAACTGACTCCGAATGCGACGAAATTTGGCAGGCGTCATGTATACACTATAATAAGACCACATGCCAAGTTTCATCCCATTCCAAGAACATTTTACGGCCACTCATAAAATAAATATTCGGAGGTGCCGCGGGTGCGTGCAAGTGTGTGCGGGCTCAGAACGGACAACGGAAAGGACGAGTGGGTTAGGCCGGATACAAGTTCTGAAAACATGAGGATGCAACACACATGGTGACAAGGCAATGATGCAACACGCGAGCAGATGACATGGCAACGACGATTAATAACTGGCTGACACCTGGCGCACCGGTCTCAGGGTGTCACAACCATGTTGTCGTGCTGCTGCTGGACAGGGTCTTCCCCAACTTCTCCATCTCTCCTTGCTGGATCAAGGCGCGAGAGATGTCACCGGGCTGCACGTGTGGTTAACACGGAGGCATCGTTATTCGGTGCTTAGATCGGATTCAGTCGCGATCTGAATCGCTTCGTGTACGACTCCACCAACCGCGTTCTTGCAACGCTTCCGCATCGCGATCTTCAAAGATAAGAAGATGCACTCCCCTCTCGTAGCTAGTCACTCCATAGATTGATCTTGGTGATGCGTAGAATTTTTTTGAATTTTTGCAACGATCCCCAACAGTGGCATCATGAGCTAGGTCTATGTGAAGTTTCTATGCACGAGTAAAACACAAGTTGTTGTGGGCGTCGATTTTTCGATTTACTTGTCGTTACTAGTCATATCTTGATTCGGCGGCATCGTGGGATGAAGCAGCCCGGACCGACCTTACACGTACGCTTGCGTGAGACAGGTTCCACCGACTGACATGCACTAGTTGCATAAGGTGGCTAGCAGGTGTGTGTCTCTCCGACTTTAGTCGGATCGGATTCGATGACAAGGCTCCTTATGAAGGGTAAATAGTAATTGGCATATCACATTGTGGTTTTGGCGTAGGTAAGAAACGTTCTTGCTAGAAACATGTAGCAGCCATGTAAAAGCTTGCAACAACAATTAGAGGACGTCTAACTTGTTCTTGCAGCATGTGACGTGTGATGTGATATGGCCAAAAGGATGTGATGAATGATATATGTGATGTATGAGATCGATCATGTTCTTGTAATAGGAATCACGACTTGCATGTCGATGAGTCTGACAACCGGCAGGAGCCATATGAGTTGTCTTATTTTATTGTATAACCTGCGTGTCATTAACCGTTAGCCATAGTAGTAGAAGTAATGTTTGGCGAGACAACTTCATGAAGACACGATGATGGAGATCATGACGATGGAGATCATGGTATCATGCCGGTGACTATGATGATCATGGAGCTCCGAAGATGGAGATCAAAAGGAGCAAAATTATATTGGCCATATCATGTCACTATTTGATTGCATGTGATTCTTATCATGTTTTACATCTTATTTGCTTAGAGCGGCAGTAGCTTAAATAAGATGATCTCTCACTAAAATTTCAAGAATTGTGTTCCCCCTAACTATGCACCGTTGCTAAGGTTTGTTGTTCCGAAGCACCACGTGATAATCGGGTGTGGTAGTCTCTAATGTTCGCATACAACGGGTGTAAGCTAGATTTACACACGCAATACACTTAGGTTGACTTGACGAGCGTAGCATGTACAGACATGGCCTCGGAACACGGAAGACCGAAAGGTCGAACATGAGTCGTATAGAAGATACGATCAACAAGGAGATGTTCACCGTTAATGACTAGTCCGTCTCACTTGATGATCGGAAACAACCTAGTCGATTCGGGTCATGTATCACTTAGATGACTAGAGAGATGTCTATCCGAGTGGGAGTTCATTAAATTTGTTTAGATGAACTTAATTATCATGAACATAGTCTAAAAAACTTTACAATATGTCTTGTAGATCAAATGGCCCATGCTAATGTTGCCCTCAACTTCAACGCGCTCCTAGAGAAAACCAAGCTGAAAAACGATGGTAGCAACTATACGGATTGGGTACGTAACTTGAGGATCATCCTCATAGCTGCCAAGAAAGCATATGTCCTTGAAGCACCGCTAGGTGATGCACCCATTTTTCCAGCAACTCAAGACGTTATGAACGTCTGGCAGTCGCGTAGTGATGATTACTCCCTGGTTCAGTGCGGCATGCTTTACAGCTTAGAATCGGGGCTCCAAAAGCGTTTTGAGCAACACGGAGCATATGAGATGTTCCAAGAGCTGAAAATGGTTTTCCAAGCTCATGCCCGGGTCGAGAGATATGAAGTCTCCAACAAGTTCTACAGTTGTAAGATGGAGGAAAACAGTTTTGTCAGCGAGCATATACTCAAAATGTCTGGGTTGCACAACCGCTTGTCCCAGTTGGGAGTTAATCTTCCAGATGACGCGGTCATTGACAGAATCCTCCAGTCGCTCCCACCTAGCTACAAGAGCTTTATGCTGAACTACAATATGCAAGGGATGGAGAAGGCCATTCCCGAGTTATATTCAATGCCGAAATCAGCGAAGGTGGAAATAAAAAAGGAACATCAAGTGTTGATGGTGAATAAAACCACTAAGTTCAAGAAAGGCAAGGGTAAGAAGAACTTCAAGAAGGACAGCAAGGGAGTTGCCGCGCCCGATAGGCCAGTTGTCGGGAAGAAGCCAAAGAATGGACCCAAGCCTGAGACTGAGTGCTTTTATTGCAAGGGAACGGGTCACTGGAAGCGGAATTGCCCCAAATACTTAGCGGATAAGAAGGCCGGCAATGTCAAAGGTATATGTGATATACATGTTATTGATGTGTACCTTACCAGCGCTCGTAGTAGCTCCTGGGTATTTGATACCGGTGCAGTTACTCACATTTGTAACTCAAAGCAGGAGCTGCGGAATAAGCGGAGACTGGCAAAGGACGAGGTGACGATGCGTGTCAGGAATGGTCCCAAGGTCGATGTGATCGCCGTCGGCACGCTGCCTCTACATCTACCTTCGGGATTAGTTTTAAACCTCAATAATTGTTATTTAGTACCAGCTTTGAGCATGAACATTGTATCTGGATCTCGTTTAATGCGAGATGGCTACTCATTTAAATATGAGAATAAGTGTTGTTCTATTTATACGAGAGAAATGTTTTATGGTCATGCCCCGTTGGTCAATGGTTTATTTTTATTGAATCTCGAACGTGATGTTGCACATATTCATAGTGTGAATGCCAAAAGATGTAAGGTTGATAATGATAGTCCCACATACTTGTGGCACTGCCGCCTTGGTCATATTGGTGTCAAACGCATGAAGAAACTCCATGCAGATGGACTTTTGGAGTCTCTTAATTATGAATCATTTGACACGTGCGAACCATGCCTCTTGGGCAAGATGATCAAGACTCTGTTCTCCGGAACAATGGAGCGAGCAACCAACTTGTTGGAAATCATACATATTGATGTGTGCGGTCCGATGAGCGTTGAGGCTCGTGGTGCTTATCGTTATGTTCTCACCCTCACTGATGACTTAAGTAGATATGGGTATGTCTACTTGATGAAGCACAAGTCTGAGACCTTTGAAAAGTTCAAGGAATTTCAGAATGAGGTTGAGAATCAACGTGACAGAAAAATAAAGTTCTTATGATCAGATTGTGGAGGAGAATATTTAAGTCACGAATTTGGCATGCACCTAAGGAAATGTGGAATTGTTTCACAACTGATGCCGCCTGGAACACGTCAGCGTAACGGTGTGTCCGAACGTCGTTATCGTATTCTGTTGGACATGGTGTGATCCATGATGTCTCTTACCGACTTACCGCTATCATTTTGGGGTTATGCTTTAGAGACTGCCGCATTCACTTTAAATAGGGCACCGTCTAAATCCGTTGAGATGACACCGTATGAACTATGGTTTGGGAAGAAACCTAAGTTGTCGTTTCCAAAAGTTTGGGCATGCGATCCTTATGTCAAGAAACTTCTACCTGAAAAGCTCGAACCCAAATCGAAAAAAAGTGGCTTCATAGGATACCCTAAGGAAACTATTGGGTATACCTTCTACCTTAGATCCGAAGGCAAGGTCTTTGTTGCCAAGAATGGATCCTTTCTAGAGAAATAGTTTCTCTCGAAAGAAGTAAGTGGGAGGAAAGTGGAACTTGATGAGGTGGTTGTCACCCCTCTCGAACCAGAAAGTAGCGCAGCACAGGAAGATGTTTCTGTGGTGCCTGCACCGACTGGAGAGGAAGTTAATGATAATGATCATGAAACTTCGGATCAAGTTACTACTGAACTTCGTAGGTCCACGAGGACACGCTCCACACCAAAGTGGTACGGCAACCCTATCCTGGAAATCATGTTGTTAGACAACGGTGAACCTTCAAACTATAAAGAAGCGATGGCGGGCCCGGATTCCAACAAATGGCTTGAAGCCATGAAATCCAAAATAGGATCCATGTATGATAACAAAGTATGGAGCTTGGTTGACTTGCCCGATGATCGGCAAGCCATAGAAAATAAATGGATCTTTAAGAAGAAGACTGACGCGGATGGAAATGTGACCATCTATAAGGCTCGGCTTGTCACTAAGGGTTATCGACAAGTTCAAGGAATTGACTACGATGAGACTTTCTCTCCAGTAGCGATGTTGAAGTCCGTCCGAATCATGTTAGCAATTGCCGCATTCTATGATTACGAGATATGGCAAATGGACGTCAAAACGGCATTCCTTAACGGCTTCCTTAAGGAAGAATTGTATATGATGCAGCCGGAAGGTTTTGTCGATCCTAAGAATGCTAACAAGGTATGCAAGCACCAGCGCTCAATCTATGGGCTGGTGCAAGCATCTCGGAGTTTTAACATTCGCTTTGATGAAGTGATCAAAGCGTTTGGGCTCATACAGACTTATGGAGAAGTCTATATTTACAAGAAAGTGAGTGGGAGCTCGGTAGCATTTCTCATATTATATGTGGATGACATATTGTTGATGGGCAATGATATAGAACTCTTGGAAAGCATAAAGGCCTACTTGAATAAGTGTTTTTCAATGAAGGGCCTTGGAGAAGCTGCTTACATATTAGGCATCAAGATCTATAGAGATAAATCGAGATGCCTCGTTGGTCTTTCACAAAGCACATACCTTGACAAGATATTGAAGAAGTTCAATATGGATCAGTCCAAGAAAGGGTTCTTGCCTGTATTGCAAGGTGTGAGATTGAGCATGACTCAATGCTCGACCTCGGCAGAAGATAGAGAAAAGTTGAGTGTCATCCCCTATGCCTCGGCCATAGGTTCTATTATGTATGCCATACTGTGTACCAGACCTCTTGTGAACCTTGACATAAGTTTGGTGGGGATGTACCAAAGTGATCCCAGAATGGAACACTGGACAACGGTCAGGAACATCCTGAAGTACCTGAAAAGTACTAAGGATATGTTTCTTGTTTATGGAGGTGATGAAGAACTCGTCGTAAAGGGTTACGTCGATGCTAGCTTCGTCGCTGATCCGGATGACTCCAAGTCACAAACCGGATACGTGTATATTTTCAATGGTGGGGCAGTCAGCTGGTGCAGTTGCAAGCAAAGCGTCGTGGCGGCATCTACATGTGAAGTGGAGTACATAGCTGCTTCCGAAGCAGCGCAGGAAGGAGTCTGGATGAAGGAGTTCATCACCGACCTAGGAGTTATTCCAAGAACGTCGAGACCGATGACTCTCTTATGTGACAACACTGGAGCTATTGCCATTGCCAAGGAACCCAGGTTTCACAAGAAGACCAAGCACATCAAGCGCCGTTTCAACTCCATTCGTGATTATATTCAAGATGGAGACATAGATATTTGTAAAGTGCATACGGATCTGAATGTCGCAGATCCGTTGACTAAACCTCTTCCACGAGCAAAACATGATCAACACCAGAACTCTATGGGTGTTCGATTCATCACAATGTAACTAGATTATTGACTCTAGTGCAAGTGGGAGACTGTTGGAAATATGCCCTAGAGGCAATAATAAAATGGTTATTATTATATTTCCATGTACATGATAATTGTCTATTGTTCATGCTAAATTGTATTATTCCGAAATTGTAATACATTTGTGAATACATAGACCACAACATGTCCCTAGTGAGCCTCTAGTTGACTAGCTCATTAATCAATAGATGGTTATGGTTTCCTGACCATGGACATTGGATGTCATTGATAACACACTACTAGAAAAACGGCTATAGTTAATATGGACATTAATGGCGCACCATGTATGTGGTGCGCCACTGCTATATAGCAGTGGCGCACCAGATATAGGTGCGCCATTAATGGCCATATTACTAATGGCACACCTGTTGTGTGGTGTGTCATTACTAGTTTTGTCCTGGCCCCACACCCCTTCCCAGACTTAGCAGTGGCGCACCAGGGGATAGTGCGCCATTACTAGTTTTAACTAGTAATGGCGCACCACACCCACGGTGCGCCACTACTAGCGAAAAATCAATATTTTTTTCAAAACTAGTAATGGCGCACCACACACCAGGTGCGCCATTAGTAACCATGGTTACCAATGGCGCATTCTTAGGAGGTGCGCCATTGGTAACCTGAGAGCAGCAAGATATTTTTGACAGCCACCTACCACACTCACTTTCCCCACTTCATTCTCTCCACCTCTATCAAGCTTGGTCTCGGCTGCCTCCTCCTCACCTCATTTGCACCATAGATTCACCCAAATTAAGTGGTTAAATTTCCTTTTTTTGATAGTTAAGTAAGGGGAAAGCTTTCTTTATGTTCTAGATCTATTTTTTTTCTCCCTCCAACGTACGCACTTCTTATGGCCTAGATCTATGTATGTTTGTGGTGTTGCATATGTTTGTGTTTGCAGGTACCGGTATTCGAAATGCGATAGTTGTCAATATTTTGCCGGAATGTTGATTCATTTCCGTTTCGGCAAGAATTTGGCACTATGCATTCTTTTTGGTCCTGTTTTTAGGCAAAGTCGTGCCAATTTTTTTCTGTAAAATATCGTTTTGCTCTACCCCGCACGCGACCATGGTCCGCACGATGACCGAAGGCATCGTGAATAAGTTTTTTGAGCTCCGCGAAGGCCGAGATGCTTCAAATGAATGAGACGGAGATAAGATGTCCGTGTCGATCTTGCAAGCTGAAGAGCCTTATGGACCCGGATTCCAGATAGGTGCGGGACCACCTGCTCATGTGTGGTTTCATGGATGGCTATCGGTGGCAAGGTGATGAAGATGATTATGAAGTCGTCCATGGGGGTCGGGCAAGAAATAAGGAAGGGCAGCAAGACAATAGCAGCGAAGGGGGGCGAGAAGACGAAGAATCTCCAGGACATGATCACGAAGTAGATGCATGACACAGTCATCATGTAGAAGATGCCGGACATAATGATGAGGAAGATCAAGATGAAGGGAATGATCATGAAGATGAAGATGCCGGAGCAGACAACGATGGACGATCGATGGGCTGGATGCAGGACCCTCATATTCAAGAGCTGCTTCTCAAGCAGACGGGTAACGCAAGAGCTGCCACCCGAGAGAAAGCCAACCTGGATCAACTGGATATAGACGCGGTTACTCCATTGTATGAAGGATGCAAGACCGAGGATACCCGCCTGAAAGTAACGCTCATGGCTCTGGAGATGAAGGTAAAACACAAAATGACCGACGCATGCTTTGACGAGAACATGTCATTCTGGCACGAAAGTCTTCCCAAGGGGAACAAGTGCCCGACCAGTTTCGAGGAGGCGAAGAAAATCGTGTGTCCCTTGGATTTACCGCACGTGAAATACCATGTGTGCATGAATGATTGCATCATTTATCGGGACGAGCACGCGGAGTCTACCATATGTCCGGTGTGCGGTGTCACTCGATACAAGAAGAGGAAGAAGCTCCTCGAAAAGTGGTGTGGTACTTTCCGATCACTCCTCGTGTGTATTTGTATTTTGTGGACCCTAAGCAAGCAAAGCTCCTGCGTTGGCACGCGGATAGGGAGGAGAAGAAGCGAGAAGATGACGAAAATGATGAGGAGATAAATAAAAAAGACAAGATGCTGAGTCACCCTAGGGATGCGAGCCAGTGGCAAGCGTTGAGCTTCGAACACCCAGAATTTAGGGACGATCCAAGGAACATCATGCTGGGCGCGAGCACCGATGGAGTCAATCCATTTGGCAGCCAGAGAAGCACACATAGCACTTGGCCTGTGTTTGTGTGGATGTACAATCACCCCCCTGGATGTGCATGAAGAGGAAGTACATTCACATGAGTATGCTAGTTGAAGGGCCGAAACAACCAGGGAACGACATCAATCTGTATCTGGGGTTGCTGAAAGAGGAGCTAGACACGCTGTGGAAAATGCCAGCCAATACGTGGGATGCCGCAGCGAAAGAATATTTCCCTATGAGAGCCGCACTGCTCACGACGGTGCACGACTATCTCGGTTATGGATATGTCGCGGGGCAGGTGGTCCACGGATTTTGTGCATGCGTCAGGTGCATGGATGACACAACGTATCGCCGGCTAGATAGAGATCCCGGGTCTTTGAAAACCGTGTTCACGGGACATCAAAGGTGGCTTCGCGATGATGACGCATGGAGAAAACGCAAGGATCTGTTCGATAGTGAAACCGAACCCCGAAGACCCCCATGTATAAGGAGCGGCGAGGAAATAGACGAGCTGTTGAAAAATTGGAAAGAGTGTCCACCGCCGGGAAAGAAGCGAAAGGCGCCAGAGCCGCTGCTGAAGGTATGGAAAACGAGGTCTGTTTTCTGGGACTACTGGAAGATCCTCCGTGTGCCTCACAGCCTTGATGTCATGCATACCACGAAGAACGTGTGCGAGAGTCTGCTTGGTACCCTGCTCAGCATGCCAGAGAGGACCAAAGATGGGCCGAAAGCAAGGGCAGACTTGCAATCAATGGGCCTGAGGGAGGAGCTTCACGCAAAACGCCCTAATGATGATGATGATGATGAGGCGAAGGACACGAAAAGTCGTCACAAAGGCAAATATGACTGCCCTCCCGCGTGCTTCACTCTATGTCAGAAGGAGATCGAGCAGTTTTTCACCTGCCTCGTAGGAGTAAAATTTCCTTACAGTTACGCGGGGAAGATAAGCAGATACCTAGACTCAGCGAAGCAGAAGTTCAGCGGGATGAAGTCTCACGACTGTCACGTGTTGATGACGCAGATACTTCCAGTTGCAACCCGTGGGATCATGGACGCACACGTCCGTGAAATGCTATTTGGCCTATGCAACTTTTTCGACATCATCTCTCGGAAGTCGGTTGGTGTGAGGCAACTCAGAAGGCTATAGGAAGAGATCGTGGTGATACTACGCGAGCTTGAGATGTACTTCCCGCCCACATTCCTCGACGTTATGGTGCATCTGCTGGTCCATATCGTGGAGGATATCATCCAACTCGGGCCGACGTTCCTGCACAGCATGATGTTGTTCGAAAGGATGAATGGTGTCATCAAAGGATACGTTCACAACAGGGCATGTCTAGATGGAAGCATAGCCAAGGGCTTTCTGACCGAAGAATGCATCTCCCATTGCAAAAATTATCTAGGCATCGAGAACCCCGTTGGTCTGCCCGTCAATAGGCACCTCAGCAGGCTCGCTGGATGGGGTCACCACGAGGGTCGCTGCGAAATGCATGTCGACTTCAAGGATCGACTCGCCGACTTTGAAAGAGCAAACCTAGTCGCGCTACAACACATAGACGTGGTTGATCCTTGGGTGGTAGAGCACAAAACCTTTATTGAGAAGACGTACAATGACCGAGGCCAGCAGAGGATGGACGGAGACATAATAAAAGAGCATAACTCATGTTTCACGCGTTGGTTCAAGGAGAAGCTTCTGTCGTACCCTTTACATGAGGATTCTTCCGCGGAAGAAAAACTCATATTCGCCTTGTCACAGTGCGCTGAGCACAACCTGTTGACCTATGAGGCATACGATATCAACGGCTACACATTCTACACTGAGGAAAATGACATGAGGAGCGATTATCAGAACTCCGGGGTAACGATGGAATCCTACACCGGTAACGACAAGGACAGATACTACAGAAGGATCGAGGAGATCTGGGAGCTGAGCTACGCTGGAGAGAAGGTCCCGATGTTCCGTGTCAGATGGGCCAAGAGCGTCCTAAAAGAAGACCGGTATTTCACCACCATGGTTATACCCAAAGCCAAATTCAAGACCGTGGGCGCAAACGTCACCACGAAAAATGAGCCATGGGTACTGGCTTCCCAAGTGGACCAATGCTTCTTCATTACCGACCCGTCAAAGCCCAGTCATGTTGTCGTGAGGAGAGGCAAAAGGAACATCATCAGAATGGATGGAGTCGCCAATGAGCAAGACTTTGACAAGTACATAGACCCGAAGATGGAAGATGACGATGATGATGAAGTAGCATATACCACAAGAAGAAGCAGGACCACCCTACCAAAAGGACGTCCGTTCAAGAGAAGAACTAAAGGGGTTCCGGGGCTAAATTATTCAACCGCGAGAAAGAAGGGCAATAAGATTGTGAAAAGATAGCGAAGATCGAATCACGACGTGTTGGCCGCGTGTGTGTGTCAGTGCCAAGCTCAATTATTACATGCAACTAAATTATTACATGTATCACTTGATTTGAACCATGCATGTCATCTAATTCTAAATCTTTGCACAATGGTTTTATCACTCCATTTCCATTCTCCTTTTCTTTTATCTCAAATCTTAAATTATTACATGCAACTCAAAATCCAAAAAACTAAAAAAATTAGTAATGGCGCACCAGGAGAAGGTGCGCCATTGCTATCATGGTGTTTACGACGCACCCCTGCTGATGGCTTCTCGCCCCTCGTTGGTTACCCCAAGTGGAAGGTTTGAGATGTAGCGTAGCGGAAGTTTTCCCTTGGCAAAGATACCAAGGATCGAATCCCGTGAGACTCCGAGGGTCAACAAGAAGGTGTCAACAGCTAACGGCGCTAGATACTTAGCGGCTGACAGGACCTGGACACAGATACAAATAACTTTGCTCCCAACGAGTACAGAGTGGTTGTCAATCCCTCCGGCCTTGTCGTTTACAAAGGATCAAACACAAGAGGTAATAATGATAGGTATGACTGCAACTAGTAAATAAGAACAGAAAGTAAATAACGGGTGTGATCAATGATGGTAATATGGACCGGGGTCCCATGATGTTCACTAGTGATGTCTCTCTCCCAAAAGACGATAAAACAGCTAAGCGAGGTAAACGAATTACAGCTGGGCAATTAACAGGATTATGTGCGCAAACCAATGCTAACTATGCTGCATGAAAGGTAGAGGCTCAAAAGCATGGGCGGTACGCCAAGGCAAGTAGACCGAAATCCATCTGCATCTACTACTAATCATCCACCTTCAGATATCTATCCAGAACATCTCGCTGGTATTAAGTTGCGAGTCCCACCCATAGTGTAAACTCAAAGCAACAGACAACTTCATTAAAAGAACTTTGCGTAAAGTAAACAATCCTTGCACCCGCAAGTACAAGCGCCGTTGTTTTCCCCCTTGTGGCAACAGCACATCCCCTGGACTCATGTTTCTGTCACTCAAGCTAGTCATCGAGAGGCATGAACCAATAATCAAGCATAACGTTCCCTCTTGGAGTTACTACCTACTACTTGGCCAAAGCAATAAACAGCAACGGAGAACATGCAAGAATTACTCAAGAACATAAATATAAAAGAGGTAAATCAAATATATTACTCACACACAATCTGAACATAATCTCATAATCCATCGGATCCCAGCAAACTCATCATAGCAACAGCATAAGGATTACATATGTGCCTCGATCATGTAGGGCAGCTCACGAGGTCTAATCGATCAAGAACAAAGAGGGGAGGAGAACATCACATAGCTACTGGTCATGGACCCATGGTCCAAGGGAGACTTCTCACAACTCATCCGGGAGGCGTCCATGGTGGTGGAGAAGCTCCCGGTGGTGGTTCTCCCCTCCGGCAGGGTGCCGGGAAGAGTTCTCCTGGTGCTCCCGATCTTGGAAGCGCGGCGGCGGCGGAACAGAGATGAGATCGCGAAAGAGGGTTCCGTCCTCGAGGGTTTCGGGACGTGGTGTAAATATATGCCAAAGGGGGGCATCAGCGGAGGTAAGGGGGGCCCAAGCGCCCTCCCGGCGCGGCCAGGAGGGGGGCTGCGCCCCCAGGGCGCCTGGAGCCCTGGTGGCCCCCCTCTGGCCCTACTTTGGCCGCATGGAAGCTTCTGGAGCGTTGATTTTTTATATATTTTTCCCGGAATTTTTCTGGCAATTTAAGTAATGGGAAAACCTGAAATACAAAAACAGCAGAAAACAGAAACTGGCACTGGGGTGCACTGAGTTAATAGGTTAGTCCAAATATGATCAAAAGTGTATGGAAGTGCATAAATATCATAGCAATATCACACAAAAGAGGCATGGAGCAAGCAGAAATTATAGATACGTTTTGGACGTATCAACATACCCAAGCTTAATTCCTGCTCGTCCTCGAGTAGGTAAATGATAACAAGCATAATTTCTGTGGTGACATGCTACCAACCATACAAGAACTTTTCACTGTCACATGACAAATGCTTACTGAGATAATGAATCTGTAGTAATTAAGTTGCCTCATGAGAATATCACAAAGAACTGAAAGTTTTACAATATGATACTGAAGCATCAAATAGATTTGTAGTGAGCATGGTGTGCAAACATGACAAAGTGATACCTCACTTGCCCCCTTTAGTAAAGCAAAACATAAATGCAGGGGCACCTCCAAAGTTTAAGTGACGACTAGATACAATGATTTCAGAATAAACGATATCATAATCATGCAGAAGACATTGGTACTTTGGGACAATGCACATTACACTCAGAATGACAATCATGCTCTCAATAGTTGGTGCTTTAAAGAAAGAAGGTGGAGACTCTCGAACCGTGGCTTTTGATGGCAAGGTTGAAAACATGTGGTCGGAAACAAAAACTAAACATGTACCAGAGCTCTTGGTTTTTGAAAACAGAGGTAAAAATTATTTTTGGGATATGCATATTTCGTCAACGAATGCTAGTAGATAACTCAATTACTTCTCGAACTGGACAAGTTTCGAGGAACGGCTCCCGTACAGGGACGATTACATCCCCTTAATCTCCTTTGTTTATCACTGCCAAAAGTTTTCTGATTTCTCATGAACAAAGCATGAAGGAGGGTTTGTTTGTTGTATTATCTTTTATGAGCCGGGCGCACTCAATGCCAGTTCCTTCTCGTATTAGGGGTTTGCAGATTAGACATGCAATCCCGGGGTGAAACTTGTCCGACTTAAAAAGATCATGAATTAACTACTACTTCCTCATGAGCTAAAACAGAGGCACAAAAGAGAAATGCTTTTGATTAATTTCGAGATGGTACATGAAAGTCTTCGTTAGGAATGGCAAGTAAATACCATGTATAGGAAGGTATGGTGGACTCATATGGCATAACTGGTTTAAAGGATTTTGGATGCACAAGCAGTCAGTCCGCTAAGTACAGGCGAAGGTTAGCAAAAGACTGGGAGCGACCAACTAAGAGAGCAATGACGGTCATAATCATGCAGAGCGACAAAGCAACATTGAATCGGGCATGGAAGTTATATCGCTACTCAGAAATTAAAGATCATCAAGGCTTGATAGACTTTCTTTACAGTCTTAAATATGCGTGAGCATATGCCAAGTCAATCAAAATAAATTCTTGGAGGAAGATATCACTAAACCATACCACATCATAGGCAAACAAATCATGTTGGTACTCCAATAACACATTGAGAACCCCCCAGCTATTTGAGACTAGCCATAGGAAAACATGAACTACTAAGCACCATTATGCACATAGCATTTTTATCATAGACATATCAACCAGTGCCACGGAAGCCAACTCTCTTAACAAGATAAGCATGATAACTCAAGAGAGTTCCAGAAGCAACCAACTAAACAAGAGCTCTTTTAAAAAGAAAAGCATGAAAACTAAGAGCTAAACATGAAAGTAGCTATTGAAAGACAAAGAACATACACAACAAAGATAAACATGAAAATCCTATGTTATGTTCTAGGTTGAAGTGGAGCGTGTTTTTCTCACACACAAAGAAAGCTGGGTTCTAACTCGTTATGAAAAGCAAGCAAAGCTAAAGAAAACTAAAAAGGAAACTAAAAGCAAGACGCTCCAAGCATAGCACATAACACATGAAGTGATTAAAATATAGTGGAACGAAAGACGAACTGATAATTGTTGATGGAGAAGGGGATGCACGGGGGCATCCCCAAGCTTAGACGCTTGAGTCTTCTTGAATATTTCTTGGGGTGCACGGGGGCATCCCCAAGCTTGAGCGTTTGACACTCCTCAATCTTTTTATCATCTTCCCTCGCACACTTGAAAACTCTCTTCATACATAACTCATCATAATCTGATTAGCGAGGTTAGTACCCATAATAAAATGACTTTTCCCTATTGGAAATAAGGATAATCTTGAAGATCTACTGTTTCTCAAGATTGCCAAAAGGTTTTTGCAAAGAAAAAGCAAGCTCAAGATTTGCAAAACGAAGAAAAGGCAAAACAGGACAGAATCTGTGAAAAACAGACCAGCAGGTAGTAAATAATTTTTTCGGGGCACTTCTGCAACTCAAATCAAAAAACTCAGAACAGACGCTCGAAAGCCAATTATATAGAGCACGCTTTCGAAAAAATTCAGACCAAAAAGATAATCTGGTGATTTTATACGAATTTTTCTGTCCAAGGACAAAATCTGTTTCCTGGACAGCACGTCACAACTTTTGAACTTTCTTGCAATCAGAGGCTAAATTTGGCACAAAGCTGAAAAGTAAAGATACAATGATGATGCTACTGTAGTAACAAACATCAAGACACAACAAAAGCAAAATAAAATTTTATTCATTGTGGGCTGCCTCCCAAAAGCGCTTTCTTTTATGCCTTTAAGCTAGGCATAATGCAAAGAGATCAAGTTTTATCAAGAGTAAAAGAATAGCTAGCCCGTATAACGGACTCAAAAGGTAACTTAATCTTCTTTCTAGGGAAGTGATCCATCCCTTTCTTGAGAGGAAATTGGAATTTTATATTCCCCTCTTTCATGTCAATGATAGCACCAACGGTGCGTAGGAAAGGACGTCCCAAAATAATTGGACAAGAAGGTTCACATTCAATATCCATAATAGTAAAATCAACTGGAACATAATTGTCATTGACAATGATAAGAACATCGTCGATCCTCCCCAAAGGTTTCTTTATGGAAGAATCAACAAGACGAACACCAAAAGAACAAGAATCAAAAGGTTTCAATTTAAGCATATCATATATTCTTTTGGGCATAACGGAGGTACTAGCTCCAACATCACATAAAGCATAGCAAGAGAAGTTATTCAACTTAATTTTAATCGTAGGATCCCAACCATCTTCTAGCTTTCTAGGTATGGAGGCTTCTACCCTAAGTTTCTCCTCCCTAGCTTTGATGAGAGCATTAGTGATATGCTCCGTGAAGGCAAGATTGAGCGTGCTAGTGTGGGGATCCTTAGCCATTCTTTGTAAAAAGGTGACAACTTCTGAGAGACTACAATTATAAAAATCAATTTTATCATTATTGAGCAGAACTGTAGTGTCATCTTCTTTGTTTGAATTGCTCTCTATTATAAGAGTTTGAACGTCTTCCCAAGTTTGGGGAAGTACAGGAGCAACTTTAAACTGAGGCTCATACTTTTTTCCTGGAAGACCATGCCAAGGGCATAACTCTCCATTAAAACTAACATAATAACAAGGTTTATTACTTTTGTAGATCCCGACAGTGGTGATTGGCGTGATGGAAGAAGGGGTGTACTCCTCCCATTTAGTGTTTTTGGTGGAACCCATAACAGCAGCAAGCAAGATAACTATTTTTGTGATTTTTGATAGAAGATACTAAAGCAAAACTGAAAGGTAAACTAACAAGACTAAAAAGCAAAGGTAAAAGATAGCGTGCAACTCCCCTATCTTGAAGAGTGGAGTCCCCGGCAACGGCGCCAGAAAGACTCTTGCTGATGGCTTCTCGCCCCTCGTTGGTTACCCCAAGTGGAAGGTTTGAGATGTAGCGTAGCGGAAGTTTTCCCTTGGCAAAGATACCAAGGATCGAATCCCGTGAGACTCCGAGGGTCAACAAGAAGGTGTCAATAGCTAACGGCGCCAGATACTTAGCGGCTGACAGGACCTGCACACAGATACAAATAACTTTGCTCCCAACGAGTACAGAGAGGTTGTCAATCCCTCCGGCCTTGTCGTTTACAAAGGATCAAACACAAGAGGTAATAATGATAGGTATGACTGCAACTAGTAAATAAGAACAGAAAGTAAATAACGGGTGTGATCAATGATGGGAATATGGACCGGGGTCCCATGATGTTCACTAGTGATGTCTCTCTCCCAAAAGACGATAAAACAGCTAAGCGAGGTAAACGAATTACAGCTGGGCAATTGACAGGATTATGTGCGCAAACCAATGCTAACTATGCTGCATGAAAGGTAGAGGCTCAAAAGCATGGGCGGTACGCCAAGGCAAGTAGACCGAAATCCATCTGCATCTACTACTAATCATCCACCTTGAGATATCTATCCAGAACATCTCGCTGGTATTAATTTGCGAGTCCCACCCATAGTGTAAACTCAAAGCAACAGACAACTGCATTAAAAGAACTTTGCGTAAAGTAAACAATCCTTGCACCCGCAAGTACAAGCACCGTTGTTTTCCCCCTTTTGGCAACAGCACATCCCCTAGACTCATGTTTCTGTCACTCAAGCTAGTCATCGAGGGGCATGAACCCACAATCAAGCATAACGTTCCCTCTTGGAGTTACCACCTACTACTTGGCCAAAGCAATAAACAGCAACGGAGAACATGCAAGAATTACTCATGAACATAAATATAAAAGAGGTAAATCAAATATATTACTCACACACAATCTGAACATAATCTCATAATCCATCGGATCCCAGCAAACTCATCATAGCAACAGCATAAGGATTACATATGTGCCTCGATCATGTAGGGCAGCTCACGAGGTCTAATTGATGAAGAACAAAGAGGGGAGGAGAACATCACATAGCTACTGGTCATGGACCCATGGTCCAAGGGAGACTTCTCACAACTCATCCGGGAGGCGTCCATGGTGGTGGAGAAGCTCCCGGTGGTGGTTCTCCCCTCCGGCAGGGTGCCGGGAAGAGTTCTCCTGGTGCTCCCGATCTTGGAAGCGCGGCGGCGGCGGAACAGAGATGAGATCGCGAAAAAGGGTTCCGTCCTCGAGGGTTTCGGGACGCGGTGTAAATATATGCCAAAGGGGGGCATCAGCGGAGGTAAGGGGGGGCCAGGCGCCCCCCCCCCCCGGCGTGGCCAGGAGGGGGCCGCGCCCCTAGGGCACCTGGAGCCCTGGTGGCCCTACTTTGGCCGCATGGAAGCTTCTGGAGCGCTGATTTTTTATATATTTTTCCCGGAATTTTTCTGGCAATTTAAGTAATGGGAAAACCTGAAATACAAAAACAGCAGAAAACAGAAACTGGCACTGGGGTGCACTGAGTTAATAGGTTAGTCCAAATATGATCAAAAGTGTATGGAAGTGCATAAATATCATAGCAATATCACACAAAAGAGGCATGGAGCAAGCAGAAATTATAGATACGTTTTGGACATATCAACCCCTAAAATGGTGCGCCATTGATATACCCATTTTTATGGCGCACCCCTAAAAGGTGCGCCATTGCTAACCCTCCCCCCACGAAAATATCGCCTCTCCATGGATCCCGCACACACTGCTCGCTCACATCTTCCCCTCTCCCTGGTCTTGTCCTGTGAAGCCGTCGTCGCCGCCGTCCCCGCCACCAGGCCCCGTTGCCCCCTTCGCCGGCCGGAATCTCGCCTACGCCAGAAGATCCGGACGTCCAAGGCTGACTCTCGCCGGATCCCCATCCCATCCCGTCCCGTCCGCGGCGGAGACCAGCTCACCCTCTCGCCTGCGCGGCGACACGACGCGGTAGCCACGCGACGTCGCTGTCCACTCCGCCGTCGCCTGATTCTGCCCAGCTTCGGTTCGGTACTGCCTCCTCCTCCTCCTCCTCCTCCTCCTCTCCCGTCCGGTCTCGGTTCCTCCATTGTTTCTTGGGCGCGCCTCTTTTAGCGCGGCTCCGTTGTTGTCCTTGTCCTCACATTTCTCTCTTCTCCAGCGGTTGGGTTGCCAAGGTCGTCCGCCGCCGCCGCCGGAGGAGGTCGGGGAAGGAATCCACCAGCCAGCCGTCCACGCCGCGCGCCATGCTCCAGTGACGGACGTCGGCTTCTCCACGGCGCAAACCATTGGGCAGGTGTGCGCGACAAATCCCCCATTTCTTCCCTTCCACCGCGGTGGCTCGTTGCTCCCCAAATGTTGGGGCTCCAAATTTCCTGGATTTGTAACTGCTCCCACTGCCATGGAGCTTCTTCTACCCTTCGCCTCCCTGCTCCAGGATTTTTTGATGATATCTCGCTTTCAATTCCCTGGCTGAGGATTATCTCATTGCCACATGTAGTTTGCTTCTAGCCCAGAGGTAACAAGGATCAGGGGACAGATAGATAGGGTCACATCTTAGATATGGTTGATTCATTAGGAGAGGGTGTCTGCTTCATTTGCGGGAATGTACTGCCATGAGTGCTTATGTGTGTACAGTTTTTAGAAAAAATACATCTTTGGCTATGCAGAAAGTGGAGGTCTTGAGATAGAGCCTTTCCCAAATCTCTAAGAGAGATGGAGGCCTTGTGTTCCTAGAGGATTAATTTCCGTTTCTCCTAAAATGTTGATTAATTTCCGTTTCGGTTGAGAATGGGGCACTCCTAGGTCAAGAAAATTAGCAAAGGTCATGCCCGATTTTCTTGACCTAGAAGGTGCCCGATTCTCAACCGAAACAAAAATTAATCAACATTTATAGACAATGTTATTTCTACAAAGCAAATATTTCTAAGTGGCTTTTATAGTTTTCCCTTAAGTTGAAATGCAAACTATTTTTCTTCCTAGGATAGAAAATATATAACCTCCAATAGTGCACTTAGTAGGATAGCAATAGTGCACTTGGAACAATCTTTTGGGTTAAGGGGTGTTTATAACCTGTAATGTGAAAATATATAGGATAGAAGAATAGATACTAACCTGATCTCATCCAATAACTCTAGTAGCCTTTTTCCTATTTAGAGCGAACAAGGCCGACAACGATGAGGCCGGCGGTTCGGGCAAGCCATTCTGGGAGCTGCCGCAGGAGATGGAGGAAGAACCTCACCGCGATGAGGACGGCGCGAAAGACACCGATCCCAACTACACAACCCCTAGTGCCTTCGGGGATGACACCACTGATGGTGCCGCCGAGGATGCCACCACTGATGATGGCAGCGAATGCACAGATGGCAGCCAACCAAAGAGGCAACGGAAGGACCGGCGCCCGAACGTGCTCAACACCATCAAGGAGGAATTTACTGAAGTGGCCTCCAGTGGGCATCCAACGGTGCCCAAAGAATTAGTCAGTGGGTACGCGGGACAACTCGGGTGCATTCTCCGGAGCACCGTCTCGATCAACACCGACAACCTAAGGCATCGTGACCGAGGGAATTTGTGCAACCTCCTCTTCACGAAGCTACACGAACGATACAAGTTCCCCGGTGACTTCGCAAACACATGCCTCTCAAGGAATAAAGTGAACAGTGCCGCCCTCACGGAGATGAGCACGGCCCTGGCTACTTGGAGAGCCGCGGTGAAGAGAAGGATTCTAAGTGGTGATAGTTATGAGAAGATCAAGGAGACAAATCCTTCGATCAGTGAAGCTGGCTACCTGGAGTTCAAGATCAAGTACGAGAGCAACGCATCCGCGGAATCAAGTCAGTGGGGGAAAGATGTGCGGGACTTGAACTTAGGGGTCCACAAACTCGGTCCCGACGGTTACAGAGTGGCGGAACCTAAAAGGGACAAGGAGGATGCGGAGCGTGCCGAGCAAGGCCTACCGCCCCTCTTCAATAAATACCCTGAAAAGCAGACCAGGAAATATGTCAGGGCCCGGTACAAGGTGGACTCGGTAACAAAGGAGCTTACCACAGATCCGAAGGTGAAGGTGCTTGAGCTTGTTCTAGTAAGGAATACATCCCCGCATAATTAGCTCCATATGGTTGCATTCTAATTAATGAAGCCAAATTTCTAAATGGTTCACGTTCCTTCCGCAGGAAACTGAAAGCAGTAGCACGGGGTCTCAGAGCTCCCCGTCTGCCCCTTGGGACACCACTTTAAATAGGGCGTTGAACGTAATGAAACACAAGGATAAGTTCAGTAAGCCGTCATCAGCTAGTCGTGTGGCAGGCAAAGGCTTGTCCACGAAATGGTCGGAATACTATAAGGCTAGGCGAAAGGAGCGAAAGACCAGCTCGGAAAGCCAGCAGTGCGAGGTTAAAGAACTCAAGGCACAAGTGGTGCGGATTCCAGAGATAGTCCAAGAGAAAGTGCGAGACCAAGTAGGAGCGACGATCACCGCCATTATGCCTTCCTTGCTTAAGGGGCTGCGGGGGTGGATTGCGGGCGGCCAACAGGGGCGCCCCCGATTCCCAGCTTTGCCGGTAGCAACTCGCACAATGTGCCGGCATTGGTGTCTCCGGCGTCGGCGCCGGCATTGGAGCTTAATGCAGCCGGGTGTGGAAAGAATACGCCGGCCAGCACCTCGGCAGCAAGTGTCCCCTCCATCACTTGCACGCCCGCCGTTGGCGGTGCCTTGACATTAGCCGAGCTCGACGCCATCACGGTAACTAAGCCTCGGCCAATGACTTCATCTCCATGCCTTTGACTAGGCATCCCTAACGCCCTACATGTTTTCGCAGGGCGCCGCCAACGTTCCATGCACTCTCCTGCACTTCGTGGACGGTGAGTTGATCGATGTGGCCAAGGCCAAAATCATTGAACCGGGCAACCGCGTGTTCCACAGTAATCCGATGCCACCCACCGTGTATAGGGTTCAACTGGTTCGGGTGCTGCGGGGCTGCGACGATTTGTTACCTCCTTATCGACCCCCTGGGGCCGACGAAGATGATGTGATGACCCTCAGCGCCTGCTTAAACTGGTCCATGCTTTGGCCGAAGAGCCAGATTCATTTGAGGGCAGGGGACACCACCCCACAGACAACATCGCCAGTCGTGTCGGCGCCAAGCCGTGGCAAGACCGCCGCAACGCTACCGCCGTCAGCTGATCCGGACATGCATATGGCACAGGATCCGGACAACGACGATGGTACATTTTCCAACGTCGATAAGTACATCAACGAACATGGGTACGGTGACGAATTCTTGGGGCCCCCTTCTCAAGAACCCAACCCTGCAAAAGACGATCGCGATCTAGCTGGTACCGCAGAGAAACCCAATGGCAACAAGCGTCGTATGGCGTTCAGTTCTCAGGAGACGCCTCCAGCTGCCGCCTTCACCGAACTCAAATAGCCGAGGTGCGAAATATTATCAGCCCCAACACACTCAAGAAGGTGGTCTCTGAGCAGAACTCGATCCCATTATAGCAGAAGAAGCAGAAGGGACGGAAAAGAAAAAATAACAAGGGTGCGAGCCAGCCGGCACCGAGTACGATCCGTGCTCAGGACGGGCCACCAATACCTAAGGATATCTCGAGGAGGGTGCATGTGGCGGGTAGGCCGATGCTACCAACTAATCTGCTCAATGCTGCAACCGGTGCTATGCGGAGTCTGCATGACTGTGTTCCTTATATGGAGAAGCGGCGTCTCTGCGAGAATGATGTGGCATACCCGGTTTTCGTGGCCAAGGTGCCAGAGGGAAAGGGCTCTGTCGATAGCTCCATCGGGCGTATGATCGTCCTGTGGTTTGATGACATCTTTGCTATGTTTAACCTTCATCCGCTGCAGTACACCTTCATTCGGCTATTTTCGCTCAGTATGAAATGTGGATCATTAGAGACGAGACCCCGGACATCGTGATAGTCGACCCCTTCTACATGCGTGCCAAGATCTTGGGCGGTGCTGGGGACCGGCAAGTCACGAGTTCATACCTCGAAGTCATCATTCTGGCAAACCCAGATAAGGATAACTTCCTCATGCCTTAATTTTCTGAGTAAGTCATCCCCTCACCGCCCAGTAACGTATGATTTCTTAGATTTCAATCGTTCTTTTGTTTCTAACATTCCATGTTTTGTGCAGTGACACACATTGCACACTCATCCTCCTAAGCCCGAAATATTCCATGGCCACGTATTTCGACTCGGACCATCAGTCGCAGAAAGACTACACAAATTTGAAGAAAGTTCTTGATGATGCTCTCCCCAGCTACGGGAAATCTGGAGGCACCTTCAGGAGGCCAATTTGTAGGTACGGCAAGCACGTGTTCACCCACGTAACGATGTTCCCATGCGTCAAGCAGCCGCCTGGCAGTCAGAAGGATGCCTACTATGCCCTCCATCACATGCGGGCGATCGTACGGAACCATAATCACCTTATGCCACCAAGTGATCTCAAAGAATGGGACGCACGCTTGTGGGCAATCCAGGACGAGGACATCAGACAAGAATTCTTTCGCATCCAGTCGGAGTTTGCGGAAATTATCTATCAAGATGTCCTTAGTACCTCGGGGTAGTTCTACCTCAAATATCAACCGTCCAACAGTGAAATAAAAACAACACTACAAATGCAGGCTGACAACGACCGCACATTCATGACCATCACGAAAGACGGCGGCTTAATCCACGCTCTGGTCCCTGAGTCGAGTCGAAAGCAGTATTGATGCTATGTAGTTCTAAAATATTGATTATCTCATGTTGTAATTAAACTTTAATGAACTTGTATGTCTCTTTAGTTTGGACAGTCGTTCAACTTATATGTAATCGATGCTATTTATTAGTAGGACCATGAATCGTGCTATTAATGTGTTGCTTTTCTCTTCTGATCCTTTTGTTGCATACTTATATATTGCTTATATATTATCTTTGAATTGCTACTAATGTTTTGTTTGTCTAGTGCATAGAGATACTGTCGTATGTCGTGTACAAGGGTGAGGTTCCCGGAGTCTACGACAACCAGGAGGAGTGTCGGAGACAGGTTCACCGTTTCACTGGTAACAGTTACAAAGGGTACACCACTAGGGCGGAGGCGGAAGCTAGATACACGCGCTATGTAGAGGGAGAGAGGAGGGAGCAGAGGAGGAACCGGATGAAGATCAGTTTCATCGCGATGATGCTCATCGTGACCGCAACCCTCTTCTATGTGATGGTAGCTTAGATATCGACTTGTAATGTGAAGACAAACTCGCTACTCGCGGTCTCGAGACTTGTAATGTTCTAACTTTGTTTGGTATTTTGAATTCGGAGACTAATATGATGAATTATATTCAGAGACTAATCTTCTATTGTATTCGATAAATATGCTGCTTATATGATGTGTTGTTTATATTCTATGATATAATGTATTTTGTAACCTGTGCAAATATCAGAAAAGCAAAAAATAATAATTCCTAATATTCATAGTAGTGGCGCACCTTATTGCACTTTAGTGGCGCACAGAAATAAACACACCAGTGGCGCATTACCTAAAAGTGCGCCATTAGTAACCCAGAGCAGTGGCGCACTTCTAGGCCTAGTAATGGCGCACATTAGCTGCGCCATTAGTGTCTGGGATAGTAATGGCGCACCAGGTGGTGCGCCACTGTTATGTAGATTAACAGTGGCGCACCGGGCGTGCGCCATTACTATTTATTAGTAGTGGTGTGATAATATTGGCGCACCTATAGTGCGCCATTAATAGCAAAAACAGGTGCGCCACTAACAGCCTTTTTCCAGTAGTGACGGGATCACATCATTAGGAGAATGATGTGATGGACAAGACCCAATCCTAAGCATAGCACAAGATCGTGTAGTTCGTGTGCTAAAGCTTTTCCAATGTCAAGTATCTTTTCCTTAGACCATGAGATTGTGCAACTCCCGGATACCGTAGGAGTACTTTCGGTGTGCCAAACGTCACAACGTAACTGGGTGGCTATAAAGGTACACTACGGGTATCCCCAAAAGTATCTGTTGGGTTGGCATGAATCGAGACTGGTATTTGTCACTCCGTATGATGGAGAGGTATCTCTGGGCCCACTCAGTAAGACATCATCGTAATGAGCTCTATGTGACCAAGGAGTTAGTCATAGGATGATGTGTTACAGAACATGTAAAGAGACTTACTGGTAACGAGATTGAACAAGGTATCGGGATATCGATGATCGAATCTCGGGCAAGTACTATACCAATAGACAAAGGGAATTGTATACGGGATTGATTGAATCCCCGACATCGTGGTTCATCCGATAAGATCATCGTGGAACATGTGGGAGCCAACATGGGTATCCAGATCCCGCTGTTGGTTATTGGCTGGAGAGATGTCTTGGTCATGTCTGCATGGTTCCCGAACCCGTAGGGTCTACACACTTAAGGTTCGATGACGCTAGGGTTATAGGGAATGTATGTACGTGGTTACCGAATGTTGTTCGGAGTCCCGGATTAGATCCTGGACATCACGAGGAGTTTCGGAATGGCCTGGAGGTAAACAATTATATATAGGAAGTGAGGATTTGGCCACCGGAAGTGTTCCGGGCATCACCGGTAATGTACCGGGACCACCGGAAGGGTTCCGGGGGTCCACCGGGAGGGGCCACGAGCCCCGGAGGCTTGCGTGGACCAAGAGTGGGAAGAGACCAGCCCCTACGTGGGCTGGTGCGCCTCCCACAAGGGCACAAGGCGCATGGAAGAGAAGAGGGGAAACCCTAGGCACAAATGGGCCTAAGGCCCACCTAGGGCGCCCCCCCTCTCTCCCCCTCTGCCCCGCCCCCTGCCCCCCCAAACCCATCTAGGGTTGGCCGCACCCCCTAGGGGGAAACCCTACATGGGGGTGCACCCCCCTCCCCTTACCCTATATATAGCGGGGGTTTTGGGGCTGCCAAACATGAGTTCATCTCCCTCCCGGCGCAGCCCTACCTCTCCCCCTCCTCGTCTCTCGTAGTGCTTGGAGAAGCCTTGCTGGAGTACCACGCTCCTCCACCACCACCACGCCATCATGTTGCTGCTGGACGGAGTCTTCCCCAACCTCTCCCTCTCTCCTTGCTGGATCAAGGCGCGGGAGATGTCACCGGGTTGCATGTTTGTTGAACGTGGAGGCACCGTTGTTCGGTGCTTAGATCAGATTCGGCCGCGATCTGAATCGCTTCGTGTACAACTCCACCAACCGCGTTCTTGCAATGCTTCCGCATCGGGATCTTCAAAGGTATGAAGATGCACTCCGCTCTCGTTGTTAGTCACTCCATGGATTGATTTTGGTGATGTGTAGAATTTTTTTTTGAATTTCTACAATGATCCGCAACATCGATCGTCCCAGGTTGGGTTAGCTCTGGATCCCATGAGATGCCCCATATGGTGGTGGCTAGTCCTATTTATAGAGGTCCGGGTCCTCTTCCCAAATATTGAGCGGGAAGGATCCGACAACAGCCAAGTTTGAAGGGGGACAGCTAGTACAAGCTATCCTGACAAAAGGTGGTCTTCGCCTGCCAAAGGCTCTGGTGGTGACGCCGCTGCGGGCTTCATGGTGACCTTCGCTCTGTCGTCCTGCTAGTCCTGGTCTTATTGCACCGATATGGAAACCTTTGCCTGACGCATCGGGCCTCTTCGCCTGTGCTTGTCCCTTTAGCACCAAAGAGGAAACTGGCATCCTGCGCCCGCTAGCGCCCGCCTGGCCTTGGTCATCATGGCTCACGTCACAGGAACCTCATGAGGTGCCCCTTGCCTTGATATCTCTGCTCCTCTGGAGCTAGCCTAGTGAGGCCGCCCCGCGGGAGGTCTTGCGTCGTCCGCCTCGCGAGGCTTGGCCCCTCACGAGGGTCTTGAATGGTTGTTGATGAAGTTGGGCCGTACCAGGCCGCTGGATGAGCCATGCCCTGGGCAGAAGGCAGGCAAGTCCGGGTACCCCCGTTCCGAGGATGCCGACAGTAACCCCTAGGGCCAAGATGCGCTAAGACTCGGCTTTGCGGCGAAGCCAAGTGTCAAGTGCGGAGCGCTGCGGGGCCCAAAAGCTTGTGGCCTTGCTACTTCTCGAGCTTGCGTTGTGTTCCCTCGAAGAGGAAAGGGTGATGCAGCACAGTAGCGTAAGTATTTCCCTCAGTTTTTTAGAACCAAGGTATCAATCCATTAGGAGACCATGCGCGAGTCCCTCGCACCTGCACAAACAAATAAGAACCTCGCAACCAACGCGATAAGGGGTTGTCAATCCCTTCACGGTCACTTACGAGAGTGAGATCTGATAGATAGGATAGGATAATATTTTTGGTATTTTTGGTATTAGAACAGAAAGTAAATAAAGCAAATTAAAGTAGATGGAAGATTAATATGATGAGAATAGACCCGGGGGCCATAGGTTTCACTAGTGGCTTCTCTCATGATAGCAGAATTCTACGGTGGGTGAACAAATTATTGTCGAGCAATTGATAGAAAAGCGCATAGTTATGAGAATATCTAGGCATGATCATTGTATATAGGCATCACGTCCGTGACAAGTAGACCGAAACAATTCTGCATCTACTACTATTACTCCACACATCGACCGCTATCCAGCATGCATCTAGAGTATTAAGTTCATAAGAACAGAGTAACTCCTTAAGCAAGATGACATGATGTAGAGGGATAAAATCAAGCAATATGATATAAACCCCATCTTTTTATCCTCGATGGCCACAATGCTATACGTGCCTTGCTGCTCCTACTGTCACTGGGAAAGGACACCGCAAGATTGAACCCAAAGCCAAGCACTTCTCCCATTGCAAGAACTATAGATCTAGTAGGCCAAACCAAACCAATAATTCGAAGAGACTTGCAAGGATATTATAATCATACATATTAGATTTCATAAAAGAATCCAATATTGTTCATAGATAATCTTGATCATAAACCCACAATTCATCGGATCTCGACAAACACACTGCAAAAAGATTACATCGAATAGATCTCCTCGAAGATCGAGGAGAACTTTGTATTGAGATCCAAAGAGAGATAAGAAGCCATCTAGCTAATAACTATGGACCCAAAGGTCTGTGGTAAACTACTCACAACTCATCGGAGAGGCTATGGTGTTGATGTAGAAGCCCTACGTGATCGATACCCCCTCCGGCGGAGCTCCGGAACAGGCCCCAAGATGGGATCTCACAGGAACAGAAGGTTACGGAGGTGGAATTAGGGTTTCTTCGTGCTCTCCGATGTTTTTAGGGTATATGGGTATATATAGGAGGAAAAAGTACGTCGATGGAGCAACATGGGGCCCACGAGGGTGGGGGCGCGCCTACTCCCCTGGGCGCCCCTGCCCCTCGTGGACACCTCGTTTCTTCTCTGTCTTGTACTCCAAGTCTCTCGTGAAGATATTGTTCCAAAAATAACTCTCCCGAAGGTTTCATTCCGTTTGGACCCCGTTTGATATTCCTTTTCTGTGAAACACTGAAATAGGCAAAAAACAACAATTTGCACTGGGCCTTGGGTTAGTAGGTTAGTCCCAAAAATAATATAAAAGTGTATAATTAAGCACATTAAACATCCAAAACAGAATATATAATAGCATGGAACAATAAAAATTATAGATACGTTGGAGACGTATCAAGCATCCCCAAGCTTAATTCTTGGTCGTCCTCGAGTAGGTCAATGATAAAAACAAAAATTTTGATGTGGAATGCTAACCAACATAATTCTCAAAGTAATTCTCTTTATTGTGGCATGAATGTTTAGATCCGAAAGATTCAAGACAAAAGTCTATATTGACATAAGAATAATAATACTTCAAGCATACTAACCAAGTAATCGTGTCTTCTCAAAATAACATGGCCAAAGAAAGTTATCCCTACAAAATCATATAGTCTGGCTATGCTCTATCTTCATCACACAAAATATTTAAATCATGCACAACCCCGGTTTCAGCCAAGCAATTGTTTCACACTTTAATTCTTTCAAACCTTTCAACTTTCACGCAATACATGAGCGTGAGCCATGGATATAGCACTATGCGGAATAGAGTGGTGGTTGTGGAGAAAACAAAAGAAGAAAATAGTCTCACATCAACTAGGCGTATCAATGGGCTATGGAGATGCCCATCAATAGATATCAATGTGAGTGAGTAGGGATTGCCATGCAACAGATGCACTAGAGCTATAAGTGTATGAAAGCTCAACAAAAGAAACTAAGTGGGTGTGCATCCAACTTGCTTGCTCATGAAGACCTAGGGCATTTGAGGAAGCCCATTGTTGGAATATACCAGCCAAGTTCTATAATGAAAATTCCCACTATTATATGAAAGTGACAAAACAAGAGACTCTCTATCATGAAGATTATGGTGCTACTTTGAAGCACAAGCGTGGAAAATGATAGTAGCATTGTCCCTTCTCTCTTTTTTGGAGGGGCTTTTCTTTTTTTTAGCCCCCCTCTCTTTTTTATGGGCATCTCTTTTTTTGGCATTTCTCTCCCTTTTTTTTGTTTCCTCATACGGAACAATGCTCTAATAATGAAGATCATCACACTTTTTATTTACTTACAGCTCAAAGATTACAACTCAAAGCTAGAACAATATATGACTCTATGTGAATGATGATGATGAAGCATGTTATATGAATGGAACGATGGAACGTTTCATGGCAATATATCTCAGAATGGCTATGGAAATGCCATGATAGGTAGGTATGGTGGCTGTTTTGAGGAAGGTATATGGTGGGTGTATGGTACCGGCGAAAGTTGTGCGGTACAAGAGAGGCTAGCAATGATGGAAGGGTGAGAGTGTGTATAATCCATGGACTCAACATTAGTCATAAAGAACTCATATACTTATTGCAAAAATCTACGAGTTATCTAAACAAAGTATTCAATGCATGCTCCTAGGGGAAGGGTTGGTAGGAGTTAACCATCGCGCGATCCCGACCTCCACACAAAGGATGACACTCAATAAATAAATCATGCTCCAACTTCATCACATAACGGTTCACCATACGTGCATGCTACGGGAATCACAAACATTAACACGAGTGTTTCTAAAATTCACAATTACTCCACTAGCATGACTCTAATATCACCATCCTCATATCTCAAAACAATCATCAAGTATCAAACTTCTCATAATATTCAATGCACTTGTATGAAAGTTTTTACTATACTCATCTTGGATCCCTATTATATTAGGACTAGTTTTTTAACCAAAGCACATTACCATGCTGTCCTAAGAGACTCTCAAATAGATATAAGTGAAGCATGAGAGATCAATAATTTCTACAAAATAAACCACCACCGTGCTCTAAAAGATATAAGTGAAGCACACAGAGCAAAACTATCTAGCTCAAAAGATATAAGTGAAGCACATAGAGTATTCTAATAAATTCTAAATCATATTTATCTCTCTCAAAAGGTGTGTCTATCGAGAATGATTGTGGCAAACTAAAAAGCAAAGACTCAAATCATACATGACGCTCCAAGCAAAACACATATCATGTGGTGAATAAATATATAGTCTCAAGTAAAGTTACCGATAGATGAAGAAGAAAGAGGGGATGCCTTCCCGGGGCATCCCCAATCTTAGGCTTTTGGTTGTCCTTGAATTTTACCTTGGGGTGCCTTGGGCATCCCCAAGCTTAGGATTTTGCCACTCTTTGTTCCATTGTCCATCAAATCCATACACAAAACTTGAAAACTTCACAACACAAAACTTAGCCAAAAATCTCGTGAGCTCCGTTAGTATAAAAAAACAAACCACCACTGAAAGGTACTATAATGAACTCATTATTTGTTTATATTGGTGTTAAACCTACTGTATTCCAACTTCTCCATGATTCATACCCCCCGATACTACTCATAGATTCATCAAAATAAGCAAACAACACACGAAAAACAGAATCTGTCAAAACAGAACAGTGTGTAGTAATATGTAACTTTCAAATACTTCTGTAATCTAAAAAAATGAAATAAATTGGTGGACGTGAGGAATTCGTCTATTAATCATCTGCAAACAGAATCAACTAAAAAGCACTCTCCAGTAAACAATGACAGCCAAACTCGTGAGCGCTAAAGTTTTTGTTTTTTACAGCATGATCACATAAACTTCACACAAGTCTTCCCAAAGGTTCTACTTGGCACAAACACTAATTAAAACACAAAACCACATCTAAATAGAAGCTAGATGCAATATTTATTCCTAAACAGAAGCAAAAACAAAATCATAAAATTGGGTTGCCTCCCAACAAGCGCTATCGTTTAACGCCCCTAGCTAGGCACGATACAAGAATATATCTAGGTATTGCCATCTTTGGTAGGCAATCCATAAGTGCCTCTCATAATAGATTCATAAGGTAATTTGATTTTATTTCTAGGAAAGTGTTCCATGCCTTTCCTTAACGGAAATTGGAATCTAATATTTCCTTCCTTCATATCAATAATTACACCAATCGTTCTAAGGAAAGGTCTACCAAGAATAATAGGACATGAAGGATTGCAATCTATATCAAGAACAATGAAATCTACGGGCACATAATTCCTATTGGCAAAAATAAGAACATCATTAATCCTTCCCATAGGTTTCTTAATGGTAGAATCTGCAAGATGCAAATTTAAAGAACAATCATCAAGTTCATGGAATCCTAACATATCACACAAAGTTTTTGGAATTGTGGAAACACTTGCACCCAAATCACACAAAGCAAAGCATTCATGATCTTTAATCTTAATTTTAATAGTAGGTCCCCACTCATCATAAAGCTTTCTAGGGATAGAAACTTCTAATTCAAGTTTTTCTTCATAAGATTGCATTAAAGCATCAACTATGTGTTTGGTAAAAGCCTTATTTTGACTATAAGCCCATGGAGAATTTAGCACGGATTGTAACAAGGAAATACAATCTATTAAAGAGCAATTATCATAATTAAATCCCTTGAAATCCAAGATAGTGGGTTCATCTCTATGCAAAGTTTTGATATCTTCAATCCCACTTTTAACAATTTTAGCATCAAGATCTAAAAACTCTGAATCATTGGGACGCCTTTTAACTAAAGTAGACTCATCTCCAATCCCATCTTTATCAAGATTAATACTAGAAAACAAGGATTTAATAGGAGAAACAGCAATCACTTTCAGATCTTCATCTTTATTTTCATGATAACTAGAAGAACACGCTTTCATAAAGCAATCTCTTTTAGCACGCATCCTAGCGGTTCTTTCTTTGCACTCATCAATGAAAATTATCATGGCTTTGAGAGACTCATTGATATCATGCTTAGGTGGAATAGATCTAAGTTTCAAAGAATCAACATCAAGAGTAATTAAATCCACGTTTCTAGCCAACTCATCAATCTTAAGCAATTTTGCTTCAAGCAAAGCATTGAATTTTTTTTGCCAATTCATAAATTCTTTAACACTAGTCCCAAATTCAGAGGGCATCTTACCAAAATTTCCATAAGAGTTATTGTAGGAATTACCATAATTATTAGAGGAATTAGTAGGAAAAGGCCTAGGATTAAAGTTTCCTCTATAAGCATTGTTACCAAAATTATTCCTACCAACAAAATTCACATCCAAAGATTCATTATTATTTTCAATCAACGTGGACAAAGGCATATCATTAGGATCAGAAGAAGCACTCTTAGTAGCAAATAATTTCATAAGTTCATCCATCTTTCCACTCAAAACACTAATCTCTTCAATAGCATGCACTTTTTTTACTAGTAGATCTTTCGGTGTGCCATTGAGAGTAGTTAACCATAATATTATCTAGGAGTTTGGTAGCTTCCCCTAAAGTGATTTCCATAAATGTGCCCCCCGCGGCCGAATCTAAAAGATTTCTAGAAGCAAAATTCAAGCCAGCATAAAAGTTTTGTATAATCATCCATAAGTTCAAACCATGTGTAGGGCAATTACGTATCATTAATTTTATTATCTCCCAAGCTTGTGCAACATGCTCATGATATAGTTGCTTAAAATTCATAATATTGTTTCTAAGAGAGATAATCTTAGCGGGAGGAAAATACTTAGAGATAAAGGCATCTTTGCACTTATTCCATGAATCAATACTATTTCTAGGCAAAGAGGACAACCAAGTTTTAGCACGTTCTCTAAGTGAAAACGGAAATAGCTTCAATTTAACAATATCATTATCCGTATCCCTCTTCTTTTGCATACCGCACAAATCAACAAAGTTGTTCAGATGGGTAGCGGCATCTTCACTAGGAAGGCCAGAAAATTGATCTTTCATGACAAGATTCAACAGAGTAGCATTGATCTCACAAGATTCAGCATCTAAGATAGGAGCAATCGGCGTGCTAATAAAATCATTATTGTTGGTATTGGAGAAGTCACACAATTTGGTATTGTCTTTAGCCATAGTGACAAGCAAGCAATCCAACACACAAGCAAACAAGAGGCAAGCGAACAGAAAAACACATGGACAAAGAAGGGCGAATAAAACGGCAAGGGTGAACTGGGGGAGAGGAAAACGAGAGGCAAGTAATGTAGTGCGAGTGATAAGGGTTTGTGATAGGTACTTGGTATATGACTTTTGCGTAGATCTCCCTGGCAACGGCGCCAGTAATTCTTCTTGCTACTTCTCGAGTTTGCATTGTATTCCCTCGAAGAGGAAAGGGTGATGCAGCACAGTAGCGTAAGTATTTCCCTCAGTTTTTGAGAACCAAGGTACAATCTAGTAGGAGACCATGCACGAGTCCCTCGCACCTGCACAAACAAATAAGAACCTCGCAGCCAACGCAATAAGGAGTTGTCAATCCCTCATGGTCACTTACGAGAGTGAGAACTGATAGATAGGATAGGATAATATTTTTGGTATTTTTGGTATAAGAACAAAAAGTAAATAAAGCAAAGTAAAGTAGATGGAAGATTAATATGATGAGAATAGACCCGGGGGCCATAGGTTTCACTAGTGGCTTCTCTCATGATAGAAGAATTCTACGGTGGGTGAACAAATTACTATCGAGCAATTGATAGAAAAGCGCATAGTTATGAGAATATCTAGGCATGGTCATTGTATATATACACATCAACCGCTACCCAGCATGCATCTAGAGTATTAAGTTCACAAGAACAGAGTAACACCTTAAGCAAGATGACATGATGTAGAGGGATAAACTCAAACATAGTGATATAAACCCCATATTTTTATCCTCGATGGCAACAATACAATATGTGCCTTGCTGCCCCTACTGTCACTGGGAAAGGACACCGCAAGATTGAACCCAAAGCCAAGCACTTCTCCCCTTGCCAGAACTATAGATCTAGTAGGCCAAACCAAACCGATAATTCGAAGAGACTTGCAAAGATATTATAATCATACATATTAGATTTCAAAAATGAATCCAATATTGTTCATAGATAATCTTGATCATAAACCCACAGTTCGTCAGATCTCGACAAACACACCGCAAAAAGATTAAATCGAATAGATCTCCTCGAAGATCGAGGAGAACTTTGTATTGATATCCAGAGAGAGAGAAGAAGCCATCTAGCTAATAACTATGGACCCGAAGGTCTGTGGTAAACTACTCACAACTCATCGAAGAGGCTATGGTGTTGATGTAGAAGCCCTCCATGATCGATGCCCCCTCCGGTGGAGCTCTGAAACAGGCTCCAAGATGGGATCTCACGGGAACAGAAGGTTATGGTGGTGGAATTAGGGTTTCTTTGTGCTCTCTGATATTTTCAGGGTATATGGGTATATATAGGAGGAAAAAGTACATCGGTGGAGCAACGTGGGGCCCACGAGGGTGGGGGCATGCCTACCCCCCTGGGCACACCCTGGCCCCTCGTGGGCACCTCGTTTCTTCTCTGACTTGTACTCCAAGTCTCTCGTGAAGATATTGTTCCAAAAATAACTCTCCCGAAGGTTTCATTCCGTTTGGACTCCGTTTGATATTCCTTTTCTACGAAACACTGAAATAGGCAAAAAACAACAATTAGCACTGGGCCTTGGGTTAGAAGGTTAGTCCCAAAAATAATATAAAAGTGTATAATAAAGCCCATTAAACATCCAAAACAGAATATATAATAGCATGGAACAATCAAAAATTATAGATACGATGGAGACGTATCAGGCCTTAATCGACATGTGGCGATTGACGAGACGTGGGCGTCTCCACTTCCCCACGCCGCCTCGGCAACTACACGACTGACAAAAGGCAAGTGCGCGCTCCAGTGCCTTCATTGCTCGCCTTCGCCTTGTTCTAGATCCCCTTTCTTGCTTGGGCCAAATGCACGGTAGTAGCTGCTCTTGGCTCACAAACACAGAGCTCAGTTCCTGAGGATGGTTTCAATGAGACAACCCACCATATACTCCTACATGGGCTCTCATCTCTACCTTTACCAAATCGTGTTCACGGACTTAGCTCTCATCAGAAGGACATGTTCATCACCATCCCAATCCATCCCAAATGAATCAGCCCTGACACACCTCTAGGCATAGCAGGCAAAACAAGCAAGCATGAATCAGTAAGCACAACATGGCTCAGATAACTCCTACTCATGCTAGTGGGTTTCAACTATTTACTATGGCAATGACAGGTCATGCAGAGGGAAAGAGGTTTAGCTACCGCAGCAAATAGCAGCTGAAATGTTGTTGTCTTAAGGCAGTAAAAGAGAGCACGAGCGAGAGAGTGGGATTGTATCAGAATGCTCAAAGGGGATTTGCTTGCTTGTCACTTTTGAAGATAGTATAACTCTTCATCGGTGTCAACGATCTCAACGTTGGAACAACGTCCACTGAGAGGGAATAACACCAGTAAATAGAGAAGGAACAGAATCAATGCAATGCAATAATATGATGCATGAATGTGACATGGCAATATGCTGTGATTTGAGCTAATGCAACTAGCAACAATTAAAATGAAGTTGGTTTGAAGCAAAGATTCAAATTCAAACTCCATATGTGACTGTTTATATGCCATTTTATTGATTTGACCTGATCATCAGGCATAAGTTGTTCAAACATGCATAAAAATGACATAAACAAATTCTTTGAATTTTTTGATAATTTTTCATATATAAATTATTTAATTTGGAGTTACAGTTGAATTTCTATGATTTTTCAAAGTTTAGTCAAATTTCTGGAATGTATAAATCATGCAAGACTTACTTAAAATCAAGATATAGTTATGATGTCAGCACTGCATCAGCATGATGTTAGCAAGTCAACAGGACTGACCAGAGTCCAACCTGACCAGTGGGGCCCACTTGTCAGTGACCCATTAGCTAATCCCGGTCAAAACCTGCGCTGACTAGGTTTGACCCAGTAGTAGGACCCGCTGTTAGTGGCAGTGAGGTGGCTAATTAGGGGGGTAAGCTCAGGTGCTCACAGTGATAATGTAGAGGTGGCCATCGAGCTGGGGGAGGCAGCGAGGTGAGCGCGGGGTCGCCGGTGATCTGGGCGGACGGAGGTTGAAGAAGACGGCGATGGCGGCTTCACGGGGCGTCCGAGCTCATTGTACTCAAGATTAGATGTGGCGGAGGATGGCAGACCTACTGTACACGAACTAAGGGCGAGGAGATGGCTCTAGCTGCGACAACGGTGAGCGGCGGCGACGGTAACATTTGGCTAATGCATCTAGAGGGCGAGGGAGAGATGAGGGGAAGGAATGGGGCGGTTTTTGTGATCCAGACGTCTCCGGGGCTGATTCTCGCGTCGTCTCGCTGGCAGGAGGAGGCAAGCAGGAGCCCTAGTGGTGTGGTGTGTCATGTGTGTGTGCGTGTCGGCCACGCACCTAGCTGACTGGCGCCAGGAGGACGACGGCGCCTGGTGGGCTGGGCCTTTGCTACAGGAGCAGGCTAGGTGAGGTAAGCCCAGGTTAGTTTATGTTCTGTTTTATTTCTCTGTTTTGTTTTGTTTTTATTTATTTTGCCTCTGTTTTAAATTCCAACCAGATTCAAAACTAGTGCCAACTTCTCTGAAATAACTTTATGTTGCTAGATGGACTTTTCCAAAGCACATAAAGTATTTCAGGGGCATTTGAAGTTATATTTTAATTATATGCATATAACTCAAATTCGAATAGCCATTGATTTAAATTCAGAATCCCAAAAATAAATCCTTAAAAAATGTTCCTAAATTTTGGTTTGATATACTTGCCAAAATTCTCAAACATAACATGAGGACATCTTGGAAACAAAGAATGAAATTTCCAAGGTTCTTTGCCCTTCTTTTATTTAAATTTGTGAGGCTTCAAATTCCTCAATTCAGATTTCTTGAAATGAAACATGATGCATGATGCACTTAAGTGCAACTAATTACAAGCAGTAATCTAGGGCTATGACAACTCACCCCGCCTAAACAAGAATCTCATCCCGAGATTCAAGCATAGGGTAAGAGGAACATGGTACACTAACTAACACAATCTTCTCGATCCAATTTCCCTTCACGAAGGTGTTAATCATCGCATCATCTTGATCTTGACATCTTGCTCTCGAGATTTTCACCCAACACGATGACGAGGAAAGAAACTCTACAGGATTCGATCTTCTCGAAGATCGAGCACTCAAGATCAACTCATGGAATGAGACATAGAAACATCTCTTTAGGTGAGGCACAAAACATAAATTGCGAGGGATGAAAAAAAATAACAGATGACGAAGGTTCAGTTTGGTAGGCAACAATTCCACACTTAAGAGCATGGTGCATAAGTGTCAAACTAGCGAGGTATAACTGCCATGATTCCGTAACGGGGCACCTTGGGGAAGGTAACTCGTAGAACTATTCCCTTAAGTAGCAAAAAGAATTACTTTTGATATGTAGATCACTAGAACTCTTCATACTAGCTCGAGGAAATTCATAAATGATTGTTTGAAGGAGCTCGGAAGGATGGCATACCCAGACTAAAATAGATGATATGGAATGCCTTTTTGAAGACAACACAATGGTTCATTTTTTCTTACCATCGGAAAATTGATGGGACCCATGGTAGGACCACTTTTGAAGATGACTCTGAACAGTAATTACTGAGAGGGGCAGCCCATGGAAAATAGGCACAATGGCGGTGCAAGATGGGAACAAAATGTAAATGTTGGGAATTTTTCAACCATCATATCTGCCTGAGATTCAGATCTGGTTGGTAACAGGATATTTCAGACATCATCTCTGGAAAAGAAAGTTTGCAACACAAACTGACGAGATGACGTTGCGGGATTCTTTGGAAATGAACTACGATAGCAAGCTCCAAAACATGAGTTGGTTCCGCTACATACATGTGAACACGTTGTCCAAGACAAGCATGACCACATAGTAGTCTTACAACAAAATACTACCGAGTTCAGGTGGGAACCATCATTAATGACATCAAAGTCTCCGTGCGGAAGTCTAAAGTATTAACATTAGAATAGACTCCTTTGTCTTGAAATATCGATCAGTGTCTTGGTGTGCTAGGAAACACATATAGAATGGATGCGTCCAACCTATCAAACCATAGAGTACTTCGCACATGCGTGATTGACTTGGGATGATTCCATAGGAAACAAAAACAATCTTTATCAAATCCATAGCGGAAACTTGCACCAAATGCATGTGTATTAGAGGAAGTCACTACTTATAATAAACATATACTTCATGAGCGAAACACAAAGATAATGCTTTAAAAGTTTCCAACACTAGCTTAATGTTCAACATGAATCATGGAGAAGATAAAGTGATGTTGATGAGCTCAACAACAAATCATCGAGATATCCATGAAGATGGAATTCCACAATTATGTGAACAAGTGATAACATTGGTCATACCCAAAAGATATAAAGCTGTATGCACGAGGAAACAACCACGTGTAAGACAACATTACAAACATCCTTGGTTCTGATTTGATTAAACGATAGCCCATACTCAAATCAAGGTTTTGTCAAGACAGCGGATCCAACAACCAATCACGAAGGTCAGTCGATGAAGATATCATCTTGCTTCAACACACACATGATATCCCTTTAGGATGAACTAAATTAGGCAAAGCTTTTATCTTCCAACTCTCCAAGTTGTTGTTTAGCTTAACCAACTAGCTCAATGGTATCCAAAACAGATTCTTGGAGAAATGATGGTTTAGAGGAAACCAACTGATCACGAACTCAACATAACGGTTAGGGGACAACCAGGTGATACTTCCGAGAAGACATTCGGAAAATCACAAACCACCTATATGTTACTAAGCTCGAGTACAATATTGCTTTTCAGGGAAAGATGATATGATCAACTAAGCAAGGGATTGACACAATCCTAACTCATTGATCAAGGAGTGCACCAGGAAAAAGGACTAGGTAGCACGATCAATCTTAGAATAGTGATTCAATAACGAACACGCTCAAAATAATGTTATTGTCCATTAACTACGAAGCAACTGGGTTGCTAGGAGTAATGATTTCACACATCACGATTCACTTGTCGGCATTCCAGTAACAATAACATGGAAAACCAAGGAATGAATGATAATGGTGAGAAGTACCATTGTATCAAGAGTTCATAGGAGGTGGTGCGATTCCCATGACATTCTTGACATAAAGATGGCAATACTACAAGGTAGAAAAGAACAAGAGCTGGAGTGTCATTTTGATCTGCGGAATACAACTTCTTTGACACAATCCTAGATATGGATAAGGTACTGGAGTTTGTTTCTCCTGGTCATTCTGGAAGAGAATTGCCTGATGGACCATAGGAATAATAGGCACCGATGAACACGAATGCAGAACTACTCCTGACTATCAGTTGATAGACTAGGGTCGGAATATAACTGCAAAAGGAACAACTCAAAGGGACACATGATCTTCTGAGTTGTGGATGCATGACTTAGCATGTCGAACAATCTCAACATATTTCTTCTGGATAACCCATGCAGAAAGGTAGGTCTAGTAGAGTCACAATTATGAATGGAGCACTCATCACGAGCACTCTTGTTGTGATCATTTGATTCGAACAAACTTCCACCAAGGATGGTTCATGGTATTTGGAAGAAGGATATACCACAGAACTCAAAGACTATCACAAGGTTACTAATATCCTAAAGGAACGAGCAAACACTATCAACACGATGTAGGTAGGGTGAATCTTGGGTTCGAGAATCCAAAGACAGAATACCTAGTAACTAAATGGCATCACGGGATGCTTTCAAGAATGACGGCCAGAATCATCACACTGGGAACACAAAACATGGCTAGATTACTAGGTGATTCTCTAAGACACATAGGGTCATAATAATAGCTCCAACATATATATTATGGCAATGAAGTACCTCAACTCAGCAATTAGTGTGGTTAATCTAGCCTAAAAGGACATCATGACTAGGAGGAAAGATTTGCAAATGAATCAGATTTTTTTGAAACCTGGGATGACTCGGAGAACATAATGGTTGTAAAGGCTCAAAAGACATTGAGATTCATGCAAATGGTAGCATAACCACTCAACATCATAATGTCAAGGTTTTGAGACCAACTGTTTAACCAACCGAAGTACTTGAAACTGAACTGAGAGTTGAATCCACCATTAACTTGATCCTGATAAATTGATGAGGAGCCTAGTTGTTAATCCCCGTAGAAGAAGAGGGTGACTCAGATCAGAAGGACATAAGGTAAAGAAGTAAAAAGGGCCTTACGTTCCCTTCCACAATCAATACCATTATATAACTAAAGAATTTCTAGACGCGACTTCGACCAGTTTGGCTTGGTAATCCTACAAGCAGTCAGGCTCTGATACCAAAGTTGTCGGGACCCCGATCCTAAGTCACACCGATCTAGCACGTAACACATCATATCACTTTGCGGCCTCACACACGGTATCCCGACGGGTGCCACCTTACCTAGCCAGGGACTATTTGCGCCTTTTGGCTTAAGTATATGATAGTGTTGCTAGCATCCTTATGACAGAGAACCCGGGCCGACGTGACTAGTCATAAACCCAAGGGATACTAAATTACATGGACAGACATACATGACCCATCAATGCACGTGTCGGTGAGCAGCGAGTGTTGCCGGGCTGTAGCAAGCTGACAGGACTTCGATATACCCCATGTGACATTTCCCCGAAAGGGACAGACAAAGGAGCAAGGATGGACACATGCCGGTCAATCCATGTGTTCCGAAGCAGTAGCAAGCTACCAAGGCTCGGCGGAAGCATTTGGAGGCATTTCCCCATAAGCTAGGCTACCAAGAATAAATTACTAGGTGTCGCATCCCACACATAGCAATACACATTACACGTACGCATAACATGCAAGTATGTGTTTTACAACATGGCATCACAACATAACTCAAAAACTCATATAGATGAAGGCCCAGAAGAGCCATCATAGCATCTATTACAAGTAGTGGGTCTCATGACCCAACATACAAAGCATACAGGCAACGGAAGCATAAACATGTATGGGTACAGACATCTGAAAAGGAAGAAGGCTTTCAAGCCTGACTATCTACAAGATTCTCCCAAGGGTACAAGATCATAGCTCAGGTAACAAGCTAACGTCGAAGTCCACACGGAACTACTAGTGAGACTAAAGTCTCTCTGCAAAAACATAAATTAATCAAACATGAGTGCAAATGTACGCAACAAGACTTACGTCAGAACTAGTTACATATTTATCAGTATCAACAAAGAGGTAGTGGAGATTAACCGCAGCAAGCCAACTTTGAATTAGTGGCTATCTTGTACTACGACTGCTGGTAACTCTTTTGAGGTGGCGCACATGAGTCCACATATTCACCATAACAATACACCACTATGGATCTGCTCCCGTCTCCCTACGAGAAGGCCATCCATAGCGCTCACGCTTATCTTGAGCATTTTAGAGTATCCACTTTCACTTGTCTATGAACTGCATAAGCTACCTAGTAGTCCATTACCATGGACGCTGCTATTCGAATAGATCATATTACCCTGCAGGGGTGTACTTCTTCACACACGCTCTCACCACTAATCGTCGTTTACACGACATGTACTCGGAACCTTCAAGCGGAAGCCCGACGAGGGTGTCGGCCATGACCTGACTAACCACATAAGTCTCTAGTCCAGGTTTATCGCCTATTCAGGTTCCATCTGCAAGGAAGTCCAGCCGAGGTTTCACTTATGGCCCAAAACGATGTGTGCAAGGTTCCTGAGGCACCAAACGGGTGTCTCGGTACACCAGGCCAAGGTGTATCTACCGCATCATAGCCCACCCCTAGGGTCAGCACTATGCACGGCCTCCAACACATATCCTACAAACACCAGAAACTAGTTGCAACTCCTTGACAGAGATCAAGGCGATTAATAAGTCGTGAGGGTCCATGGTTTGGGCCCAATGCATGGTAGTAGCTCTTCTTGGATCACAAACACAGAACTTGGTTCCTGAGATTGATTTCAATGAGACAACCCACCATGTACTTCTACATGGCCTCTCATCACTACCTTTACCAAACTGTGTTCACACACTTAGCTCTCATCAGAAGAACATGTTCATCGCCATCCCAATCCATCCCTGATGAATCAGCCCTGACACAACTCTAAGCATAGCAGGAAAAACAAGCAAGCATGAATGAGGAGGCACAACATGGCTCAAACAACTCCTACTCATGCTAGTGGGTTTCAACTATTTATTATGGCAATGATAGGTCATGCAGAGGGAAAGGGGTTCAGCTTTCGCACCAAATAGCAGTTGAAACGTTGTTGTCCTAATGCAGTAAAATAGAGCAAGAGTGAGAGAGTGGGATTGTATGAGAATGCTCAAAGGGCATTTGCTTGCCTGTCACTTCTAAAGATATTATTACTCTTCATTGGTGTCAACGATCTCAATGTCGGAACAACGTCCACTGAGAGGGAACAACACCAGCAAACAGAGAAGGAACACAATCAATGCAATGCAACAATATGATGCATGAATGTGACATGTAAGTATGCTGTGATTTGAGCTAATGCAGCTAGAAACAATTTAAATGAAGTTGGTTTGAATCAAAGATTCAAATTAAAACTCCATATGTGACTGTTTAAATGTGATTTTATAGATTTGACTTGATCAACAGGTATAAGTTGTTCAAACATGCATGAAAATGCCATAAACAGATTCTTTGGATTTTTCTGATAATTTTTCATATATAAATTAATTCACCTATAGTTACGGTTGAATTTCTATGATTTTTCAAAGTTTAGTCAAATTTCCGGAATTTATAAATCATTTAAGCCTTATTTAAAACCCAGAAATAGCAATGATGTCAGCACTGCATCAGCACGGGGTCAGCAAGTCAACAGGGCTGACCAGAGTCCAACCTGACCAGTGGGGCCCACTAGTCAATGACGCATCAGCTAATCCCGGTCAAAACCCACGGTGATTAGGTTTGACCCAGTAGAATGGCACGTTGTTAGTGGCAGTGAGGTGGCTAATTAGGGGGGAAGCTCAGGTGCTCACGGTGATAATGTAGAGGTGGCCATCAAGCTCGGGGAGGCAGCAAGGTGATCGCGGGGTCACCGGCGATCTGGGTGTACAGAGGTTGAAGAAGACGGTGATGGCGGCTTCACGGGGCGTCCGAGCTTCTTGTACTCAACAAGGAGATGTGGTGGAGGATGGCGGACCTGCTGGACACGGACGGAGGGCGAGGAGGTGGCTCTGGCCGCGGCAACAGTGAGAGGCGGCGACGGTAGCATTTGGCTAAGGCGTCGAGAAGGCGAGGGAGAGACGAGGGGAAAGAATGGAGTGGTCGGCACGATCCAGACGTCTCCGGGGTGGATTCTCGAGTCATCTCGCAGGAAGGAGGAGGCAAGCAGGCGCCCTGGTGGCGTGGCGTCTTGTGAGTGCGCGCGCGTCGGCCACACGTCTGGCTGATTGGTGCCATGTAGACGACAGCGCATGGTGGGCTAGGCCTCTGCTACACGAGCAGGCCAGGTGAGGTAAGCCCAGGTTAGTTTCGGTTCTATTTTAGTTCTATGTTTTGTTTTCTTTTTATTTATTTTGCCACTATTTTAAATTCTAACCAAATTCAAAACCAGTGCCAACTTCTTTGAAATAACTTTATGTAGCTAGATGGACTTTTCCAAAGCACATAAAGTATTTCAGAGGCATTTGAAGTTATATTCTAATTATATGAATATAACTCAAATTCAAATATCTATTGATTTAAATTCAGAATCCCAAAAATAAATCCTTAAAAAATGTTCCTAATTTTTGGTTTGATATATAGCTCTTGCCAAAATTCTCAAACATTGCATGAGGACATCTTGGAAACAAAGAATGAAATTCCGAGGGTTCTTTGCCCTTCTCTTATTTAAATTTTTGAGGCTTCAAATTCCTCAATTCATATTTCTTGAAATCAAATATGATGCATGATGCACTCAAGTGCAAGTAATCAAATTCCTCAATTCATATTTATTGAAATCTATGGCTATGACAATCTTATCCTGACGAAAGGTGGTCTTCGCCTGCAAAGCCTCTGGTCATGACGCAGCGGTGGGCTCGGCGACGATAGCTGTCCTGCCAAGCTCGTTGTCTTGGTCTTGTTGCACCGGAATAGAAACCTTTGGGGATCCCTTGGGAACCACCATACATCCTTGTCTTCTTAGCACCGAAGAGTAAGTTGTCTCCTCTGCGCTCGCTGTGCCCGCTTGGCCTTGGTCGTCATGGCTCACGTCATCGCAGCCTCGTGAGGCTCGGTACCTACCTAGTAATCTCCGCTCCTCGGAAGGCAACCTGGGGAGGCCGCTCCTCCAGGGGTCCTGACGTTGTTCTCATCACGAAGCCATGGGACCTTGCGAGGGTCTTGCCTTGGAGTGTAATGCCCAGGATGGAATTATACCTCCTACGTGTCGAGGCACGACTTAAAGGCATAAGTCCATCCTAGAATGATCTCAAGTTTGGTAATCTTTGCACAACTCATGTAAAAGAGGGATAGTAAACTGAAAAATAGTTGGCTTACAATCGCCACGTCACAGAATAACAGTACAAGTCTCAAACATCATACAATAAGATCACTACAACCCTCTAAGGGCAAAAGCCAAATGTCAAAGTACCAAACTCAGATAAATAAAACAACCACAGGCGGATCGAATCCTAGTAAGAGACTCCACTACTGATCGTCCGGGTAGCGCACGTAGTAACGACTACGCTCCTCGTCGTACTCCCAATCCAGCTCGGTGCCATCACCTGGATAGCTCACAGCTGGACCTGCATCTGGTGTGTGAAGTAACTGTGAGCCACAGAGGACTCAGCAATCCCGTTCCCGGGTAACAGAACTATTTAAGCCTTTAGGTGAGGAAAGGCTGAAGAAAGAAATGAGGTGAAGGAACAACAAAGAGTCTGCAGCAGCAACTAGCACTAACTTACGCAAGAGAGAGCGAGAAGAGAAGGCAACGCGAGAAGTGATCACGAAGTGATCCTAGCTACAAGCTCACAAACATAACCCCTCCGTGTTCAACTCCCAAATCCCTATTCGGAAATTGACAGTCACGGAACACACGCTGGTAGTGTATTAGTATCATTGTGTCAAGTTATCTACAACCGGAATTAACAAGCTCCCATCTGCCACATAACCGCGGGCACGGCTTTCGAAAGTTCAAACCCTGCAGGGGTGTTCCAACTTGACCCATTACAAGCCCACGATCCGCGGAGTCGCAACTCCAAAGTGGGAAGACCCGAGTATCCTCGGAATCCCATGCTCAAGTTAAACCGAACTAAGGTAAGGCTAATCCAGCAAATCCTCCTGGCGTGTCGTCACCCTGATCGTAGCCGCGCGTATCTAGGTCTCAGGACACGACCGGATGGGCGAAGCTACGGGCGGATACCAAATACCTCGAGTTGCCTCAAGGCGGCCCCGCAGGCTCCCCGTTTCGGACCAACACTCATGTGGAGCACTGGCCCGGGGTTGTTGATTAAGAAAGAGGGTTAATTACTCCCTATGCATGTTTAGTTTGTTATTAGGCAAATAGTACCAATGTTGGGATTTGCTGGAAAAGACTTAGCACTTAGCGGTTTATCGAGGGGGTCCCATACACCCCAACCGTGTTAGGAACGCATAATCAAGGAACATAAAACCGGCTTATACGGATCCTAACGGCATGAGTGGAACAAAACACCAAGCAAAAGGCTTAGCCTTCCACCCTTGCCAATATATAGGTGATTTCAATTAAAGCATTTATATAGTGTGATATAACCCAACCAAACTTCAACATGGAGCAAGCGTCTTCACTTCACCTGCAACTAGCAACGCTATAAGAAGGGCTGAGCGAAGCGTACTTAGCCAAGCAACGGTTTGCATAGGTAGGGTGGTTAAACATGGCAATTGGTTACAAGTAGGAGGCTGACAAGAAGAACATGGGCATCGAGGCAAAACTATAGATCGAGACTACTAGCAATAGGCAAAGATAGTAATGTTATCGGGGTTCGGTCATCTTGCCTGAAGAGAAGACGTTCGGATCGAAAGAAGGGTCCTCGTGCTCAAACTCGTTGGAAACCTCGTGCTCAACCTCGTTGGAAAACTCGTGATCAACCTCCGGCTCTAAACAAGACAAACACACCAAACACCAATCAACACGATGCAATGCGCACTCGAAAAACATGTATGCATGATGGATGCACTAAAGATGCACATGGAGCACGGAAAACATCACTCAAGCAAAACACCTCAAAACAAGATAACAACCTGATATTATTAATCTACACAGAAAAACACCCAAGTTTGATATAAGATTCGCTGAAATCGGAGTTACGGGCTAAAAGTTATGCCCGAAACAAGATTTGAGCGAAAACTGAAAATTACAGCAACATAGCAACTTTGGAGCTCAAAATAATTAATCTACAGCACCCAAAAAGCATGGCAAAGGACTTGAACACAAACTAGATATAATGTACAGCAACTAGGTCCAAAGTGCACCCCAAACGGAGTCACGGATCAATAGCAATGATCTTGGACATATTGAACTTTGAAATAAAATTCTGGCAGCAGAATTTTATTGAAAGTTTAGAGCAAAAGATAAACATGCTACAGCCACTCAAATGGACATGTGAGGACATGGATGGAAAGACAACAATATATACTACAAGGAACAATCAAAATCCACCCCAAAACTATCATGCTTTGTCCTACAACATCACACGAACATGGCATCGGAACGTTACAGATTTCAGACTTAGTGAAATTTCACTAAGTACTAAAACAGCAACATCATCATAGCATCAAAAAGAGCATGTTTAAGACACCTCGAAACTAAACATGACAAAGGGTAAGCACCTCATCAAAGTACATGTGAAGGTGATCCCGAAACACACAAGCATGCATCATTGTGGTGAACACAACGATTGCAACGAGCTCAACAAGATGGCATTTCATAATAAGTGAAAACACAACATGTGAACATGGCACTTTGCAACGATGATAACAAGGAAACAATAAATCTACCATGCAACCTATCACACACAACACGTAGTTCGTGGCAAGACGAACACGTGGACATGTCATTTGCATCGTTTGGACAAACGAGCTAAAAGATATCACATGTCAAAGGTGGCATGAAAATAACACATAACAGCAGTTTATATCATCATGAACTCTTGTAACAGCAAAACAAGTGTCAAGATGACATCTAACATGCATGACTACAACAGGTAAAACGTAGAGGGCATCTCCACGAACATCTGGACATGCTACACGCGCAAAACGGAGCAACAGGCAAGAAATTAGAGCAGGTCAAAGTTAGCATTCTCAGATAACAGATCAGGGACTTAGGGTTTAGAGATAGACCTCAGATCTGGATCTGAAACGGAAAAAAAAACGAAGTCGGGCCCGGCGCGGCTACAGTGCGGCGGCCCAGCGGAGGCTGAGGGAGGCCCACGGGCGGCGGGGTGGTGCGGCCGGCCCGGAGCGGAGGCCCGGCGCTCGGAGGGGAGCCGGCCCACCTGGCGGCTGCTGCGCCCTGCGCGCGCGCGGAGGAGGAATCGGGCCGGGGAAGGCGGCGGCCGGCCCGGTCGGTGGATGAGGCGGTGGGCGAAGGGCGGCCCGGCGCCTGGCGCGTTGGTGGCGAGTGGGGTACGGGCCGGGGGGTCCGAGGCCCAGGCGGCGGTAGGTGGTGCTGACGCGACGAGGGAGGGAGGCCCGGTGGCTCGGCGATGATCTGGTCCCCCCCCAGATCGGGAACCGGCCTGGCCGAGCCCAGCGATGCCGAACGGCTGGAGGCGCGCGCGGTCGATCTGGACGCACGGAGAGGCGCCCAGCGCTCGCTGGAGCGTTGACTCCGGCGCTGCTGCGGTGGGATCGAGGGATCCTTCGGGATCCGGCCAGGATTTCTTGGATCTGGAGTGGAAAAGGAAAAAAAAAGGAAAGGAACTAGAGGAGGAAGAAGAAGGGGATAGAGATGCCCAAAATAGACTAGGGGGGTCTATTAGTAGCAGAATTTTAGGGTTAGGAGGAGTTTAGGGGCGCTAGGAGCCCTCCGATCGCGATCCGACGGATCCGATCGCGGGGTTAATTTAAAAGGCCCAGACGGAGATAAAAGAAAGCAGTAGGGGTATTTCCGGGACACGAAGCGAAGGCACTTCGGGCCCACACAAACAACGGAGGGAAAAGTCAACGGAGTCCAAACGAGACGAGATTTGAGAGGCGGGTTGCACACAACAAAACAACAACACACAACACAACCTCACGGCACACCGGTAACGAAAAACGCCCGAACAACAAAGTAGGCCTACGGGACGTCACGGACACGTGAGGGAGCTCCGGAACACGAAACGGACAACGGGAAGAAACGCCACGAACCGGATGCAACCCACAACACGAATGCAATGCAATGCACATGTCTACATGATATGAATGAATGCCACACACTCACACAACAAAACGACGAAAGCCCGAAAGACAAAGAACCCGAAATGGAAAAAGATGAAGCCGGAGATTTATTATAAGCCCAAAAGGGAAAGTATTACATCCGGGGCATTACAAACTCTCCTCTACTACAAAAAGATCTCGTCCCGAGATCTAGGACTGGAAAAAGGAAGGGTACTCGGAACGAAGATGATCTTCTCGTTCCCAGGTAGCTTCTCGGTCTGTGTGATGTGACCACTTGACTTTCAGAAACTTGATGGTCTTGTTGCGAGTCTTGCGTTCGGTTTCTTCGAGAATTGCAACTGGATGCTCTCGGTAGGAAAGGTCTTGTTGAAGATCAATCTCCTCAAACGGAATCATGCGCTCAGGTGCCTTGAAGCATTTGCGAAGCTGAGACACATGGAAGACATCATGAACATTTGCAAAGTTGGAAGGGAGCTCGAGCTGATAGGCTAGATCGCCTCTTTTGCCAAGAATTTTGAAAGGCCCGACGTATCTAGGAGCAAGTTTTCCTTTGATACCGAACCTTTGGGTTCCTTTCATCGGGGAAACTCGGAGATAGACATGATCACCGATGTCGAAAGCCAAATCACGATGCTTTCCGTCATAGTAGCTCTTCTGACGCGACTGAGCGGCCTTGAGGTTCTCACGTATGACTTTGCACATTTCTTCGGCTTCAGAGATCAAATCATTGCCAAGAAGTTGGCGTTCGCCTGTTTCAGACCAGTTGAGAGGGGTACGGCACTTTCTGCCATAGAGAATTTCAAACGGTGCTTTGCCTGCACTTGCTTGAAAGCTGTTGTTGTAAGAGAATTCTGCAAATGGAAGACAGTCTTCCCATTTCATGCCGAAGGAGATGACACAGGCTCTGAGCATATCTTCAAGGATCTGATTTACACGCTCGACTTGACCACTAGTCTGAGGGTGAAAGGCAGTGCTGAACCTGATCTTCGTGCCCATGGCGGACTGAAAGGAGTCCCAGAACTTTGATGTGAACAAGCTGCCACGGTCTGAGGATATCACTTGAGGAATGCCATGTAGGGACACAATTCTGGAAGTGTACAGCTCTGCAAGTTGAGCTGCATTGATTGATTCTTTGACTGGAAGAAAGTGAGCAACTTTGGTAAGCTTGTCAATCACCACAAAGATAGCATCATTGCCTCGCTTGGATTTAGGAAAGCCAGTGACGAAGTCCATTTCAATGTGGTCGAACTTCCACTCAGGAATAGGAAGAGGTTGGAGAAGACCGGCTGGACGTTGATGTTCTGCTTTCACTCTTCTGCATACATCACATTCATTCACGAATTGGGCAATTTCCTTTTTCATGCGTGTCCACCAGTAAGATTGCTTGAGGTCTTGGTACATCTTGGAACTGCCAGGATGAATGGAAAGGAGAGAGTCATGAGCTTCTTCCATTATGAGCTTCCTGAGATCACCTTTGGGAACAACGAGTCTGTCCTCGAAGAACAAGGTATCTCTCTCATCAACACGGAAGCACTTATATTTTGGAGTGCCCTTTGCAATCCCATGTTTCACCTTCTTCACCATGGTATCACTGAGCTGGGCCTCACGGACTTGATCTTCCAATGTAGGAGCAATTTGGAGATTTGCAAGAAAACCCTGCGGAACAACCTGAAGGTTGAGCTTCCTGAAAGCTTCACAAAGCTCAGGCTGGTGTGGCTTGATAAGAAGGCTGTTGCAATATGCCTTTCTGCTCAAAGCATCTGCAATCACATTCGCCTTGCCTGGAGTGTACTCAATGCTGGGGTTGTACTCTTGGATCATCTCGACCCAACGAGTCTGGCGGAGGTTCAGATGCGGCTGTGTGAAGATGTACTTCAAACTCTTGTGATCAGTGAAGATGTCGACCTTTCTGCCCAACAACAGATGTCTCCACGTAATCAGAGCATGTACCACAGCTGCTAACTCGAGATCATGTGTGGGATAGTTCTTCTCAGCTGGCTTTAGCTGACGTGAAGTGTAAGCCACAATTCTCTTCTCTTGCATAAGCACACCACCAAGGCCTTGAAGAGAAGCGTCACAGAACACTTCATAGGGCTTGGATTCATCTGGAGGAATCAGAACTGGAGCTGAGACAAGCTTCTCTTTGAGGGTTTTGAAAGCCACTTCACACTCGGGAGACCAAAAGTATTTGACATTCTTCTGAAGGAGGTTGGAAAGAGGCTTAGCAATCTTGGAGAAGTTCTCCACAAACCTTCTGCAATAGCTGGCAAGACCCAGAAAACTGCGGAGCTGCTTGACGTTCTGAGGAGCTTCCCAGTTGACAATTGCTTCAACTTTCTCGGGATTAACCGCAATACCGTCAGCTGAGATAATATGGCCCAGGTAGAGAACCTTATCGAGCCAAAACTCGCACTTTGAGAACTTGGCATAGAATTTATGCTCTCTGAGTCGATCAAGAACCAGACGCAAGTGCTTTTCGTGATCTTCTTCATTCTTGGAAAACACCAGAATATCATCCAGATACACAAGCACAAACTCGCCAGTATAGGGGTTGAAGATGTAATGCATCATCCTTGAAAAGGTAGGAGGAGCATTGGCGAGACCGAAGGACATGACGGTATACTCATATGAACCGTAGCTCGTTCTGAACGCCGTCTTGGGAATGTCTTCCTCGCGAATGCGAATTTGATGATAGCCCATTCGGAGGTCAAGCTTAGAGAATACTTTAGCTCCTTTGAGCTGCTCAAAGAGTTCGTTGATGTTGGGGAGCGGATACTTGTTCTTAATCGTCTTCTTGTTCAATGGCCGGTAGTCAACACAGAGACGCTCCGTGCCATCTTTCTTCTTGACAAATAAGACACCACAGCCCCACGGAGATGTACTAGGCCGTATGAGACCCATACGCTCCTGCTCATCCAACTGTTTCTTCAATTCCTTCAATTCATCTGAAGAGAGCTTGTAAGGACGCCGACAAACAGGTTCGGTGCCCGGCTCGAGTTCAATGACAAACTCCACCTGACGGTGTGGAGGCATGCCTGGAAGTTCTTCTGGAAAGACGTCTTGATATTCATTCACCACTGGAATTTGCTCTATGGCATTAATTTCACCCTTATCATTAAGAGAGAAAAGCCGAATAGTATTATCCCTGGAGGCGAAGATAATCACATCTTCATCAGAATGAGTCAATTTGACTTCCTTTTGAGCACAATCAATGTGAGCATCGTGCTGAGAAAGCCAATCCATTCCGAGAATGAGGTCGATATCAGAATGACCAAGAATCACCGGTTTAGCCAGAAAACGATAATCTCCCATGCGAATGGAAACATCCGGAGCATAGACAGTAGAAGACATACGTCTCCCTGGAGAAATAACTTCCAACCTCTGAGGCAAATTTGAAGTGGCAATACTGTGCTTGGATGCAAATGGTTGAGACATGAAAGAGCATGATGCACCCGAATCAAATAACACTTTAGCTGGAAAAGAGTTCACTGGAAGGTTACCCAAAATGACATCAGAAGAAGCCTCTGCTTGTGCTGCATTCATCAGATTAACCCTTGCTGCCTTTGGATCATGCCTGACAATAGCTGAACTCACAGGTGGTGGAGGAGGAAGACGCTTCGGATTCGGACATCTGTTGGCATAATGACCCTTCTGGCCACACTTGTTGCACACCACTTCAGAGAGAGGACGGAAATGAGAGCCACTGGACTTGGAGCCTTGAGACTGAAACTGCTTCTTCGACTGGTTGCTTGGGTTGGGTGGGTGGGAGAAACCACGGCCACTAGAGTTCTTGTTGTTGGAGTTGTTGAAGTTGCTGGAGTTGTTGTATGGAGCTCGAATCATTGGAGGAGGAGGAAGCCAGAATTTCTGTTGTTTCGCAGCCAACTGAGACGATGAGGTAGAGTGAACAGCATCTCGAATTCTCTTCTTAGAAGCTTCCATCTTAAGCTGAGCTGCTTCTTGTTTCAAAGCCATATTATAGAACTTATCGAATTCGTCTGGCTCGAACAAAGTGAGAGCAAGCTGAAGTTCATCTTTGAGACCTCCACGGAACTGATAGATTTTGCTCTTTGCATCAGGAATGTCTTGCTTTGCATAGCGAGCGAGGTTTTGGAACTTGACATTATACTGATAGACTGTCATGGAGCCCTGCTTGAGGTTGCGGAATTGCTCACGCATACCCTCGATAACACTTGTAGGAATGTGATGCGAGCGGAAATCCTTGCAGAAATTCTCCCATGAGATCACTTGACCCGGCCTTGAGTCTTTGTACTGCTGCCACCAATCGGCTGCTTGATCTTTCAGTTGGAAAGCTGCAAACTTCACATAGTCATCTTCTTTCACGTTACTGCACTCAAAATGCTTCTTGATATCGGTCAGCCAATCTTCAGCATCAAGAGGGTCGACACAGTAACTGAAAGCTTTAGGATTGTTGGCCAAGAACTGGTTGAGGGTAGCATGGTGCTGCTGGAAGAAGTTGCCTTGGTTCATTGGAACGCCCTGATTAGCTTGATTAGCTTGATTAGCTTGCATCATCTGCATCATCTGCATCATCAACTGAGTGTTCTGAGCAGTAGTCTGCATGATTGCTCTCCAAGCCTCAGGCGGAGGAGGAGGGGAAGCAGGATGCTCTGGGACCTCTTCCACCTCTGGGTTGGCATTCGGAACCTTTTTCGGAGCCATCCTGTAAGAGATGACCACGAATCAGCAATTGATTGACAAAAGGAATAAGCGGAATCAATGGAATGAATTGCAACAAGTCTTCACAATAATCATTCGAACAATAAGAACGAATGAAATCATCCGAACAAGAGGAACGAATGAATTTCTTAGTTAATTGATAACATCAGTCTTCACGAGAAGCCACATAGGGATCAAAAGGATAAAATAATAAAACAACAAGGTACGGAAAGGAACAAACACAAGAGAGGAGTTTCGTTCTAACATCTTTGTGCTGAAAGCATATGAACGCGTTACGAAAAGGTTTTGCAATCCCGGGATCAGCATAGCCAAGGACCCTTTAAGATGCAACTCCTGATAGTAACCTCGGTCATATAACCCCTTCACTCGATGTCGAACCCCGAACTCACTAACCTGCATTCGTTGGAAGAATGCCTACGATCTACTGGATAAAACCCACCTATAGTTTTCCGAAAGATTCCAGTTATGCAATCAGGTGTTGGGGATACACGGGAAGCACCGCGCAATCAACTCTAACCTACATCCAGGTGTATCCATCCTTCAACACATAACCAGTCTTTCTCGGAAACTGTGTACCTCGGACCTTCGAAAAGCATCCACTATAACAAGCTATGGCAATACTCCCGAACTACCTCCCCAGTACTGGGTGATGTCGGGGTTATCTTGCCACTGGCCGTATAGGGGAGATTTTCGATGTCGGTCGTCTTAAGTATTTAGTACTGTCGCGATATGCTTGTTACAATGATACCCCGAAGCTCAACTCCTCGGTAACAGGAGGCATCGGGAACAATATCCTTGTCACAAGAACATCGAAACAATCCCAGAATACTCGCGGGATTCCTAAAAAAAATTTTGTGCAAATTTTGAAGATAGGAGAGACAAGAGTAGATGTCAGGAGTCCTCACCAGAGAGAAAGGGGATGAGAAGCAAAGAAATCCTACTCTCCGATATAATATAGGACTCAAAAAGTTTTCAGTGTGTGCCTAGACTCAACCGTCAACGGTTCGATCAAACAGTGGGGGCTCCTAGGTCGGAGAAGGCTCTGAATACCAACTTGTAATGCCCAGGATGGAGTTATACCTCCTACGTGTCGAGGCACGACTTAAAGGCATAAGTCCATCCTAGAATGATCTCAAGTTTGGTAATCTTTGCACAACTCATGTAAAAGGGGGATAGTAAACTGAAAATAGTTGGCTTACAATCGCCACGTCACAGAATTACAGTACAAGTCTCAAACATCATACATTAAGAGCACTACAACCCTCTAAGGGCAAAAGCCAAATGTCAAAGTACCAAACTCAGATAAATAAACCACAGGCGGATCGAATCCTAGTAAGAGACTCCACTACTGATCGTCCGGGTACCGCACATAGTACCGACTACGCTCCTCGTCGTACTCCCAATCCAGCTCGGTGCCATCACCTGGATAGCTCACAGCTGGACCTGCATCTGGTGTGTGAAGTAACTGTGAGCCACAGAGGACTCAGCAATCCCGTCTCCGGGTAACAAGACTATCAAAGCCTTTGGGTGAGGAAAAGGCTGAAGAAAAGAATAAGTCTGCAGCAGCAACTAGCATCTAGCTTACGCAAGTGAGAGCGAGAAGAGAAGGCATCGGCGAGAAGTGATCACGAAGTGATCCTAGCTACAAGCTCCACAATCATAACCCCTCCGTGTTCAACTCCCGAATCCCGATTCGGAAATTGACAGTCACGGAACACACGCTGGTAGTGCATTAGTAACATTGTGTCAAGTTATCTACAACCGGAATTAACAAGCTCCCATCTGCCACATAACCGCGGGCACGGCTTTCGAAAGTTCAAACCCTGCAGGGGTGTTCCAACTTGACCCATTACAAGCCCACGATCCGCGGAGTCGCAACTCCAAAGTGGGAAGACCCGAGTATCCTCGGAATCCCGTGCTCAAGATATACCGAACTAAGGTAAGGCTAATCCAGCAAATCCTCCCGGCGTGTCGACACCCTGATAGTAGCCGCGCGTATCTAGGTCTCAGGACACGTCCGGCTGAGACGTCCTACAGGTGTATGCCAAATACCTCAGGTTGCCCCAAGGCGGCCCCGCAGTCCGCTCGTTTCGGACCAACACTCATGTGGAGCACTGGCCCGGGGTTGTTGATTAAGAAAGAGGGTTAATTACTCCCTTATGCATGTTTAGTTTGTTATTAGGCAAATAGTACCAATGTTGGGATTTGCTGGAAAAGACTTAGCACATAGCGGTTTATCGAGGGGGTCCCATACACCCCAACCGTGTTAGGAACGCATAATCAAGGAACATAAAACCGGCTTATACGGATCCTAACGGCATGAGTGGAACAAAACACCAAGCAAAAGGCTTAGCCTTCCACCCTTGCCAATATATAGGTGATTTCAATTAAAGCATTTATATAGTGTGATATAACCCAACCAAACTTCAACATGGAGCAAGCGTCTTCACTTCACCTGCAACTAGCAACGCTATAAGAAGGGCTGAGCGAAGCGTACTTAGCCAAGCAACGGTTTGCATAGGTAGGGTGGTTAAACATGGCAATTGGTTACAAGTAGGAGGCTGACAAGAAGAACATGGGCATCGAGGCAAAACTATAGATCGAGACTACTAGCAATAGGCAAAGATAGTAATGTTATCGGGGTTCGGTCATCTTGCCTGAAGAGAAGACGTTCGGATCGAAAGAAGGGTCCTCGTGCTCAAACTCGTTGGAAACCTCGTGCTCAACCTCGTTGGAAAACTCGTGATCAACCTCCGGCTCTAAACAAGACAAACACACCAAACACCAATCAACACGATGCAATGCGCACTCGAAAAACATGTATGCATGATGGATGCACTAAAGATGCACATGGAGCACGGAAAACATCACTCAAGCAAAACACCTCAAAACAAGATAACAACCTGATATTATTAATCTACACAGAAAAACACCCAAGTTTGATATAAGATTCGCTGAAATCGGAGTTACGGGCTAAAAGTTATGCCCGAAACAAGATTTGAGCGAAAACTGAAAATTACAGCAACATAGCAACTTTGGAGCTCAAAATAATTAATCTACAGCACCCAAAAAGCATGGCAAAGGACTTGAACACAAACTAGATATAATGTACAGCAACTAGGTCCAAAGTGCACCCCAAACGGAGTCACGGATCAATAGCAATGATCTTGGACATATTGAACTTTGAAATAAAATTCTGGCAGCAGAATTTTATTGAAAGTTTAGAGCAAAAGATAAACATGCTACAGCCACTCAAATGGACATGTGAGGACATGGATGGAAAGACAACAATATATACTACAAGGAACAATCAAAATCCACCCCAAAACTATCATGCTTTGTCCTACAACATCACACGAACATGGCATCGGAACGTTACAGATTTCAGACTTAGTGAAATTTCACTAAGTACTAAAACAGCAACATCATCATAGCATCAAAAAGAGCATGTTTAAGACACCTCGAAACTAAACATGACAAAGGGTAAGCACCTCATCAAAGTACATGTGAAGGTGATCCCGAAACACACAAGCATGCATCATTGTGGTGAACACAACGATTGCAACGAGCTCAACAAGATGGCATTTCATAACAAGTGAAAACACAACATGTGAACATGGCACTTTGCAACGATGATAACAAGGAAACAATAAATCTACCATGCAACCTATCACACACAACACGTAGTTCGTGGCAAGACGAACACGTGGACATGTCATTTGCATCGTTTGGACAAACGAGCTAAAAGATATCACATGTCAAAGGTGGCATGAAAATAACACATAACAGCAGTTTATATCATCATGCACTCTTGTAACAGCAAAACAAGTGTCAAGATGACATCTAACATGCATGACTACAACAGGTAAAACGCAGAGGGCATCTCCACGAACATCTGGACATGCTACACGCGCAAAACGGAGCAACAGGCAAGAAATTAGAGCAGGTCAAAGTTAGCATTCTCAGATAACAGATCAGGGACTTAGGGTTTAGAGATAGACCTCAGATCTGGATCTGAAACGGAAAAAAAAAACGAAGTCGGGCCCGGCGCGGCTACAGTGCGGCGGCCCAGCGGAGGCTGAGGGAGGCCCACGGGCGGCGGGGTGGTGCGGCCGGCCCGGAGCGGAGGCCCGGCGCTCGGAGGGGAGCCGGCCCACCTGGCGGCTGCTGCGCCCTGCGCGCGCGCGGAGGAGGAATCGGGCCGGGGAAGGCGGCGGCCGGCCCGGTCGGTGGATGAGGCGGTGGGCGAAGGGCGGCCCGGCGCCTGGCGCGTCGGTGGCGAGCGGGGTACGGGCCGGGGGGTCCGAGGCCCAGGCGGCGGTAGGTGGTGCTGACGCGACGAGGGAGGGAGGCCCGGTGGCTCGGCGATGATCTGGTCCCCCCCCCAGATCGGGAACCGGCCTGGCCGAGCCCAGCGATGCCGAACGGCTGGAGGCGCGCGCGGTCGATCTGGACGCGCGGAGAGGCGCCTAGCGCTCGCTGGAGCGTTGACTCCGGCGCTGCTGCGGTGGGATCGAGGGATCCTTCGGGATCCGGCCAGGATTTCTTGGATCTGGAGTGGAAAAGGAAAAAAAAAGGAAAGGAACTAGAGGAGGAAGAAGAAGGGGATAGAGATGCCCAAAATAGACTAGGGGGGTCTATTAGTAGCAGAATTTTAGGGTTAGGAGGAGTTTAGGGGCGCTAGGAGCCCTCCGATCGCGATCCGACGGATCCGATCGCGGGGTTAATTTAAAAGGCCCAGACGGAGATAAAAGAAAGCAGTAGGGGTATTTCCGGGACACGAAGCGAAGGCACTTCGGGCCCACACGAACAACAGAGGGAAAAGTCAACGGAGTCCAAACGAGACGAGATTTGAGAGGCGGGTTGCACACAACAAAACAACAACACACAACACAACCTCACGGCACACCGGTAACGAAAAACGCCCGAACAACAAAGTAGGCCTACGGGACGTCACGGACACGTGAGGGAGCTCCGGAACACGAAACGGACAACGGGAAGAAACGCCACGAACCGGATGCAACCCACAACACGAATGCAATGCAATGCACATGTCTACATGATATGAATGAATGCCACACACTCACACAACAAAACGACGAAAGCCCGAAAGACAAAGAACCCGAAATGGAAAAAGATGAAGCCGGAGATTTATTATAAGCCCAAAAGGGAAAGTATTACATCCGGGGCATTACATGGAGGCCTCGCCGTTGGGCCGTACCAGGCCATCGAGGGAGCCATGTCGCGGGTTGCAGGTAGGCAGGTTTGGGTACCCCTGATCCCAGAATGCCGACAGTAACCCCATGCCCAAGGCGCGCTCGGGCTGGCTTCGAGGTGAAGCCAAAGAGGGAAGGCAGAACCGAAGTGGACCCCAATCACCTACGGGCTAGGCTTCGCGCATGGCGTTGAACGAGACGCGGAAGCCTCTGCTCCCCCACATCGCCTCGGCAACTGCCCATGCTGACAAAAGACTGGCGCATGTTGCAGGGCCATGATTGCTTCACATTGCCTTGCTCCTGATTCGCCTTCTCTCAACCAAAAACTTCTCTAGATCCAATCGTAACTCTACCCCCTTCCTTCTCCTTCTTCGACGCCGCCAACCACGCGAATGGCCCCCGGGAAATGGAAGCATGCGGCCCATGCCGCGAACTCCTCCTCTCCTGCCCCAGCGCTTGGCGCGTCCTCCATCACCGAGGTGGGGCACCTTGACCCTGTGCTTGCGTAGACGGTGAGTGCGGACAACGAGTGGGGAAAGGGTTTGATCTAGGACGGCTCCGTGGAGCGGAGCACCTTGGCGCGGACGGTCTACCCCTTCTTCCTCCACAACATCTTCGCGGGGTTTGTCTCGCCTCTCTCAGAGTTCTTCTACGTCGTCCTCGACCACTACAAGATCCAGGCCCTCCATCTTCAACCCAACTCCATACTCCTCATGCCCATCTTCGCCTTCTACTGTGAAGCCTTCGTGGCCATGAGGCCCTGCGTGGCGCTTCTCTGCAATTTCTTTAGCTTGTGGGTGCACGACCAGACACAACGCTCTGCTTGCACCTCCTTAGTCGCGGTCAACAAGGGGAACGTCGTCTAGAAGGCAGGGAAGAAGGTGGAGGGCTTCCAGCACCGCTAGGTCTTCCTGAACACCAAGGGTCTCAACCTGTGCCTGGAGCTACCGACGGCCCTGCTCGAGCGGCTCGAGGAGTGGGTCATGCCAAGCTCTCCGACCCCCTACACGGGTCTGTCTTGAAGAGAATAACTCCAGATATAGAGGTGTAACATCCCAAATTTTCAATTTGGAATGTTATACATAGATCATAATTGCATTTTCATATTTTTGCATTCTTGTTCGTGGAGTTCCTCGAAATTCTAAGCAACTCAAAGACCTACGGAGAGAGTTGGGGATTTTACCGTTTTCGTATTTGAGTTCGCTCGAATACCGGTACGAGGACAGTGTGATTCTAATTATTTTTCTCTCCTAAAAATATTTCTAAATAAAATAAATGAGCAGAGACAATATGACTTCTCCAAAATAACAGAAATATTGGAGGAAAAATATTAAAATCACTGTTGGTATTTTTCTAGTTTTATTTTCGGATTTATTTGCATAGGAAAAATACGTGTTTTTAAAAATTGCATTTAGGTCCGGGAAAAATGTTCACCTTGTCCTAAATATTATTAGAGGACGGTGAAAATTTATTTCGGGATTTTTGGAGTCCGTTTGATATTTATTTCGCTAGTTTTATTGCGCCGGGAATCTATTTAAAAAAAAACAAAAAACGGAAACCGACTTAGCATCGTACCGGACCGGGACTCTGGGCTTTATATAGCGCCAGGCCGGCCCGACACCGCAGCCCGCCCCGCGCGAAAACCCTAGCCGCCGCCGCCGCCGCTGCTGCCGCGCCGGACCCCGCCGACGTCGCCCCTCGCCGGACCCCGCCGACGCCGCCGCCCCTCGCCGGAACCGCCGCCGCCGGACTCGAGGTAGCCGCCTCATTTTTTTTCTTTTTCTTTAAAGGATCAGATCGGTTTTATATATAAAAAAAAAAGGAAACCCTAGATCTGGTTTTTTTCGGTTTAGATCGGTTTTTTTGTCGGTTTAGTTAAATAGCGGACGTTCGTCCGTACGTTCGTTTTAACGAACGGTTTTCGTTAGTTAATCGCACACAGCGAACGTTCGTTCGTTAGCCTGTTCGTCGTTTTTCTTTTTCGGGGTATTTTATCCGCGATTTTTCCGATCGCGATTTCTGCCCTGATCTTGTTTCGCGTTTTTCTTTTCGCTCGAGAGTCGGAATCAGGTGATTCAAAATTCCAGATCTTCGTCTCGAAGCCCTCTTTACATTTAACCAACTTGAACAAAGTTTTGGCTACTGTAAAATTTGACTTTAGGCCAACTAGTAATTCGGAGCTCGTTTATTTTGCAGTTTGAGTTTCGTTGCTTCTTTCGAGTTGATTCTTTTTGCAAATCGGAGTTCTTAAGTTAAACTTTGTGGTTAGATCTCTTATTTGAGTTTTACCCGTGCATTAGTTAATTACTTATTGTATGCTTGTTGTTTGATTGCGATAGAGTACCCGGAGTGCGCCGCTTGCTACTTTGAGTTTCTAGGTTTTGCGGATCATCAGCAAGGCAAGTAACACTTTGATCATGCTTTCCAATTACCCAGTTTTCATTGCATTAGTCAAACCCCTCACACATTGCATGAATAGGATCAATTAACTTGTGGGATTGGGAAATAGATTGAGGTAGTACCTATTACCTGCATTACATTCAAACCCCTGGGAGTTACTTCTACGTTTGCTGCTAGGACATGCTATGCTCGTAGACGTGGATTGGGTGAGTGAAATCCATGACAAATATGAGTTGTTAATTAATGGTTCAACTTAAGGTGGCAACTTTAATACACATCTGGGTGGATTGAGGCACCTGGGTATTCCGGGATTGCCTGTTTTTCTTTTGGACCGCCACCCAGGCTCAAAGGGATCATGAGATTATTCATACTAGAAACTTCCGTGTGCAACCACAATGCTATTATGGGCTCTAGCATAGTATGAGTAAGTTGTGCGAACCCTTACAGTGGTGGACTAGCAGATGTAGGGGATGTAGGTTGGTACGGTCCGCCCGATCGTAAGGTGCTAGCGCTTCTGAAAGACTATGTCTCGGTCATCCGTTTCTCAAACACCATGCAGTGCGAGAAACCAAACGGAGGCGATCGAGTCTTGTGGGAAAAGTGCACAAACCTCTGCAGAGTGTACAAACTGATCATGATTAGCCGTGTCCCCGGTTATGGACATCTTGAGTATCTGGTACTTAGATTTTCATGTGCATCTCAACATGTTACTTTAATTTAATTTTGTTGGGTTTAATGATTACTTTTAATTGGGGTTGAGAGGATGTCTATCTTCTCAACGATGTTTCAACTACCATGATAGTTAATTAAAATACATTCCTTTGAAGTAGGGAAAAATTGGCTTTACGCAAAAACTTAACCATAGAGCTTTCCACCAGCCATATTGCATATAGTATAGCCTTACTTTCATTGCATCTCTTGTGTTACCTTGCCAGCATATTCCTTGTGCTGACCCGTTTTCGGGCTGCAACGTTTCATGTTGCAAACATTTCAGACGACGAGTAAGATGCCCTTTTAGGTCGTGGTTCTATACTCAGTGATGCCGCTGGAGTTGATGGACTCACTTATCTTCCAAGCCTTCCGCTGTTATCGTGTTAGATGGCCTTCAGCCATGATTTATGTAATAAATTCATCGTTGGACTATCGATGTAATAAGTGTGTGATTGCTACTCTGTTATAAATCCTTCGAGTACCTTGCGTGTCAGCATTACCGATCCAGGGATGACACTGATGCATGGAGATCAGACTGTTTGAGGTCTGGTCGCTACAAAGATGGTATCAGAGCACACGCTGACTGTAGGACATAACCACTAAGACAAGCCCTAGAACACATTCCACTTTTTTCTCTTCTGACTCCTCATCTTTTTATGGTGGAAGCAAAGCACAAGTTCATGCAACCGGATGATGATACACCTTTTGGACGACACCTGAAGGAGGTCACCAGATATCTACACATTGGATTACCAAGTTTCATTGCGACCTACAATGCCACTCTACCTGAGGAGGAGCGTTGGTTGATTCAAGCTCAAGTTCTAGGAAGGACGTATGCACCCGTCACCCCACTCATAACATTTTCCTTTAATGCACCTACATGGAGCCTAGGAAGGAGTATGGCAGCCCACATTGCTATGGGAAGGATTGGAGAAGTCTACAAGCAAGAGCTAAAGGATACCATCTACCAGATTTGTGGACGCCGAGATGAGAATTGGGATATGATCAGCACTAGGAAGGGTATATCCATAGCAGCATTCATCCAGGAGTTGAACCACCACATTCGTCGCCAAGAGCACCAGATGTGTGTTGGGATGATAGATTTGAAGAAGGCCCTAAATAGGAATTTGGAGTTAGAGGAAGAACTCAAGTCTACACGCGACGGATATGAGTAGGAGATGAAGATACTTATGGAGAAGAATGATGATTTGACCCGGAAGTTAGGGATACTCATGGGAGAAGAAGACGAGGAAGAAGAACCCAAGGAGATTCCACCGGAGGACTATATCATCATAGATGACACGGATTCGGAAGCTGAGGATAGCAAAGATGAAGACTATGAAGATGAAGCTGGGGCAGATATTATGGAATCCTCTGCCGACCAATATTTTTGGATGACCACCCTATGACTAGTAGTTTACCCCCCAAGTATTAGATTTAGAGCACTTTTGTAACGATCGTTAGATTTGTAAGACCTTGTTTGAAATTGATTGGTGTGATATGATTGTGTGTTTGTCTCATGTGCATATGGGTAGTGATTTTCCCTTAGACCTCTATTCTATTCTAATCTCTTCCCTCTACACCCATCAGATGCCTCCAAGACGTGAATTCGAGTTTCCCCCTGAGCTCACCCAGTTGATCCAGCAGCAGAACACCCTGATGCAACTCCTTGTCCAAAACACCCAGAACAACCAGAACAACAACAGCAACCCTCCACCACCACCACCCGTGGACAACCTGACACGTTTCTTAAGGTTGCAACCACCTGTGTTTGCTAGCAGCATCGAACCAATTGTGGCTGATGACTGGCTACGCAAGATTTGAAGGGATTTGACCACAGCCAATTGCTCGGATGCTGAGAAGGTGCGATTTGCCGCACACCAGTTGTCTGGACCAGCCGCAGCATGGTGGGAGAACTACATAGCCACTTACCCCGTAGCCAATGTGACTTGGGATCAGTTCCAGCAAGCTTTTCGTACCGCCCGTGTCTCAACTGGAGCCATGAGTATGAAGAAGCAGGAGTTTCGCAACTTGCGCCAAGGAAATCGTACTGTAGCTCAGTACGTGGATGAGTTTAGTACCCTATCTCGTTATGCCCCAGATGATGTGGCTACAGATGCCAAGAAGCAGGAGAGATTTATGGAAGGGCTAAATGATGAGATGAGTGTACAGCTGATGGTGGCAACTTTCAATAACTATCAGGAGTTGGTAGACCGAGCCCTGATGATTGAAAGGAAGCATCAACAGATTGAGAGTCGCAAGAGGAAGTATGGGCAAGGGAAGTATAATTCTGGAGCTCAACAGAAGCCTCTCTTTACCCCTAAAGCAGTAGGACAGTTTCAGCATACCCATGGAGGAAGTAGCTCACACAACCACAATGGCACCAAGAATGGCAATGGTAATGGGAGTGGAAATGGAGCCAATGGAAACCAGAACCGCCCTGCACCGTCCACACCCACCAAGAGGGATTTTAGCCATGTCACTTGTTACAAGTTCGGGAAGACTGGACATTATGCTAATGAATGCCCAGAAGTTAAGAATGGGAACGCCAATGGAAGCTCCGGGAAGAAGCCCAACCCGTTCAACAAAGGACAAGTGAACCACGTGACTGTGGAAGAAGTAGAAGAGCAACCAGATGCAGTCATAGGTAAGTTCTTAGTTAAGTCCTTTACTGCACTCGTTCTTTTCGATACTGGCGCATCGCATTCATACATTTCAAAGGGATTCATGGATAAGTATAAACTGCCGACCCAAGCCCTTAGATCGCCCATGTTAGTAACCTCGCCAGGAGCAGAGTATATGGCCAAGTCATGGTGTGATCAATTGCCCTTAAGGATTGGTAATTACATATTCCCTTCGGACCTAATAGTATTGGAATCTCAAGGACTGGATGTGATATTAGGAATGGATTGGTTATCTAAGTATGAAGGGAATATTGAATGTGCCAGTAAGACAATTTTGCTTACTACGCCGGAAGGAAGAAGGATCAAGTATGTATCCCGGCATGAGTCAAAGAGGAGTAGATTAAATTCCCTGTCAGGAGTTGTTCAGGAGGAAGTGCCTGTAGTGAAGGATTTTCCGGATGTGTTCCCAGAGGAATTACCTGGCATGCCACCGGATAGAGACATAGAGTTTTTGATTGAACTTTTGCCAGGCACCGGGCCAATTTCTAAGAGACCCTATAGGATGCCCGCAAAGGTTTTGGAGGAAATTAAGAAGCAGATTAAGGAGTTAATGGATAAAGGATTTATACGCCCAAGTTCTTCGCCTTGGGGTTCGCCAGTACTTCTAGTGGAGAAGAAGGATGGATCGTTAAGAATGGTTGTTGATTATCGAGGATTGAATGAAGTAACTATCAAGAACAAGTACCCATTGCCAATGATCAACGATCTGTTCGATAGATTGCAAGGAGCTAAAGTCTTTTCTAAGATCGATCTGCGATCAGGGTACCATCAATTGAAGATTCGAGAGCAAGATATCCCTAAGACGGCCTTTACCACTAGGTATGGGTTGTATGAGTATACCGTTATGTCGTTTGGTCTGACAAACGCACCGGCTTACTTTATGAACCTGATGAACAAAGTGTTTATGGAGTATTTGGATAAGTTCGTCGTAGTGTTCATAGATGATATTTTGATCTTCTCGAAGGATGAAGAGGAGCATGAAGAACATTTGCGTTTGGTATTAGAGAAGCTCAGAGAGCATCAACTGTATGCCAAGTTTAGCAAATGTGAGTTTTGGTTGAAGGAAGTCGGATTCCTCGGACATGTTATATCCGGAGAAGGAATAGCAGTAGATCCCGCCAAGGTGGAGACTGTGACCAATTGGGAAGCACCGACGACCGTTGGAGAGATCCGGAGTTTTCTTGGACTCGCAGGATACTACCAAAGATTTATCGAGAATTTCTCGAAGATTGCAAAGCCAATGACGGAGTTGTTGAAGAAGGAAACCAAGTTCAGTTGGACCGAAGAATGTGAGACTAGTTTCCAGGAGTTGAAGAAAAGGTTGGTATCATCCCCTGTGTTGATCCTGCCAGATCAACATAAGGATTATGAGGTGTACTGCGACGCTTCACGTCGAGGACTTGGAGCAGTTCTTATGCAGGAAGGAAGAGTTGTTTCATACGCTTCATGACAACTGAAACCTCATGAGATGAACTATGCCACCCACGATTTGGAGCTAGCAGCCGTAGTGCATGCGTTGAAGACGTGGAGACATTTTCTCATAGGAAACCATTGTGAAGTATATACGGACCATAAGAGTTTGAAGTATATATTCACTCAGAAAGAGTTGAATCTTAGGCAAAGGAGGTGGCTGGAACTCATTAAGGATTATGACATGAGATTGCATTATCACCCCGGAAAGGCTAACGTAGTAGCGGATGCGCTAAGCCATAAGAGCCATGTCAATACCCTGATGATGGAAGAGTTTCCAAAGGAGCTAGCCGAGGACCTACGAGAACTACGTTTGGAGATAGTCCCGAGAGGTTATGTAGCAACACTAGAAATCCAGTCTACCTTGATGGATAAAATCAGAGAAGCTCAGAAAGCTGACAAGGAGATTGTCGCTATAAAGGAGAGGATGAGCGAAGGAAAAGCTAAAGGTTTTCGTGAGGATGAGCATGACACCTTATTGTTTGAGGATCGAATCTATGTGCCCAATGACCCAGAAATTAGGAAGTTGATTTTACAGGAGGCCCATGATTCACCATACTCGATTCACCCAGGAAACACTAAGATGTATTTGGATTTGAAGGATATTTTCTGGTGGACCGGTATGAAGAAGGATATTGCGGAGTATGTAGCAGTTTGTGATGTGTGTCAGAAAGTAAAGGCAGAACATCAGAAGCCAGCAGGATTGCTACAACCTATGCCAATTCTCGAATGGAAGTGGGAGAAGCTTGGTATGGATTTTATCACCGGATTGCCCAGGACCAAGGCAGGGTATGATTCAATCTGGGTAGTAGTAGACCGATTGGCGAAGGTAGCCCACTTTATCCCGGTGAAAACCACATATACCAGTGCAAAGTTGGCTAAGATATACATGACCAGAGTTGTATGTCTGCATGGAGTTCCGAGGAGTATTGTATCTGATAGAGGAACCCAGTTTACCTCAAAGTTCTGGAATCAGTTACATGAAACCTTGGGAACCAGACTCGAGTTTAGCACAACGTTTCATCCGCAGACAGATGGACAGACGGAGAGAGTCAATCAGATTCTGAAGGATATGTTGAGAGCCTGTGGATTAGATTATGGATCTAGTTGGGATGACAACTTGCCTTACGCGGAGTTCTCATACAACAATAGTTACCAGGCCAGTTTGAAGATGGCGTCGTTCGAGGCATTATATGGAAGGAGATGCCGAACACCGTTGTCATGGGACGAAGTTGGAGACCGATAGTTGTTTGGACCAGACTTAATCAAAGAGTCTGAGGAGAAAGTGAAGTTAATTCGAGATAGACTGAAGGTAGCTCAGTCCAGGCAGAAGAGTTACGCCGACTCGAAGCGCAAGGAGATAGACTATGAGATCGGAGACAGAGCGTACTTGAGGGTATCGCCTCTGCGAGGAGTTAAACGTTTCGGAGTTAAAGGGAAGTTAGCCCCGAGATTTGTTGGACCTTACCGTGTTTTGGAACGCATGGGAGAGGTTGCCTATAAGTTGGAGTTGCCCGAATGATTGTCAGGAGTGCACGATGTGTTTCACGTTTCGCAACTAAAGAAGTGCCACGCGGAGATGGCCGATATACCACTTAGAGACACAGTACCCCTGGAAGCAATTCAATTGGACAGTGACCTGACCTACGAGGAGAAGTCCGTTAAGATTCTCGAATTTTCGAGTAGAGTTACCCGTAGCAAGGTTATCAAGTTTTGCAAAGTTCAGTGAAGTCATCACACCGAGGAAGGAGCCACCTGGGAGCGAGAAGATGATCCACGCAAGGACCACCCACACATATTCTCTAGCCAAGCCGAATCTCGAGGGCGAGATTCATTCTAAGGGGGTAGGTTTGTAACATCCCAAATTTTCAATTTGGAATGTTATACATAGATCATAATTGCATTTGCATATTTTTGCATTCTTGTTCGTGGAGTTCCTCGAAATTCTAAGCAACTCAAGGACCTACGGAGAGAGTTGGGGATTTTACCGTTTTCGTATTTGAGTTCGCTCGAATACCGGTACGAGGACAGTGTGATTCTAATTATTTTTCTCTCCTAAAAATATTTTTAAATAAAATAAATGAGCGGAGACAATATGACTTCTCCAAAATAACAGAAATATTGGAGGAAAAATATTAAAAATCACTTTTGGTATTTTTCTGGTTTTATTTTCGGATTTATTTGCATAGGAAAAATACGCGCTTTTCAAAATTGCATTTATGTCTGGGAAAAATGTTCACCTTGTCCTAAATATTATTACAGGACGGTGAAAATTTATTTCGCGATTTTTGGTGTCCGTTTGATATTTATTTCGTTAGTTTTATTGCGCCGGGAATCTATTTAAAAAAAACGGAAACCGACTTAGCATCGTACCGGACCGGGACTCTGGGCTTTATATAGCGCCGGGCCGGCCCGACACCGCAGCCCGTCCCGCGCGAAAACCCTAGCCGCCGCCCTGCCCTAGCCGCTGCCGCCGCCGCCGCTGCTGCCGCGCCGGACCCCGCCGCCGCCGCCCCTCGCCGGACCCCGCCGCCGCCGCCCCTCGCCGGAACCGCCGCCGCCGGACTCGAGGTAGCTGCCTCGTTTTTTTTTCTTTTTCTTTAAAGGATCAGATCGGTTTTATAAAAAAAGGAAACCCTAGATCTGGTTTTTTCGGTTTAGATCGGGTTTTTTTATCGGTTTAGTTAAATAGCGGACGTTCGTCCGTACGTTCGTTTTAATGAACGGTTTTCGTTAGTTAATCGCAGACAGCGAACGTTCGTTCATTAGCCTGTTTGTCGTTTTTCTTTTTCGGGGTATTTATCCGCGATTTTTCCGATCGCGATTTCTGCCCTGATCTTGTTTCGCGTTTTTCTTTTCGCTCGAGAGTCGGAATCAGGTGATTCAAAATCCCAGATCTTCATCTCGAAGCCCTCTTTACGTTTAACCAACTTGAACAAAGTTTTGGCTACTATAAAATTTGACTTTAGGCCAACTAGTAATTCGGAGCTCGTTTCTTTTGCAGTTTGAGTTTCGTTGCTTCTTTCGAGTTGATTCTTTTTGCAAACCGAAGTTCTTAAGTTGAACTTTCTGGTTAGATCTCTTATTTGAGTTTTACCCGTGCATTAGTTAATTACTTATTGTATGCTTGTTGTTTGATTGCGATAGAGTACCCGGAGTGCGCCACTTGCTACTTTGAGTCTCTAGGTTTTGCGGATCATCAGCAAGGCAAGTAACACTTTGATCATGCTTTCCAATTACCCAGTTTTCATTGCATTAGTCAAACCCCTCACACATTGCATGAATAGGATCAATTAACTTGTGGGATTGGGAAATAGATTGAGGTAGTACCTATTACCTGCATTACATTCAAACCCCTGGGAGTTACTTCTACGTTTGCTGCTAGGACATGCTATGCTCGTAGACGTGGATTTGGTGAGTGAAATCCATGACAGATGTGAGTTGTTAATTAATAGTTCAACTTAAGGTGGCAACTTTAATACACATCTGGGTGGATTGAGGCACCTGGGTATTCCAGGATTGCCTGTTTTTCTTTTGGACTGCCACCCAGGCTCAAAGGGATCATGAGATTATTCATACTAGAAACTTCCGTGTGCAACCACAATGCTATTATGGGCTCTAGCATAGTATGAGTAAGTTGTGCGAACCCTTACAGTGGTGGACTAGCAGATGTAGGGGATGTAGGTTGGTACGGTCCGCCCGATCGTAAGGTGCTAGCGCTTCTGAAAGACTATGTCTCGGTCATCCGTTTCTCAAACACCATGCAGTGCGAGAAACCAAACGGAGGCGATCGAGTCTTGTGGGAAAAGTGCACAAACCTCTGCAGAGTGTACAAACTGATCATGATTAGCCGTGTCCCCGGTTATGGACATCTTGAGTATCTGGTACTTGGATTTTCATGTGCATCTCAACATGTTACGTTAATTTAATTTTGTTGGGTTTAATGATTACTTTTAATTGGGGTTGAGAGGATGTCTATCTTCTCAATGATGTTTCAACTACCATGATAGTTAATTAAAATACATTCCTTTGAAGTAGGGAAAATTTGGCTTTACGCAAAAACTTAACCATAGAGCTTTCCACCAGCCATATTGCATATAGTATAGCCTTACTTTCATTGCATCTCTTGTGTTACCTTGCCAGCATATTCCATGTGCTGACCCGTTTTCGGGCTGCAACGTTTCATGTTGCAGACATTTCCGACGACGAGTAAGATGCCCTTTTAGGTCGTGGTTCTATACTCAGTGATGCCGCTGGAGTTGATGGACTCACTTATCTTCCAAGCCTTCCGTTGTTATCGTGTTAGATGGCCTTCAGCCATGATTTATGTAATAAATTCATCGTTGGACTATCGATGTAATAAGTGTGTAATTGCTACTCTGTTATAAATCCTTCGAGTACCATGCGTGTCAGCATTACTGATCCAGGGATGACACTGATGCATGGAGATCAGATTGTTTGAGGTCTGGTTGCTACAGGAGGCAAGGTGCTGACAGGGGGGAATGCTTGTGAAGGAGTTCCATGTTGGAATACCAAGGCGCGCAAGATGACATACGGCTGCGCCCCGCCAGCCTGACAGGTGAGGAGCTGGACAAGGCCATGGCTGTCTTGTTAAATGGTGACCCTGGGGATCTTGTTGAGGCCAACACCCTACTGTACCACCGCGGCGACAGGGAGGATCTAGTTGCCATGATGCCCGTCTTCATCGAGCTGGGGCTCGTGACACCCGGGCGCCCCAACTCCCCCGTGTCGGTGTCCTACGGCAACAGCGGCTAGGGAGAGGATCCGGAGGAGGCCTAGGATGACGACTTGGAGGAGGTGTCCCATCCGTCGCGGAGCGAGCTCCTTCGCAACCTAGATGACGACGATGACACCGATCAACCTCTGGCGATGGACTCCTTGCACCCTTCCAGGGCCCTCAGGAGGTCTGAGCCCAGACCCCAAACCGCGCGATCGTCTAGGCAGGCAACCTCGAAGAAGGGTGCAGTCACACCCCCTCCGGAGGGCTCCTCACGCTCCGGCGGGGCAGACGTGGTTGCGCCGACCACGACCCCTTGATCACCCACAAGTACATGGAGTCTATCGTAGTCCTTTTTATAAGTAAGAGTGTCGAACCCAACAAGGAGCAGAAGGAAATGACAAGCGGTTTTCAGCAAGGTATTTTCTGCAAGCACTAAAATTATATGTAATAGATAGTTTCATGATAAGATAATTCATAACGGGTAAAAAGTAACAAGCATAAAAAAGGTGCAGCAAGGTGGCTCAATCCCTTTTATAGAAAAGGACAAGCATGGACGAACTCTTATATAAAGCAAAGCATTCCCGAGGACACATGGGAATTATTGTCAAGTTAGTTTTCATCATGCTCATATGAATCGCCTTCGTTACTTAAATAATTTGTTATGTGGTTGGACCGGTGCTTGGGTGATGTCCTTACTTGGACAAACCTCCCACTTATGATTAACCTCTCTTGCAACCATCTGCAACTACGAAGGAAGAATTAAGATAAATCTCAACATAGCATGAAATATGTGGATCCAAATTAGCCCCTTACAAAGCAACGCATAAACTAGGGTTTAAGCTTCTGTCACTCTAGCAACCTATCATCTTCTTATTACTTCCCAATGCCTCCCCCTAGGCCCGAATAATGGTGAAGTTTCGTGTAGTCAACGTTCACATAACACCACTAGAGGAAAGACAACATACATCTCCTCAAATACCAAACAAATACCAAATTCACATGATTACTTATAACAAGACTTCTCCCATGTCCTCAGGAACAAACGTAACTACTCACAAAGCATATTCATGTTCATAATCAGAGGAGTATTTAATAGTATCAAGGATCTAAACATATGATCTTCCACCAAATAAACCAACTAGCATCAACTACAAGGAGTAATCAACACTACTAGCAACCCACATGTACCAATCTGAGGTTTTGAGGCAAAGATTGAATACAAGAGATGAACTAGGGTTTGAGAGGAGATAGTGCTGGTGAAGATGTTGATGGAGATTGACCCTCCTCAATGCGAGAATCGTTGGTGATTACAATGGCTTCGATTTCCCCCTCCCAGAGGGAAGTTTCCCCGGTAGAACAGCTCCGCCGGAGCCCTAGATCGATTCTGCCCAAGTTCCTCCTCGAGACGGTGGCGTTTCGTCCTGAAATATCTCCTCCGATTTTGCCAGGTCAAACCCTCAATATAGCTGAAGATGGGCGTCGGAGGCTGGCCAGGGGGGCCACAAGCCCTGGGGGCGCGCCCATGGGGTAGGGCGCGCCCCCCAGGCTTGTGGCCTCCTGGTGGGTCCCCTTCTGGATATTATTCGCCCAGTATTTTTCATATATTCCAAAATAATTCTCTATAAAATTTCAGGACATTTGGAGTTGTGCAGAATAGGCCTCTTAGATTTGCTCATTTCCGGTCCAAAATTCCAGCTGTCGGCATTCTCCCTCTTCGTATAAATCTTACAAAATAAGAGAGAAAAGGCATAAGTAGTGTGCCATGATATGAAATAACAGTCGATAATGCAATAAATATCAACATGAAAGCATGATGCAAAATGGACGTATCAACTCCCACAAGCTGAGACCTCGCTTGTCCTCAAGCGAAAGCCGAAATCGATAAGCATGACCATGTGTTTAGAGATAGAGGTGTCGATAAAATAAAATACGGACATGAGGTCATCATGACCATCTTTAGTACATCATTATATTGTCATATAATTTCTTATATCGAGTGATAGTTCATTCAAAATGTAAAGTATGAATCACAAACCTTATTGAAAACTAACAAACTATGATCTCAGTCATGGAAGCAATTGCAATTTATCATAACATCGAAAAGCGTCAATTTAAGAGCTTTTATATAGCAAGTTCACATACTCAGCCATCTCTTATTATTTCATAATTGCTAACACTCATGTGATACTTATGAGATCAAAGTTTCAATCGGACACATAGGAAGATAGGGGCTTATCGTTTCACCTCCCAACGATTTACCTCAAGGGTAATGTCAACAATAATAGTTTATGATCTTCTACACCCGTATGAATATATGTATCTAGATCTTTCTCCAACATATTGTGCTTGCCAAAAGATAAAAGTACAAAAGAATGGCGAAGGTCACCATGACTCTAGTATTTAAGCTAGATATTAAGATAAAGATAGGCCTTTCGCAGAGGGAAGCAGAGGTTTGCATGCGCTTTTTGGTTGGGTGCATGAAATCTTAATGCAAAGGAACGTCACATTGCATTGCCACTTGTGATAGAGTATGTAGTCCGTCGCTTTTATTTCTTCCCAATCATAAGATGGTACATATCTTATTTTCCTCACACTAAAAGATAGTACATATTTAGAGCAATTTTTATTGCTTGCACCAATGACAACTTACATGAAGGATCTTACTCAATCCATAGGTAGATGTAGTGGACTCTCAAGGCAAAACTAGGTTGAAGGTTTTTGGATGCACAAGTAACATCTCTACTTAGTGCAGTTTATGTTTTTGGGCTAGCATAAGAGGGAAAACAAGCCCAACACGTTGGAGGATCTATGATAATATAACTTATTCGGATATAAAGGAACATAACACATTACGTTATCTTCCTTGTCCAACATAAACCTTTTAGCATATAATATTTTAATGAGTGCTCACAATTACAAAAGATGTCCAAGATAGTATATTTGTATGTGAGACCTCTCTTTCTTTATTACTTCCTATTAATTGCAACAATGACCAAACCATGTTTGTGTGCTCTCAACAAGTTTCATGTAGCACACTCTTTATATGTGAAGTCATCACTCCCCATAAGATTATTATATAATCTCCATTTGTTTTCCTTTCTTTATTTTTTAAGATCAAAGAACGAAGGCAAAGCCCTCAAATCAAATCTACTCTTTATAATATAACTTCTCACACTCGATTACATAAATAGATAACTTAAGCAAAACTAAAAGACTGGATCATACTAAAACTTTTATTCTAATTGATCAAGATATAACCAAAATGATCGAACTACGATAAGTGATAAAGGTAAAGGTGTGATGGTGGTACGATACCGGGGCACCTCCCCCAAGCTTTTCACAAGCCAAGGGGAGTGCCCATACCTGTGTACTCAAGTCCTCTTCTTTGGTGGTGATGATGATGGTGGTGAAGAAGGAGGACTTCTCCTCTCCAGCTTGAACCTTAGCATAAATTTTTTTCTCCCTCAGTTCATCATTATGTCGCTCTAGCTTCTATATTCTTTTACATAGGGCACATTTGCTTTCCTGCAGAAAACGAGATGTGATAAACTGATCTTTAGATTGATGTGCCCTGGTTGGGAGACTTGATTTCTTGAATTCCACATGCATATCTCTGGGTTGAGGTAGAGGAACGTCATCTTCATCCGAGCTCACATCCTTTATTTCTTCAGGATTGGAATCTTCTTCTTCCTATGAATTCCCAGCATAAGGAGAGAAATCTCCATAAATCCTCTGGTCGCAACATAGTGTGAAACATAGCTCTCTCCGTCTGAATCTTGAGAAGACATGTTTTCAGACCTGACCGGGAAACAACACGAAACAAGAATAGAGGATATTGCCGTGATACGGTGGTCAAAACCTTCGGGAGATTATATAATGAATTTTTACTGTGCAGAACAAGTATTCTGGGAGAAAATGAAGTCCGGAGGGCACTCGAGGTGGCCACAAGCCAGGGTGTCACGCCCAGGTGGGTAGGGTGCGCCCCCATGTCTTGTCGCCTCCTCGTGAGCTTCTCGGACTACCTCTTATTTTTTTGATTTTTTAATATTCCAAAACGGATAAAAAAATGACTTTGGATAGTGTCTGGAGTCGGTTTACTTACCGTACCACATACATATTCATTTTCAGGGTTTTGGAACGTGCCGAAAAGTTTCCCTTATGTACTCCTCCGTTGTTATGGTATTAATAACATTGGTTTCCATATTTATGGGTGTACTTGAGATATAATGCTTGATTCTTTGCCCGTTAACCACTCTCGGGTTAATTCATGTGGCATTGTTGATTTCGATGGCACTGGAACGATAAACTTCCTCGATAATGTGAGGTCCTTTCCATTTAGAGAGAAGTTTCCTTGTAAAAAAACTTAAACGAGAATTGTATATTGTCATGGGGAAACATGATCACCTATGCGGCCATTGGTCCCTTTGTGGTTCGGCAGGGGGGAATCACGTTGCGCAAAGAGCAGAAGCCGTGGAGCAGCACGGCGACGGTGACACTTGTAACTTTTATCCAGGTTCGGGCCGTCGTGAGGCATAAAATCCTACTCCTTCTTTGGTGGGATTGATACGGCACCCAAAGAAAATGCAGCGCCCAAGCCCGACAAGGAGGCCTTGAGGGGGGCAGCCACGCGCGCACAACTACATGAGGGTCTGAATCCTTTGCTAGTTCGCCTCGGGCCTCCTTTTATAGTTCAAGGGGAGTCCATGGTGGAAAACAGTCTATATTTGTTGACTACATAGCTAACAATTCTATCACACCTAACTCTAGCAGTTAGGACAAAGTGCATTAAATGCACTCCTAGGTGTCACGCTGAGGAGTGATACGTCTCCAACGTATCTATAATTTTTTATTGTTCCATGCTATTATTTATGATGTTTTAGATGTTTAATGGGCTTTGTTATACACTTTTATGTTATTTTTGGGACGAACCTATTAACCCAAAGGCCCAGTCCAGATTAATGTTTTTTGCCTATTTCAGGGTTTTACAGAAAAGGAATATCAAATGGAGTCCAAACGGAATGAAACCTTCGGGAGAGATATTTTTGGAGCAAAATACGCACGAGAGACTTGAGAACCACGGAGTAGGGCTGACGTGGCGTCCACGAGGGTGGGGGCGCCCCCCCCCCTATAGGGCGCGCCCCTGCCTCATGGGCACCCCGTCTGGCCCCCGGTGCCCTCCTTCTTCCTATATATATCTATGTACCCCGAAACCATCAGAATAACAGAGAAAACCCTAGTTCCACCGCTGCAACCTTCTGTTCCCGTGAGATCCCATCTTGGGGCCTGTTCCGGAGCTCCGCCGGAGGGGGGATCTTCCACGGAGTGCTTCTACATCATCATCATCGACTCACCATGAGTTGTGAGTAGTTTACCACATACCTTTGGGTCCATAGCTAGTATCTAGATGGCTTCTTCTCTCTCTTTGGATCTCAATACCAAGTTCTCCTCGGTCTTCGAGGAGATCTATTCGATGTAATCTCTTTTTGCGGTGTGTTTGTCGAGATCCGATGAATTGTGGGTTTATGATAAAGATTATCTATGAGAAATATTTGGTTCTTTGCTTAACTATTTATGTATGATTATAATATCCTTGCAAGTCTCTTCGAATTATTGGTTTGGTTTGGCCTACTAGATCTATAGTTCTTGCAATGGGAGAAGTGCTTGGCTTTGGGTTCAATCTTGCGGTGTCCTTTCCCAGTGACAGTAGGGGCAGCAAGGCACGTATTGTATTGTTGCCATCGAGGATAAAAAGATGGGGTTTATATCACTATGTTTGAGTTTATCCCTCTACATCATGTCATCTTGCTTAAGGCGTTACTCTACTCTTATGAACATAATACTCTAGATACATGCTGGATAGCGGTCGATGTGTGGAGTAATAGTAGTAGATGCAGAATCGTTTCGGTCTACTTGTCTCGGACGTGATGCCTATATATAATGATCATGCCTAGATAGTCTCATAATTATTCTCTTTTCTATCAATTGCTCGACAGTAATTTGTTTACCCGCCATAGAATACCGCTATCATGAGTGAAGCCACTAGAGAAAACTATAGCCCCCAGGTCTATTCTCAACATATCAATCTACAATCTACTTTACTTTTCCGCTTTTACTTTCTGTTCTTATATCCAAAAATATCAAGCTATCATCTCTATCAGATCTCACTTTCGTAAGTGACCGTAAAGGGATTGACAACCCCTTATCGCGTTGGCTGCAAAGTTATTATTTGTTTGTGTAGGTGCAAGGGACTCGCGCGTGGTCTCCTACTGGATTGATACCTTGGTTCTCAAAAACTGAGGGAAATACTTATGCTACTGTGCTGCATCACCCTTTCCTCTTCGAGGGAATACAATGCAAGCTCGAGAAGTAGCAAGAAGAATTTCTGGCACCGTTGCCAGGGAGGCTTACGCAAAAGTCATATGCCAAGTACCTATCACAAACCCTTATCCTTCGCATTACATTTTTTGCCTCTCGTTTTCCTCTCCCCCACTTCACCCTTTCCGGTTTATTTGCCCTTCTTTTGCCATGTGTTTATCGTTCGCTTGCTTCTTGTTTGCTTGTGGGTTGGATTGCTTGCTTGTCACTATGGCACAGAACAATACCAAATTGTGTGACTTCTGCAATACCAACAATAATGATTTTATTAGCACTCCGATTGCTCCTATTACCGATGCTTAATCTTGTGAGATCAATGATGCACTGTTGAATCTTGTCATGAAAGATCAATTTTCCGGCCTTCCTAGTGAAGATGCCGCTACCCATCTAAACAACTTTGTTGATTTGTGTGATATGCAAAAGAAGAGGGATACGGATAACGATATTGTTAAATTGAAGTTATTTCCGTTTTAACTTAGAGATCGTGCTAAACTTGGTTTTCTTCTTTGCCTAGAAATAGTATTGATTCGTGGAATAAGTGCAAAGATGCTTTTATCTCTAAGTATTTCTCTCCTGCTAAGATCATCTCTCTTAGAAATGATATTATGAATTTTAAGCAAATAGATCATGAGCATGTTGCACAAGCTTGGGATAGAATGAAATTAATGATACGTAATTTCCCTACACATGGTTTGAACTTATGGATGATTATTGAAAACGTTTATGCTGGCTTGAATTTTGCTTCTAGAAATCTTTTAGATTCGGCCGCGGGAGGCACTTTCATGGAAACTACCTTAGGAGAAGCTACCAAACTCCTAGATAATATTATGGTTAATTATTCTGAATGGCACACTGAAAGATCTACTAGTAAAAAAGTACATGATATTAAAGAGATTAGTGTTTTGAGTGGAAAGATGGATGAACTTATGAAATTATTTGCTGCTAAGAGTGCTCCTTCTCATCCTAATGATATGCCTTTATCCACATTGATTAAAAATAATAATGAATCTTTGGATGTGAATTTTGTTGGTGGGAATAATTTTGGTAACAATGCTTATAGAGGCAACTTTAATCCTAGGCCTTTTCCTAGTAATTCCTCTAATAATTATGGTAATTCCTACAACAACTCTTATGGAAAGATTCCTTCTAAATTTGAAATTAGTGTTAAGGAGTTTATGAATTCACAAAAGAATTTCAATGCTTTGCTTGAATAAAAATTGCTTAAGATTGATGAATTGGCTAGAAGTGTGGATAGAATTACTCTTGATGTTGATTTTTTGAAACTTAGATCTATCCCACCTAAGCATGATATCAATGAGTCTCTCAAAGCTATGAGAATTTCCATTGATGAATGCAAAGAAAGGACCGCTAGGATGCGTGCTAAAAGAGAGAATTATATAAAAGCGTCTTCTTCTAGTTATCATGAAAATAAAGATGAAGATCTGAAAGTTATTGATGTGTCTCCTATTAGATCCTTGTTTTCTAGTATGAATATTTATAAAGATGGGATTGGAGATGAGTCTACTTTAATTGAAAGGTGTCCCAATGATTCGGAGTTCTTAGATCTTGATGCTAAATTTGTTTAAAGTGGGAGTGAAGAGATTAAAACTTTGCATAGTGATGGACCCACTACTTTGGATTTCAAGGGATTCAATTATGTTAATTGCTCTTTGATTGATTGTATTTCCTTGTTGCAATACGTATTAAACTCTCTGCATGCTTATAGTCAAAATAAATCTTTTACCAAACACATAGTTGATGCTTTGATGCAATCTTATGAAGAAAAACTTGAATTGGAAGTTTCTATCCCTAGAAAGCTTTATGATGAGTGGGAACCTACTATAAAAATTAAAATAAAAGATCATGAGTGTTTTGCTTTGTGTGATTTGGGTGCAAGTGTCTCCACTATCCCAAAAACTTTGTGTGATTTGCTAGGTTTCCATGAGATTGATGATTCTTCTTCAAATTTGCATCTTGCGGATTCCACTATTAAGAAACCTATGGGAAGGGTTAATGATGTTATTATTGTTGCCAATAGGAATTATGTGCCCATAGATTTCATTATTCTTGATATAGATTGCAATCCTTCATGTCCTATTATTCTTGGTAGACCTTTCCTTAGAACGATTGGTGCAATTATTGATATGAAGGAAGGAAATATTAGATTCCAATTTCTGTTAAGGAAAGGCATGGAACACTTTCCTAGAAAGAAAATCAAATTACCATATGAATCTATTACGAGAGCCACTTATGGATTGCCTTCCAAAGATGGCAATACCTAGATCTATCCATGTATAGCGCTTGTTGGGAGGCAACCCAATTTTATATTTTTTGTTTTTGCTTCTGTTTAGGAATAAATATTGCATCTAGCTTCTATTTAGATGTGGTTTTGTGTTTTAATTAATGTTTGTGCCAAGTAGAACCTTTGGGAAGACTTGTGTGAAGTTTATATGATCGTGCTGTGAAAAACAGAATCGTTAGCGCTCGCTAGAATGGTCACCAGATTTTACCAGAGTGTGCTATTTAGTTGATTATTTTTGCAAATGATTAATAGAAAAATTCCTCACGTTTACCAATTTAATTCAATTTTTTGTAGTTACAGAAGTATGCGAAAGTTACATATTACTAGAGATTGTTCTGTTTTTGACAGATTCTGTTTTTCGTGTGTTGTTTGCTTATTTTGATGAATCTATGAGTAGTATTGGAGGATATGAATCATACAGAAGTTGGAATACAGTAGATTTAACACCAATATAAACAAAGAATGAGTTCATTGCAATACCTTTGAGTAGTGGTTTGTTTTCTTATACTAACGGAGCTCACGAGATTTTTGTCTAAGTTTTGTGTTGTGAAGTTTTCAAGTTTTGAGTATTGCTTTGATGGACTATGGAACAAAGAGTGGCAAGAGCCTAAGCTTGGGGATGCCCAAGGCACCCCAAGGTAAAATTCAAGGACAAACAAAAGCCTAAGCTTGGGGATGCCCTGGGAAGGCATCCCCTCTTTTGTCTTCATCTATCGGTAACTATACTCGGAGCTATAGTTTTATTCACCACATGATATGTGTTTTACTTGGAGCGTCATGTATCATTTGAATTTTTGCTTGTTAGTTTTCCACAATCATCATTGCTAGACACACCTATTTGAGATAGTTAAATATGGCCTAGGAATTGTTAGAACACTCTATGTGCTTCACTTATATCTTTTGAGTTGAATAGTTTTTGCTCTAGTGCTTCAGTTATATCTTTTAGAGCACGGTGGTGATTATATTTTGTAGAAATTGTTGAACTCTCATGCCTCACTTATATCCTTTTTAGAGTCTAATAAAACAGCATGGTAATGTGCTTTGGCTATAAAACTAGCCTTCACATGATAGGCATCCAAGATGAATGTAGTAAAAACTTTCATACTAAGTGCATTGAATATGATGAGAAGTTGGATGCTTGATAATTGTTTTGAGATATGAGGATAGTGATATTAGATTCATGCTAGTAGAGTAATTATGAAATTGAGGAACACTTGTGTTAAGGTTAGTGATTCCTGTAGCATGCACGTATGGTGAACCGCTATGTGACGAAGTTAGAGCATGAGGTATTTGTAGAGTGTCATCCTTTGTGTGGAGGTCGGGGCGCGCTATGGTTAACTCCTACCAACCTCCCCCCTAGGAGCATGCATTGATTGCTTTGTTTTGATGACTCGTAAATTTTTGCAATAAGTATATGAGTTCTTATGACTAATGTTGAGTTCATGGATTATACGCACTCTCACCCTTCCACCATTGCTAGCCTCTCTTGTACCGCGCAATTTTCGTCGGTACCATACACCCACTATATATACTTCCTCAAAAAGCCACCATATATCTTCCTCAAAACAGCCACCATACCTACATATCATGGCATTTCCATAGCCATTCCGAGATATATTGCCATGCAACTTTCCACCGTTCCGTTCATATGACATGCTTCATATTGTCATATTGCCATGCATGATCATGTAGCTGACATCGTATTTGTGGCAAAGCCACCATGCATAATTTTTCATATATGTCTCTCTTGATTCATAGCATATGTACACCGCCGGAGGCATTCATATAGAGTCATACTTTGTTCTAGTACCGAGTTGTAATATCGAGTTGTAAATCAATATAAGTGTGATGATCATCAATATTAGAGCATTATCCCATGTGAGGAAAGGCTAAATAAAGAAAGCCCCTCCGGAAAAAAGTAGGAAAGGCCAAAGAAAAAAAGAAAGGCCCAAAAAAATAAGAAAAGAAAAGAAAAAGGGACAATTGCTACTATCTTTTTCCACACTTGTGCTTCAAAGTAGCACCATGTTCTTCATGATAGAGAGTCTCGTGTTTAGTCACTTTCATATACTAGTGGGAATTTTCATTATAGAACTTGGCTTCTATATTCCAACGATGGGCTTCCTCAAATGCCCTAGGTATTCGTGAGCAAGCAAGTTGGATGCACACCCACTTAGTTTCTTTTGTTGAGCTTTCATACATTTTAGCTCTAGTGCATCCGTTGCAATGCAATCCCTACTCACTCACATTCATATCTATGGATGGGCATCTCCATAGCCCGTTGTTATGCCTAGTCGATGTGAGACTATCTCCCTCCTTTTTGTCTTCTCCACAACCACCATTATATTCCACCCATAGTGCTATATCCATGGCTCACGCTCATGTATTGCATGAAAGTTGAAAGGTTTGAAAGAATAGATTATGAAAACAAGTGCTTGGCTGAAACCGGGGTTGTGCATGATATGAATATTTTGTGTGATGAAGAGGGAGCATAGCCAGACTATATGATTTTGTAGGGATAACTTTCTTTAGCCATAGTATTTTGAGAAGACATGATTGCTTTGTTAGTATGCTTGAAGTACTATTATTTCTTATGTCAATATAGACTTTTGTCTTGAATCTTTCATATCTGAACATTCATGCCACAATTAAGAGAACTACATTGAAAATAATGTTGGTTAGCGTTCCACATCAAAAATTCTGTTTTTATCATTTACCTACTTGAGGACGAGCAGGAATTAAGCTTGGGGATGCTTGATACGTCTCCAATGTATCTACAATTTTTGATTGTTCCATGCTACTATTTATGATGTTTTGGATGTTTAATGGGCTTTGTTATACACTTTTATATTATTTTTGGGACTAACCTATTAACCCAAAGGCCCAGTACAGATTGTTGTTTTTTGCCTATTTTAGGGTTTTACAGAAAAGGAATATCAAACGGAGTCCAAACGGAATGAAACCTTCAGGAGAGATATTTTTGGAGCAAAATATGCATGGGAGACTTGAGAACCACGGAGTAGGGTTGACGTGGCGTCCACGAGGGTGGGCCCCCCCTATAGGGCGCACCCCCTGTGGCCCCGATGCCCTCCTTCTTCCTATATATATCTACGTACCCCGAAACCATTAGAACAACAGAGAAAACCCTAGTTCCACCGCCGCAACCTTCTGTTCCCGTGAGATCCCATCTTAGGGCCTGTTCTGGAGCTCCGCCTGAGGGGGGATCTTCCATGGAGTGCTTCTACATCATCATCATCGCATCACCATGAGTTGTGAGTAGTTTACCACAGACCTTCGGGTCCATAGCTAGTATCTAGATGGCTTCTTCTCTCTCTTTGGATCTCAATACCAAGTTCTCCTCGGTCTTCGAGGAGATCTATTCGATGTAATCTCTTCTTGCGGTGTGTTTGTCGAGATCTGATGAATTGTGGGTTTATGATCAAGATTATCTATGAGAAATATTTGGTTCTTTTCTGAACTCTTTATGTATGATTATAATATCCTTGCAAGCCTCTTCGAATTATTGGTTTGGTTTGGCCTACTAGATCTATAGTTCTTGCAATGGGAGAAGTGCTTGGCTTTGGGTTCAATCTTGCGGTGTCCTTTCCCAATGACAGTAGGGGCAGCAAGGCACGTATTGTATTGTTGCCATCGAGGATAAAAAGATGGGGTTTATATCACTATGTTTGAGTTTATCCCTCTACATCATGTCATCTTGCTTAAGGTGTTACTCTGTTCTTATGAACTTAATACTCTAGATGCATGCTGGATAGCGGTCGATGTGTGGAGCAATAGTAGTAGATGCAGAATCGTTTCGGTCTACTTGTCTCGTACGTGATGCCTATATATAATGATCATGCCTAGATAGTCTCATAAGTATTCGCTTTTCTATCAATTGCTCGATAGTAATTTGTTTACCCGCTGTAGAATACCGCTATCATGAGAGAAGCCACTAGAGAAAACTATGGCCCCCGGGTCTATTCTCAACATATCAATCTACAATCTGCTTTACTTTTACGCTTTTACTTTCTATTCTTATATCCAAAAATACCAAAAATATCTAGCTATCATCTCTATTAGATCTCACTTTCGTAAGTGACTGTAAAGGGATTGACAACCCCTTATCGTGTTGGCTTCGAAGTTCTTATTTGTGTGTGCAGGTGCGAGGGACTCGCGCGTGGTCTCCTACTGGATTGATACCTTGGTTCTCAAATACTGAGGGAAATACTTACGCTATTGTGCTACATCACCCTTTCCTCTTCGAGGGAATACAATGCAAGCTCGAGAAGTAGCAAGGAGGCAGGCCGGCAAGCCCGGCGTGCGCCTTATCCATCACTTTGCTTATCAGCTGGACACGCCTATGGATGGGTGTCATTTGGAGGTAATTTTTTGGGACCGAATCCCGCGGCCATCGCTGCGCCCGGGGCCGAGGAGGCCGTGGTGGTGCCCTGATCATCCCTCCTCTGGTTGTTACGGGTCTGCATGAACACCATGTTGGGTACCAACCGCTGGAGCTCATCGTCAAGCTAGGCGGCCCACGGTGTAGCCATCTTTGGCTTCCAACTCCTTTCGCTAGGGTGATGGATGTAGAACAGCCGTCGGGGTTGAGCATGCAAGTGGACACGGAGTTCCCTGCCCCTCATGTCATGTTTATCCGGCGTGGTTGGAAAACATTCGCTTGTGCCCATAGCTTGGCGGCAGGGCACGTTCTTCACTTCATGTTAATGGATGCTACCCTGCTCTCTGTCAAGGTCTTCGGGCGTTCGGGTGCTTGCTTAGGGTGTTGCTTGTAGAGCTCGAATGATGACGAAATCTCCTCCTCGAGCGGCAGCGACGAGGAGGACACCGGTGGGGAGGACGATGGTAGCGAGTCTCCGGACATCAAGCGCGACGCCTATGACATGGACTCAAGCTAAACGTCGGTTGCACCGTTACCGTAAGCTGGGCGCCGGCTGCACCACCATGTGCACCTGGGTCTTTTTCCCCTGCAGAGCAATTTGCCTGGGGTTGGGTATGGATGTCTCCACCTCCTCTAGCAGTCTTCCAGCTGGGCCCCGGTAGGCCTTTTCCATGGAATCACGCTTCGTCTTCCCTGCTGGTACCCATGCATCTATGGTCATGGCGGTGGTAACCAGGGCATCGCCTAGACGCTCCTTCCATCCATCACCTTCGTCCGTGCACACCCGATCTTGTTAGGTTGCGTCCCTCTGGCCTTGACGGGGTCAGGCTGGGCTTCTGCCTAGGCGCTCTTTTTGCCCTCTTCACCTCCCATTATAGTTCCTAGGAGGAGAGGGACAAGAAAGGGATTACGGGACACCTATCTTTTTCAGTCTAAGACATGTAGGCTTTTGCCAAACTTTAGTTATAAATAAGTAATCTCTTTCATCCTATTTGTACTCTGTATGGTTCGTACTTGCTTGTATTAACGAAAAATAACATGTTTGTCAGGTACTTGTGCATGTATTACATCCATGCAGAAGAGGGACTCCTCTATACTTTCATGCAAACAAGATTCCCTGCCAAGCTGTCTTGCCGCTCCTTCCCCTTGTTGTCGCGAGGCCAACCCTCGTTGGCTTGGGCCTGAGGGAATGAACCAGCCCCTTGTCAAACCCTTTTCTTCCAAATGCCACTGCGACAGCCTTGACCGAAGTAGACATCGAGTCAAAAGGTGGGAGCACAAATGTTTCAAAGGTGGCGAGGTTTTCCATATGCACAAGTATCCTTCGTTAAAGAAGCACACTTTGGATATCTCAAACGGAACTTGTCAGATTATCTGTCAGGGATCTGTATGCCGGCTCGTTTCCACCACTCCTTTCTGCGATCTGGATCCACTGCATGGGGGAGCCTGTAGTTAGTACAGAAGGAAACCACAGCAGCATATCACCCTGTCTACATGATCATGGCAACTTAAACTAATCATGCATGCAAGTTGTTTTTACGGTGCCAGCGCTTCATTATATTTACACAGGGTCTGCGCCTGGCTTTGTACAAATGGTTACATGCGCATCGACAAGGCTTGTACAAAAAGGTGGCTGCCGGGGCTGAGCCCGGCAACCGCGCCTTACGGGTAGAACTTACGAAGATGCTCAATATTCCATGAGTTTTGCACTTTGATGCCATCTTCGGTCTCTAGACGGACAGCGCTAGGTCTAGACTCGTACTACTCGGTGAGGGCCTTCCCATTTCGGCGTCAATTTGTTGGAACCTTTGGCAGACTAAACATGCCAAAGTACAAGGTTGCCTTCCTCAAGGCTCCGAGCGTGAACCTTGTGGCTATGATAGCGGCGCAAGGCTTGCTGGTAGCGTGCAGCACGCACAGCAGCCCAGAGATAATCCTCCTCGAGGAGCACGGCATCGTCATGCTGGTGCTGCTCCTGTGCTACTTCATCATAGGTAAGTACCCGAGGTGACCCGTATATGTGTTTCGTGGGGATCACTACTTCTACCCCATAGACTAGGGAGAAGGGAGTCTGGTCGGTAACTTGATTTGGTGTCATACTGAGGGACCAAAGAACCTACGACAACTCGTTGATCCAGTGTCTGCCACACTTTTGTAGCTTATCAAAAGTTCTTGTCTTGAGTCCTCGCAACACTTAAGAGTTCATCCTCTCATCTTGTCCATTACTCCGGGGATGGGCAACGGAGGCGAATGAGACCTTGCTTCTGAGGGCTTGAACGTATTGCATGAAGACGCGGGTTGTGAACTGGGTGCCATTGTCAGTGATCACCCTAGCGGGAACTCTAAATTGGCACTTTGTAAACTTGTCGATAGCAACGTACAAGAATTCAAAGCCCCGTCCGAGTGGGGGAAGGGGCCCAAGATGTCTAGCCCTCGGACCGAGAAGGGCCAGGACAAATGAATCGTCTGGAGAGCATGAGCTGGTTGATGAATGTTCTTGGAGTGGAACTAGTAGGATTCACATTTAGTGATTAGCTCGGTCTCATCTTCGAGGGCCATGGGCCAGTAGAAACCTTACCAAAAAGATTTTCCTACCAAGGCTCTTTATCCAATATGAGAGCCGCAGACACCTTTGTGTATTTCTACCAAAAGTTCATGCCCCTCTTTCGTGCAGATCCACCTTAATTTCACACCGTCATGCATCCTTTTGTACAATGTGTCATCAAAAAATTGATACATACTGGCCCTCCGGGCTACTCTTTCGGCTTCTTCTTGCTCTTCGGGACGTTCTCCTGTTTGGAGGTAGTGGACGATCTACCGTGCCTAAGTGGGAGCTAGGGGCTCGACAACAAGGACAAACGGCACTTCCTTGTTCATGGGAGCCCTTACCTCAACCTCCAGAACAGTTGGTCTGGCCAAAGTATGTTGCTCACCAACTGAAGCAAGGTCGTTCTCGACAACCTCTCTACCAGGAGCTTCAGGAAGCTCTGCCGAGAGATGTTTCCCAGTGTCCATCTTCCTCCTTTTTCTGGCCATCATTGAAGGGGATACAAATGGTTGAGTCGGGTGGAGGATAAAGGTTCCTGGTTCCACATGAAGCTTTTGAGCAGCGCATTTCGACAGATGATCAACAATGTTGTTTCCCGCACGTGGCACGTGCACTGTTTATAATCTGTCGAAGCGCTCCTCCAGCTTTCTCACTTCCTCTACGTATGCTTCCATCAATGGGCTCTGGTAATCCTTATTTACTTGCCTTACCACGAGCTACGAGTCCCCATGGACGATCAACTTCATGATCCCCAACTCCACTGTGATCATGAGTCCGGCAAGGAGACTGTGAGGACCACGACTCATAAGTCGAGATAACCGAGTGCACGTGTACAGTGATCCCAGAGATAAATGATCAGTAAACACACAGAAGATGAATAACAAGAGTCTTACATCCATACATACCGTCATACACAAATAATGACCATTATGGTCAACTCTTACATAGATAGAGCCTTAAGGGCTGAACATCAAATAAAACACTAGAAGCGGAAATCTTCGTTGATAAGTAGAACCCATGCCATCTACCTTAACCCTACAGGCATTCTGACTGGGAAAGTGTCCTAGTTCACATGTTCGTCTCCAAAGAACTCTTCTTCAAACTCCTGTTCTTCCATTCCTAGCCAATTAAATAACTAGTGGCAAGCCAATGAGTACTTTGAATGTACTCGCAAGCAACCCATATTTTTGGATCAAGGTAACAATGCATGATGTAACGATTGGCAGGTAACCCAGCATTGAGCTAGTTGGAAATTCAATTACATGACCTATTAAACTTGTAAAACATGCATTAATGAACTCTCGTAACCATGTGAACAGGTTATAGATATAAACATAAATAGAGTTTGGATCATAGTTAGCTTAGTCAACACGTCAAGTCATTTGCCTTGACTCACATAGTTCCCTTCCATACACACATGTACCAAGATTGTAAAATACTGGACATAGTTTAAGTAGCAGCACCCAACTATCCATGACCGTGGACATGGCTATTCAAATAGTTTGACACGCTGCAGAGGTTGTACACTTTACCCACAAGAATCGGGAAGCTTCCGTGACATCCACGATCCTGCGGTACCTCAAGTACTCGGGGGAAGCAACCGATCACTATCTTCCCTAGGCGACACTAGCATAGATTCCACTCGTTGGCACACGGCCCTCGTGTATAAGCATAAAGATCTTGAGACTCTTCCCTTTTCATTACCACACATACACGAAGGGACCAATGGTGTGTCCGGGGTCCTGTAAAAACAGTCATGGCCGCCTATCCACGAACGACCCCGTCCCGAGAGTGAACTAACATTACCCCCATCACTAGTAATGTGGGCACCATGCCAGCATTGGACTAGGTAATCAATAATGACCCATCCCATAAGGGGTAGAGTGATTGTACATGTTTGGTCGGGACAGTAGACAGTCTTAAATCTAATCCATCTTATACACACACACAAATGCTTGCTCCGGTACACCACTTCTTCCTCACACTACTGGAATCAGCTTCTTTGCCTTCTGCCATGGCGGACGGCAAAGGCATGCATGCTGGGCGGCAAAGTCCTTTGCCGTCAACTAGCGGAAGGCAAACTGTCTGTATGAACGAGTGCTGGCAAAGGCCTTCTTTGCCCTCTGCTTCATAGAAGAGGACGGCAAACTATTGTGTCATCCACCGTCGGAGGCCAGCAGACGGCAACGATCATGGATGGCAGTGGGGTGGGTAAGAGCCGTCAGAGGTTAACGGCGTGCTTTGCCATCTGCTAACAGATGGCAAAGAGCTCAGCTTAACCAGCACTGGGAAGCTGCCACGTGACCAGCTATGCCGTCTGCCAGTGGACGGCAAAGAGCTTTGAATCTTCGTCGTCTGCTGGCTGACGGCATAGCTGGCCCTATTTGCCAGTCCTATTTGGGAACTTTGCCGTCTGCCAGCAGACGGCAAAGACCTTCGAATCTTTGCCGTCTTCTGGCAGACGTCAAAGTGCCCAAATAGGCAGCCCAGTGTTCCCATTTTCTATAGGTAGCTGCCATGTGGCCTCTTTGCCGTCTGCTAGCAGTCGGCAAAGCTCTTTGCCGTCCGCTAGCAGACGTCAAAGAGGCTATATATCCCCTCTTTTTATTTGAATCCATTTAATTTGTCGGGATTTCACACACAAATATACATACATACATATCCAACATATCCAACAACATATAACAGCATGTCCAACAACATATTTCATCAAATCCAACATATCCAACAACATAGTTCAACAAAGTCCTATCCAACATATCCATATATGCATACATATCCAGAAACAAGTTTCCAACAACATATCCATATAGACATACATATCCAAACATGTTTTCATAAACAACAAGGAAGCACCAGAAGAATATTGCACTCCATCAATGCAAGCTTCCTCATCTAAAGCAAATCTGCAAATTGGGAAAGATAAAAGTTAGAAGAAGAAGAAGAAGAAAAAGACTAGCTAGAAGAAAAGGAAGAGGAGGAAAATAATAAGAAGAAGAATTTGTCTTCTCTTTCTTTCTCTCCTCTCATATTCTTTATCTTCTTCTTTTCTAACTGATGTAGGTAAAATGCCATTTTTGGGCTTAGTTAAGTAAAAATGCTAAGTGTGTAGGTTAATTTAGAGCTAAGCTAGGTAAATATGTCATTTAGGAGCTAACATAGGTTAAATGGATCATATTGGAGCTAACCTAGGTAAACTTGGTCATTTTTTAGCTAACCTAGCTAATTATGCCATTTTTTACCTAACTAAGCTTATTGTATCATTTTAGAGGACAACAAGCTAAGTATATGAAATTTATGAGGTTAGCAAGGTTATTATGCCATTTACGAATAAAAACAAGTAAGAGGAAGAAAAGAAGAAGAAGAAGATCTTCTTCTTCTTCTTTTCTTCATACTCCTTCTTTTCTTCCTCTTCCTTGATTTTCTTCATCTTATTATGTCATTTGTGGACTAAATAGGCTAAATTATGTCATAAATGGACTGAATAGGCTAAATTATGTCATAAATGGACTAAATAAGAAGAAAAATACAATTATCACGGAGGTGAAGGAACGGTCTGGGCTGCATCAGTGGCAGACAGAGGTGAAGGACTGGTCGGGGTTCTGCCATTGGTAGACGCGGAAGGATTGGTCGATGCTTGTAGGGAGGCATGCTGCACCAAAGATCATTTCCAATCATGTCTCGTTAGCATGATGCAACTGAAATGTGAATACTAGTAACTAACGACCATTCAAATCAGACTCACTGTGGTTGCCGGAGTAATCTGGGGTATCGACGGAGGGATCTAACCGTTTTCTCGCACATGGTCTGCACATTTGGTTCTCACGAGTTAGTCATATTAGTTAGTAATGCGAACATTACATGCATGATTTGGCTAATATGCACGAGAAACGTACCGCGAGGAGCTCGTATAGGGCCCGGTAAGATGCCTCGTTCCGGTTCCTCTCCTCCTCCAACAGTTTAGCCATCCTCTCCTCCATCTCCCTCTCAGCCGCCTCCCTTTTTGCCTCCTCCAAAAGCGCATGGGTGTTCAATCTCTCTTTCTCAACCAATGCATGCAACACACCGCTCCTCGTTAGCATTGTAATCATCGACGGATGCACATACAATGTAATGGAGGAAAGGGGAGAGAGTTCGTATAACTAACCGCCATGGTGAGCTCCGCGGGCCGTGCACGAGGCGTTATCTCAGGATCAGAGCTACTCTGGTGCTTCTTGAGCTGCAGGAGAGTCCTAGGACAACGTATCAGTCCATCGCCAATGGCCATGGAGCCATGGGACCTCTCGCCACCAGATATCATCACCAGCTCTGTATCAAAAGGATCCTGGCTCGGGTTAAAGTCCTCCCCTTTCTTCGTCTTCCCCTCATCTGTGTACCTCATGAGCTAGTGGTGGGAGGAGATGTTGGTGAAGCTCTCTCGATGATCTAGGTCAGACTTTGAGAATGACTTGGCCTTCTTGTACGGAGCACTATGGGCCATGCCATAGAGGTCGAACAGATTTGGCACAGGCTTCTTGTGGTGGTGCTCCTAAGAGAGAGGAACAAAATATTAGTTAAGGGCTCAAGCTAGCATGAAGAATGATATTGCTATGTAAATAGGTCATTTTGGAGCTAAGTAAGGTTATTATGTCATTTTCGAGGAAAATAAGCTAAGTTTAGGTCATTTTGGAAGTAAGCAAGATTATTATGCCATTTTGACCAAAGTATGCTAATTATGTCATTATTGAGCTATCCAAGGTAGTTATGCTACTTTTTAGCTAACTAAAGCATATTTAGGCATTTTATATAGCTAGCTAAGGTTATTATGTCATTTTAGAGCTAATTATGTCATGAATGAACTAGCTAAGATTAGTTTAGATCGTTATTGAGTTATCCAAGGTAGTTATGCCATTTTTAACTAACTAAAGCATATTTAGTCATTTTATAGAGCTATCTAAGGTTATTATGTCATTTTAGAGCTAAATATGTCATAAATGAACTAGCTAAGATTAGTTTAGGTCATTATTTAGCTATCCTAGGTAGTTATGCCATTTTTTTACTAACTAAAGCATATTTAGTTATTTTATAGAGCTATCTAAAGTTATTATGTCATTTTAGAGCTTATTATGTCATAAATGAACTATCCAAGGTAGTTATGCCATTTTTTAACTAACTAAGCACATTAAGTCATTTTGGAAGGGGAAAATGCTAGCATGAAGAATGAAATTGCATGAATCATGTAGCAAACCACATACCCAGTGATCCCCGTACTCAAACAGGTTGGAGCTCCCTTGATGGTGTGGCACACCTTCCATTTTGTCACGCTTATTCTTGGCCCTATGGTGTTCGACTAGCCATTGGGGAGAGCACCACGCATCCACCAATGCCTCCCAACAGTCCATCTTATCTGCACACCATCTCGGGGGCACCTAAGTTAGTCAAGAGAAATTTCAGCACTACGCCTACGAATCAAATCAAGAAAACTAAGTTCAAGGCCTTAAGAATAGGTAATTACCTGCATGTACTTCTTCTTACTCAGAAACTTGCCGCGACACTTCTTCTTGGCCCTCCTAATACCCTTCGAGGCGTAGTAGTCTCGAACGGCCTGCACCCGAGCCTCCTACCGTAAGTTTGAAGTAGGCACTTGCACTCGGCATCGACAACCATACACGCGGCCTCTTGCTCTCCCTCTGAAACCCTGTAGAAGGTCTGCAATCAAACAAGACAACACTGATTAGTACAATCACTAGGTAGTGTTGATTTTTAATTCTGTAAAGGAGAAATTACCCAAAACCGACGGAACACAATGTCGGCCACCGTATCGCACAAGACACCAGCGAGCATCTTCTCCGGCGGGGCTGGGGCAACCGAGTACAGTTCCCAGCTTAGTGCTAGTTGTGGAACCTGACCCTCACCAGGCAACGTGACCCACCCAGGGAAGTGTTGCCGGCAAAGCACACCAAGGACATGGTTGGGCCCGCGGACACCACGGGGGTGTACCCAACCCCTGCAGTATGACAAGGCCAACGCATTAGATATTAATTTGAAGAAATGTGAAGTCAAAAGGTTAAAAAAGAGTAAATGCACTTACTTCAACCCATTAGGCGCAATAAACCACCTTTAGTCAGGGGTCGTCGGCATGGGAGGGAGCTTTGTACCGCCACACTAGTAGACCTTCTTGCCCTTCTCAACCAGCTCATCGTCGCTATAGCTATCATTGGAAAAGGTGCCCTCCCTACCATCAGTAGGGCGACTAGCCATCGGAGTCTCATGGGAAGAAGACTCCGGGACCGGAGTCTTCTAGGATGAAGACTCTGGGACTGGACTCACATGGGGTGAAGTATCGACGACACGAGTCTGGTGGGGCAAAGGATCGGCGACCCGAGTCTGACGGGTCCACGTTAGATGGAGCAGTCCTATGGTCGGGTGAATCAGCTGGGGGTGGCAGCGAGGAAGGCATAGCAGCCTTCCTACCTCTCTCAATGCCACTTCCACCTCTAGCAGCCTTCTTCGTCCTCCCCTGACCTCTCCCAGCCGAAGAAGAAGCGCCCGCCGCTGCTGTCTGCATACTGTCTAGCAGCGCTCTCCTGAGGGGCTGAGGTGGAATAATGGAACCACGCCTTCGAGTAGCGCTCGCATGAGGCTCGGGGCGCTCTGGACCCTTGCCCACCATCCTATCAACACCTGCAATGACAAAAAGTAAACGAAATTAGTGCAACATAAAAAAATTGAATACCTGACATGAATAATATGTATATAATTTAAGTGTATCATCATGATGAACATAATAAAAAAATTGAATACCTCACATTACTAATATTACTGTGAATCATCTATATATGCTGCGGGATCATTAAATGCATCATCATCATCACTATCAGTGACGTGCTCCTCATCATCATCAATAAATGCATCAACATGGGGAAGTCCTCATTTACGTAATCGTTCAAGCATTGACAGGTCATCTGCAGCAGTAACTTCTTCTTGTGCCGGCTCTTCTTGTTCCGGCTCAGGGGTGAAGTCGGATTCACTATCGTTGTCTACTTCAATGTTCTGGGGTGGAGTAGAGCGATTCTTGAAACGTTTTTTGGAAAGACGTGTTTCTTGGAAAAATTCTCCTTCGTCATATGTGTCTTGGTTAATGTGAGGTTCATAATCCTCTTCATTGGGGGAGGTGGTCTAACACGTGGCGGCTCTTCATAAACGACATCCCAACCACTGAGATTTGGATCACTTTGACAAGCCCACGGTAGATAGAAAACATGGGTTGCCTGTTGAGCCGTAATATAGACATCGGGAACATCCAAACGGGTGCTTTGTTTGATTTCGACTAGCCCTATATGTTCATGAGTCCTTCTAGTCTCCCTCGGCTGGAACCAATAACATCTGAAGACTACGACGTTTGGTGGGTTTTCACCATCGAATTGAAGTTCATAAATTGCTTCAACTCTTCCATAATACTTGATATCTCCTTCGCCGATAGCAGAGACACAACAATTTGTAGACTTCCGGTCGGCCATAGATAGCTCTTTGCCATAGGTACGAAAGTGATACCCATTGATGTCGTATTTGTCAAATGAACGGACCTTACAGTCAAAACCATTAGCTACTTGTCTCAATTTGGCATCCATAATCTCTGAATTAGCCTACAAGTTTAATACGAAAGCATTGTTGCATTAGTCGTAAATTAGCCAAGAAATGAAATGGTCTAATGGAAATTACCTTTTTTTTAACCAAGAGATGAAACCGGGATATTCGCCTCCTTGCTTTGCCAGAAGCTCATACTCTTCGACAGAATCCTTTTGGATCACCGCTCCATACGAGAATATGGCGATGTATCGACTGCATCAAATATCCAGGAATAAGAGCAGTTCAAAGGAATTAGAAGTTGTGAAACAATGTACCGAGATCTTACTCGATATATGGCCGCACTTCTATTAGGTTGTTGAAGAGATACAGCGAAATGGTCCGCCATTCTTCAATATCCAGCGATACTGGTTTCCAACCATTGGCTGGTGCGAGACTCCCTTTGAATAGGCTAAGGTTGGATCGACCCTTTTTAGGGTCATCCGCATTGTACCGAGGCTTCGGATTATGCAAATGACGATTTTTGGCTTCGTAGTGTGCTGTCACGAAGTTTGTCGCCTTCTAAGTGATGAATGCATCGGCCATCGATGCTTCAATTCTACATTTATTTTTACATTTTGCTCGAAGCGTCTTCTACATCCTCTCAGTTGAGTAGCATCAACAATTTTGCACGGGCCCTCCCAATCTTGCCTCGGTCGGGAGATGCAAAATCAAGTGTTGCATTGGATTAAAGAAGCTTGGCGGAAAGATCATCTCTAACTTGCAGATCAACTCTGGCGCTAACTGTTCCATTTCTTCTAGGAGGCCAGGCGATAGTTCTTTCGCACAAAGAACACGGAAGAAATAGCTCAGCTCTACCAGGACTAGCCATTCATCCTCAGGGATGAAGCCACGCAACATCACCGGCATTATCCGCTCAATTCATATGTGCCAATCATGACTTTTTAGACCAAATATTTTCAATTTTTCAAGACTCGCTCCCCTCTTTAGAGTTGTTGCATACCCATCGGGGAACATCAACTGCATTTTCACCCACAAAATAATTTCCCTCATAGCTGGCCTTCCAAGATTGAATCATGCCTTTGGCTTCGTCCAGTTCTGCTTTCCTTTCGGTTCTTGCATGTTTTGTAACAGTCTATCACATAGCTCCACTTGATCGACTCTAGCCTTAGTATTATCCTTTGATTTCCCCTCTATGCCGAACAATGTACCAAAAATGGCTTTGGCGATATTATTTTCAGTGTGCATCACATCGATGTTGTGTGGGCAAAGGAGGTCTTTGAAGTAAGGCAGATCCCACAAGCATGTCTTGTGAGTCCAGGCGTGTTCCTTGTTATACCCCTTGAAATACCGTGGACGCTCTAGATCTGGCTCGAGAGCGTTTAACTGGTCTAGGGTCTGTTGGCCTGTCAACGCAAGTGGTGCAGAGTTTTTGACAACTCTACCTTTGATGAAGTTCTTCTTGTCTTTCCTCAACTTATGGTGAGGATCTAGAAATGGTCTATGCAAGTCGAAGCAAGTATACTTGTGCCCTGCCTTCAGCCAACAAAACTCAAGAGCTCCCTTGCATGTGGGGCACAGGAACCTTCCATGCACACACCAGCGAACGAATAGCGCATACGTCGGCAAGTCATGCATCGAGTACATGTACCACGCACGCATTATGAAGTTCGGTTTGCTAAAGGCGTCGTATGTCTTGATCCCATTATCCCAGGATTCTTGCGATCCGTCCTTAAGTGGTTGCATGTACACATTCATATTCTTCCCCGGATAGTTGGGCCCTGGAATTATCAATGTCAGGAGAATGTTCTTTCTTTGCATAATCTGCCCGGGGGAGATTGAGTGGAATGACAAACACGGACCAACAACTGTATTGGGCTGCCGTCTGACCAAACACACTGAACCCATCCATGCTGACAGCGACTCGAGGATGCCTTGGATCTGCCGTTTTTCCTTATGTAATGCATCGAAGCGCTTCCACGCTTCACCATCCGATGTGTGAACCATCATAACATTCCCATCTGCATCTAGTTCGGTTCTTTTGCCCGTTTTGTGCCATGTCATCTGTCTGGCCGTCTCTTTGACCATGAAAAGACGTTGAAGTCTTGGTGCGATTGGCATATACCGAAGAACATTAACGGGTATTTTGGTCTGCGTCTTCTCACCCATATCGTTGTCTACCACAACATACCTGGAAGACTTGCAAATGGGACAATAGTTCAAGTCCTCATACTGAAGCCTAAATAATACACATCCTTTCTCACAGGCATGTATCTTCTCATAGGGCATCTAAAGAGCACGGAGGATTTTTCTGACTGGTACAGGTTTGCAGGTAGCACATGGCCTTTCGGTAGAAATCGTCCGAATACTGTCATCATCGCGTCGTAGCACCGCCCAAGTTGAATTGAGACTTCAAAGCCATTATTTGTGAGATGGCATCCAGCTGACAAAGCTCAGTGTGCTCGTGGAGATGACGCTTCGAGGAATCCAACATTTCAGTGAAGGCCTTTGTAGATTCCTCCATCTCCTCGTCCGAGTCCCGAGCATCGTCAAAGTCTTGCACCATGTCTTCCATCCCGGTACCATGCTCATCGGTGCGACGGTGAACCACCTCGGCTCTGGCACGTTGGGCAGACTCAGCATGAAATGTCCAGACCCTGTAACCAGGCGTAAAACCAAACTTCTGCATGTCTTTACTCATTACAAGCTCGTCCCTCTTATTATAGTTGTCGCACCGGACACAGGGGCACCAGCTTAATTTTTGGCCATTTGCGAATGCGGCTCTAACAAACCCCTTGGTTTTTGTTAACCATTCCACGGTCCAAACTTTCTGTATAGTGTAACCTGTGTAAATCCATGGACGATCACTCATATTGACTTCCTACTGGAAACACAAGAAAGATATACATAATTAAGCAAACCATATCCATTAGTTAATGGAGTTTCTCAGTTTTATTACGTCCATGCAACCCACAAGCTAATAGGTAAAGATAGGTCCTAATCCCACCCGAGTATGTGTAGATTGTGTTTGTTTTCCCATGCTCTGCTACGGATCCGACGCAAAATTTCGGCAGCACCTCCCCGCTATTCTCCTGATACACGTCTCGGCAATAAGCAGAGAGGATGTCTACTCGGAGAACAACAGGAAGGCACTTACGAAATTCTGCATCAGTTCCGGAGCAGACCATATGGGAAAAACGAACCCAATCTACACTGTCATGACCCCAATCCTAAGTCACACCGATCTAGCTGTAACACGTCATATCACTTTGCGGCCTCACGCACGGTATCCCCACGGGTGCCACCTTACCTGGCCCGGGACCGTTTGCGCATTTTGGCACACGTATATGACAGTGTCGCTAGCATCCATATGACAGAGAACCTGGGCCGACATGGCTAGTTATAAACCAAAAGTGGCACCAAATTACAGAGACAGGCATTCATGACCCAGCAACGAACGTGTCGGTCATCAACGTATGAACCCAAGTCGTAGCAAGCTACATGGACTTAAAGGAACAACGCGTGACATTTACCCTAAGGGACAGACACAGGAACGAAGAAGGACACATGCCGGCCAGCCTACGTGTTCCGAGCAGTAGCAAGCTACCAAGGCTCATTGGAAGCACTAGGAGGCATTTCCCTGTAAGATAGGCTACCAAAGGAAAACAACTAGGTGTCGGATCCCACACATACCAAGCATTTCAATCATACACACAATATGCTCAATATGTGCAAATACAACATTGCATCACAACAGAACTCTATGACTCAAAGTACTTTATTTAAGAGGCTCCAAGAGCCATACATAACATATCCATACAGGTAGGGGTCACATGACCCAACACTCAAGTCATACAGTCAAACAAGCACAAGCGGAAGCTACATGTCTGAGTACAGACAAATTAGAAAATAAAACAGGCTTGGTGAAGCCTGACTATCTACAAGGCCCTCCACAAGCTCCAGATCTCCGTCTGGGTAGCAAGCTACTCGTCGACATCAACATCTATGTAGAACCCATCAGAAGGGGCAGGGTTCTCCTCTACAACAGTTATTAAGCAAACATGAGTACAAATGTACTTAGCAAGTCTTACAACAGAACCTATCATACATGCAACATTATCAACAGGGGGTAGTGGAGTTCATAGCAGAAAGCCAGCTTTGACTCTTGGCTAACCTATACTACAACTTTCAACAGATTGCAAGATATTACTACGTACACGAGTCCTCTACTCACCACAACAATACACCACCGAGGATCCTCTTCCGTCATCCTACGGAAGGGCCATCCACAGCACTCACACTTGTCTTGATGTTTTTAGTAGTATCCATCAACTTCTCTATGAACTGTAAGAGTAACCAAGTAGTCCGTACCGCAAACAACGGCTATTCGAATAGATTGGTAACCCTGCAGGGGTGTACTTCTTCACACATGTTTTCACCACTTAGCGTCTGCACACGACATGTGCTCGGCAGACTTCAAGCAAAAGCCAACGTTGGTGTAGACCACGACCTAACCAACCACTCAAGTCTCTCGTCCAGGTTTATCGCCTATTTGGGTTCCATCCGTGGGGAGATCCGGCCGGGGTGTCGCTCACGGCCCCAAACGATGTGTACAGGGTTCCCGATTCACCAAACGGGCAACCGGTACACCGTGCCATGTACCTGTCGCATCACAACCCACCCCGAGGGTCAGCGCTGTGCACGACCACCAGTAAACTACAAACACCAGAAACTAGTTGCAACTCCTGGACAGAGAACATGGCAGTCAATAAGTCGAGCGGGGTCATATTTCAGGGCCCAATGTGTGGTAGTAACTGTAACTTGAACCACACATACAGATCTCAGGTCCTATGGACGGTTCCAATGAAACAACCCACCACGTACTCCTACATGGCCTTTCATCGATACCTTTACCAAACATGTTCCACATTTCCCTCTCTTTACCGGTATGATCGTTTCACTCTGATCCATCACCCAGATGAATCAGACCCGACACAACTCTAAGCATAGCAGGCAACATAAACAAATAGCATGGTGGATCACACATCACATGGCTCAGTCAACTCCTACACATGCTAGTGGGTTTCAACTATTTACTGTGGCAATGACAGGTCATGCAAGGGAATAGGGTTCAACTACCGCAGCAAGTAGCAGTTCACATGCTGTTGCCTTAATGCAGTAAAAGGGAGCAGGAGCGAGAAGATTGGGTTTGTATCGGAATGATCAATGATTGCTTGCCTGACAGAGTGGTTGTCGGGTACTGCTCTTCAGCTGGATACGCAGAAGTATCCTCGGGAGCAGGACCTAACACGGAGAATCCGGCGATACAATCAATAAGCAAACAAATGCAACAATATGATGCATGCTCATGATATGGCAAGATGCATGTGTTTTGGGCTAATGCAACTATAACCAGAAGGGTTTGCGCCCATTTGAATCAAAGATTCAAATTGAAACCCAAACTATTATTTAATTAAGTGCATTAACTTGTTTTAATGTGAACAGCAAGGTTAACTTTCTCAAACTTGCATGAAACCAATTCCATTGGAAAGATTGGATTTTTCTGATCAATTTTCATATATAAATCTTTTCCATCTGAGCTACTGTTGAATTTATATGATTTTTTGAAGTTTTAAGCATTTTCTGGAATTTCCTGAATTGTTTTTAAATCTAAAAATCCCAGAAAATCCTTTACTGCGTCAGCATGACATCATGCTGATGTCAGCCAGTCAACAGGGCGCCCAGGTCAAACCTGAACAGTGGGTCCCTCATGTCAGTGTCTCTGGTGCTAACTAAAAAGAGCTTAACACTAAACTAGAGTTAACAGGGGCTGGGCCCCACATGTCTGTGACTCACTAAACTAATGACAGCAATTAGTGTTTAAATTAAAATCTAAACTGAAGTTAGTCAACGGCCGGCCCCACATGTCAGCGACACAGGGGGGAGTCCAGGCGTGGTCAAACAGGTCAAAACCCACCGGCGGCTCGACGCCGGCGAGGCCAAACACGGCGGCGGTGCTCGGGTTTTGCCTACAGGCCACCGTTTGAGTCGCGGTTGGGCTCTACGGCGAGCTGGGGCTCATGAGCATCTAGTGGAGGCAACGGTAGGTGCTGGGGTGGCCGGAATCATCGGCGGCGAGCTCGAAGGCGGCGGCCGGAATTCGGGCGTCGGTGAAAACGACGTTACAGCGCACGGCAGGAGCAGCAGTTGGTTGCTACGGGTCCGTGGTGATGTGCTGAGTGCGGTGATGCACTCGGACGCGAGTGGCAGTCGCTGTGGCCGCGGCGGCGCCATGGCCAGCGGCGAGGAGCGCTCGGCTCTGGTGGCTGGTGCTGCTAGGGAGCAAGATAGGCGACGGGGCCTGGGGGAAACGGAACCGGGGCTCACCGCGGTTCTTCTGGTATTGCTGGCGAGGCAGGGGAGGCACGGGGTCCGGCGAATTTGTCGATGGCGTCCGGCGGCCATGCAGAGAAGACGAGCTCGAAGATGAAGCCTCAAGGCGCCCGGGATGCTGTGGTTCGGCATAGAGAAGCACGGCAGCAAGGCGGAGCTCGGGGGCTCGTCGGAGAGGCGAGGGGGACTCGGTGGACGCGGCGGCGACGACGAGCTCCGCTCGGGCGGTGCGAGGGAGATAACCAGGGGAGGGGAGACAGAGAGGGGAGCGGTCGAGGGGTTCGAGGGGTCTACGTGGCGTCGTTCCGATTCATCCAGGGGGTCGAGGAGGCCAGCCAGGCAGGCAGGAGGTGGCCGCCGCGTCGGCGGCGCTCGCCACCGAGCAGCTTCATGCGCTGGCGCGGCGAAGAAGACGGGGATGCCCCTGGTGGGCTGGGCCGGCTGGGCCAGACAGGTAAGTGGGCTCAGGTAAGTTTGCTTTCCTTCTTTTTTTCCTATTTACTTTTTGTTTCATTTCTTTTGCAACTTTGTGGAATTAATAAAAATGCCAGAACATTTTTATAGCTCATAAAACTAGTCATGCCCACTGTATATAATATGAACAGCATGGAACATTTTAGTTTATGATTATTTGGGCACATAAAACATTTTATAGCATTTAAATGCCCAAATGCAAATACCATATGATTTAATCCAGAGACCTTGGATGTCCTAGAAAATTGTGCACCATTTTTGGCAGAGGTTTAAGACCAAGGCAGAAATGATGAACATTTTTGAAGGGCATTTTGGGTACATTGGAAAAGATTTTATTAAACCCTAGTTGTTAGAAGAGGGGTGCTGGGGTTTCTGTCATTCCCATTTCAAGTTTCTTTGAAAAGTAAACATGATGCACACTCTAGCTAGTCCTAATGCAAGCACTGACTAGGGATGTGACAACTCACCCCCACTCGAAAGATTCGCGTCCCGAGATTCGGGTTCCTCCGGAAAGAGGGTGGGGTACTCAAGTCGAAGACGATCCTCCCTTTCCCAAGTAGCTTCACTCTCGGAATGATGTGACCATTGAACCTTGAGAAACTTGATATTGTGACGTCGAGTGGTGCGCTCGGTTTGATCAAGAATACAAACGGGGTATTCTCGATATGTGAGATTGTCCTGGAGATCAAGCGTTTCGTGGTCCACTCCGCGGATAGGATCCGAGAAGCAACGCCTGAGTTGAGAAACGTGGAAGACATCATGAACTCTGGAAAGGTGCAGAGGTAGTTCCAATTGGTAGGCAACTTCTCCTCGTTTGCCAAGAATGCAAAAAGGACCGATGTAACGAGGGGCCAATTTGCCTTTGATACCGAAGCGATGGGTTCCCTTAAGAGGAGTAACCCGAAGGTAAGCCTTATCGCCGACTTCAAAAGTCATAGCCTTATGATGACTATCATATTGGCTCTTCTGGCGAGACTGGGCTGTTTTCAATTTCTCACGAACGATGCGAACTTGCTCTTCTGCTTCCTGGATCATATCTGGACCAAAGAATTGTCTTTCCCCGATTTCTGACCAGTTAAGAGGTGTTCGAGACCTTCGTCCATATAGAACTTCGAAGGGAGCTTTGCCCAAGCTGGCTTGATAACTATTGTTATAAGCGAATTCGGCAAATGGAAGACACTTTTCCCATTCCATACCAAAAGAGATGACAGAGGCTCGAAGCATGTCTTCCAGAATTTGATTGACTCGTTCCACTTGAGCACTTGATTGAGGATGGAAGGCAGTGTTGAAAGAGAGATGAGTTCCCATAGCATTCTGGAAACTTTCCCAGAATCGTGAAGTGAAAAGACTTCCACAGTCTGAATTAATCTCCAACGGCACACCATGAAGTGATACTATCCGAGAGATATACAATTCTGCTAGCTGGCTAGCAGTAATACTCTCTCGAACAGGCAACAAATGGGCTACTTTAGACAGGCGGTCGATAACGATGAAGATAGCATTATTCCCTTTCCTGGTCCTGGGAAACCCGGTAATGAAGTCCATAACGATCTTGTCCCATTTCCATTCAGGAATAGCTAAAGGTTGAAGGGTGCCAGCAGGCCGTTGATGCTCTGCTTTGACGCAACGAGAAACATCGCAGTTAGCAATGAATTGAGCGATTTCTCTCTTCATCCTAGTCCACCAGAACTTCTGGCGTAGGGCCTGATACATTTTGGTACTACCGGGATGAATCGTGAGAGGAGATTCATGAGCCTCCTTAAGGATTAACTGCCGTAGATGTTGGTTCTTGGGAACCACTAAACGGTTCTCGAAGAAGACAACACCTCGATCATCCATAGAGAAGCTTCTAGCGAGTCCGCTAGCAATGCTCTCCTGGAGTCGGGATATACCCTTATCACGCTTCTGGGAAGCTATGATTTGATCCATAAGGGTAGGTTCCGCCACCAAGGTGGAAAGGAATCCTCGAGGAACAATGTGAAGGTTAAGGTTACGAAATTCCTCGTGAAGAAGTGGTTGCCCTTGTTGTAACATCAAGTTGTTACAATAACACTTATGACTTAGTGCGTCAGCCATGACATTGGCCTTCCCAGGGGTGTAAGTGATTCCTAAGTCATAATCTGTGAGAAACTCAACCCAACGTCTTTGCCTAAGATTTAGATCCGGTTGGGTGAAGATGTATTTCAGACTTTGGTGATCAGTGAAGATTTCACAGCGGTTACCAAGAAGGTAATGACGCCATGTTTTGAGTGCATGGACTACAGCTGCAAGCTCTAGATCATGTGTAGGATAGTTATCCTCATGTGGACGCAACTGTCGGGATGCGTAAGCAATCACTTGACGATCTTGCATGAGTATGCAACCTAGTCCTTGTCGCGAGGCGTCGCAGTAGATAATAAAATCGTTGGAAAAGTCTGGTGGTACCAGTACGGGTGCAGATGTCAGGCGTCTTTTCAGTTCCTGAAAGCTGGACTCGCACTATGGGGTCCATTCGAACTTTTTATCTTTCTTGAGGAGTTCGGTTAGAGGTTTAGCAACCTTGGAGAAATTCTCGACAAAGCATCGGCAATAACTTGCTAAGCCAAGAAAACTCCTAACTTGCTTGACCAATTCAGGGGGAGTCCAATCAAGGACGGCTTGAACTCGCTCGGGATTGACAGCAATACCCTTGCCAGAGATCACATGACCTAGATAGGTCACTTCCGGCAACCAGAATTCACATTTAGAGAATTTGGCATAAAGGCGGTGCTCTCGAAGTTTCGTCAATACCAGCCTTAAATGCTCGGCATGATCTTTCTTGTTCTTGGAGTAGATGAGTATATCATCGAGGTATACCACGACGAATTTGTCCAAATACTCCATGAATATAGAATTCATTAGCCGGGAGAAAGTGGCTGGGGCATTGGTTAATCCGAAGGACATGACGGTGTACTCATATTGGCCATAACGAGTAACAAAAGCCGTTTTAGGAATGTCCCCGTTCTTGATTTTGATTTTATGGTAGCCCAACCTCAAATCCATTTTTGAAAAGACTGAGGATCCAGCGAGCTGATCATACAGATCGTTGATCCTGGGGAGCGGATACTTGTTCTTTATGGTGACCAGATTAACAGGTCGGTAATCTACAACCATCCGTTCTGTTCCATCCTTCTTCTTGATGAAGAGGACGGGGCAAGCCCAAGGGGAAGAACTAGGACGGCTGAAACCCTTTTTCAAGGACTCATCGAGTTGTTTCTTAAGCTCAGCTAATTCTAGGGGTGCCATCTTATAAGGTCTCCTAGAGATTGGAACAGTTCCAGGAATAAGATCTATCACAAACTCGACATCTCTGTCAGGTGGAACACCTGGCAGTTCTTCTGGAAAAACATCCGGAAAGTCACGGACTACCGGGATATCTTCGAGTTCTGGTAGGGGGCTGGCATTAAGAGAGTAGAGCTGACGCTCAGCCATTCGGGTCAAGACATTGACTATCTTGTCGGATGGATGTGTAAGCTGAACGGTCCTAGTATAGCAATCAATCTTGGCGTAATGAGTTGTCATCCAATCCATACCCAAGATGATGTTTATGTCCGAGGACTTGAGAGCGATTAGAGATGCAAGGAAAACAAGTCTATCGACAAGGATTTCATTTCCATGGCTTACCCTAGAGGTTTGCCACTTTGAACCAGGAGTTTGAATAACCATGGAAGTAGGCATGTCACAAAATGTCATGTTATGCATTTGAGCATAGCTCTCAGATATGAACGAATGGGATGCTCCAGTATCGAAAAGAACAGATGCCGGATGGAAGTTAACGAGAAGCGTACCAAGGACGACGTTAGGGTCCTCATAAGCTTCCTCAGCAGAGACATAGTTGACATGACCACGTGCAGTGGGGATTGGCTTGACATAATTCACCTTGCCGGTTGGCTTACCACGGCCAACGAGTTTTCCTGGTTGGTTCTTAGGACACTCACGCATGTAGTGCCCCGGTTCTCCACACTTGAAGCATGTCACAGTGCCAGTGCGTGGAGAAAAGTTGGTAGGTGGTCCTCCATAAGTCTTGGCAGGTGCATATTGCTGAGTTGGGCGAGGCGCCTCATAGGATGGCCTCGGTGTGTACTTGGGTGGCAGAGCAATGTTAGGAACCCACACATGACGCTTGTGAGAGCCAGAGCCAGATGAGGAACCAAAGTCACGAGGATGCTTGTGTGTGGCTTCGAAATCAGTCTGGCCCGTCTCAGCACTGATAGCTTTGTTTACCAGCTTCTGGAAGGAAGTGCACTCGTGCAGACGTAGATCTCGGCGGAGTTCAGGGCTGAGTCCCTTGCGGAACCTCGCCTGCTTCTTGGCATCGGTGGATACTTCCTCAGGTGCATAGCGTGCCAAGTTGCCAAACTCGTGACTATAGCCATCCACGGTTAACCGGCCCTGGGTGAAATTGCAGAATTCCTACCGCTTGCGATCCATGAGACCTTCCGGAATGTGATGTTCACGGAATGCCTCACTGAACTCAACCCAAGTAGTGATTTGGCCAGCAGGACGCATAGCCTCAAAGTTCTCCCACCATAGACTGGCAGGGCCCTCAAGATGGTAGGCGGCGTAGATAACCTTGTCAGCTTCAGCCACACGGGCAGAGTGTAGCTTGTGGGTGATACTACGAAGCCAATCATCCGCATCCAGAGGTTCAGTGGAGTGATGGAACTTCGGTGGGCACATCTTGATAAAGTCATTCCTCTGACGAAACCCAGTGTTCTGCTCTATGTGTTCTAGCAGACGGTTGGTCTCTCTCTTGTTCCGTTCTGCCTCGAGCATAACTTCAGCCAAGGAGGGTGGCTGGGGCAGATTCTCATCTCTAGCCCCACTAGCCTCACCCTGCTCCTGAGCAGCAGGAGTGCTGCGAGTGTTGACCATCCTAGGAAAGCAAAACAACGGTTTAGACAAGGATGGCAAAAACTTGACATCGGAGTGCAGAATGTAATGGATGACACGGAATGCAGAGATGTTCATCCGTACGACATGGTAATATAGAAACTGCTATATATACACCAGTGGTCATACACACCATACATAGTTTAGTACAAGCCAAGGCTAAAGTACAATTGCGGTGAAAGACGATACATCCCATCAGAGGCATTCCAAGCTCCTATACATTATTTAGCTACACCTCTGAAACTCAGTACTAGGTAAGTCATATTCCACAAGACGCGCAGGACTGTGGAAATATAACTAATACAATACTACTACTGCCACGGTCTAGCTCATACATTCCCGTAGTAATCTTCGTAAAGATTACCACCGTAGCCTGGAAGTGGAACAGATGGATCTTGAAACTCTCGAGCACTCGAAGGCTGTGGACCATAGGGACATGGATGTGGCCTCGGGCCTGATGCTGGTGGTAACCGACGCCCATGTGGAGGTGTGATACCCCCAACGTCACGCCAATCCATACGATCAGGCAGACGAGTTCGCACAGGGTACAAATCCCGCATATCCAGATACCCGGCGTGCACAGCAGGTGCAAGTCGTGTCAAAGTAGTCTAGTGGGCGGCTCGAGTGTTATACAGCTCCATTCGGAGGGCACGGACCTCACGATCCCTATCCTCCAGCATCTGAACAGTAGTCTGAAGCAGTGGCTCTTCATGAGCAGCATCAGTATACAGACCAGTGTAGTAGCCTTCCTCTCCGGGAAGTGAGGCTGGCATGTAACAGAACTCAGTGTTCAGCAACAGGGCATGCCTAGCCCGGAGAATGGTCATCATCGAATAAGCGGCATCCTGCACTGCCATCTCGATAGTAACCCCGAGTCCATAAGACCAATGGATGGGGTCGTTAGCTCCGGGATATGAGGGGTATATCCGAACTGTGCAGAAATACTGACTTTGATTGAAATCCCGGTACTGTTCCTCCACGGTGTACTCAGGATACCAGCGGTAACCGGTCTCAGTCAGCACACGGACTAGCATGGCCGTGTGACCGGGCACATTAATGCACCGAGTCAAACGAACCACTTGGTGAGGTGTGCGGCCAGACATCTGAAACACGAAGTAATGCAAAGGCATTAGTGTTTCTGGAAGAAATCGGGCAGCATAACAACTGTAAATGCTCAAAAAAGGATTTTGAGACATCATACGATGATAGCATAACCACTCAACATTATCATATCAAGGTTCCGGGTCCAACAAATCATCATACTAAAAGGGTAGAAACTGAACTGAGGCTTGAAACCAACAATCCTAAGAGTCTACGGATTAGTAACATGTGAACCTAGTAAGGATAAGAGGCCTAGTCCTAAATCCCCGTGGAAGAATAGACTGACTCAGATCAGAAGGGCATAAGGTAAAGGAGTAAAAAGAGCCTTACGTTCCCTTACACAATCAATTCCCCTACATATAACTAAGAATTTTTCTAGACTCAACATCGACCAGTTTGGCTTGAGAAACCTACAGGCAGTCCAGCTCTGATGCCAACGCTGTCAGGACCCCGATCCTAAGTCACACCGATCTAGCTGTAACACGTCATATCACTTTGCGGCCTCACGCACGGTATCCCCACGGGTGCCACCTTACCTGGCTCGGGACCGTTTGCGCATTTTGGCACACGTATATGACAGTGTCGCTAGCATCCATATGACAGAGAACCCGGGCCGACATGGCTAGTTATAAACCAAAAGTGGCACTAAATTACAGAGACAGGCATTCATGACCCAGCAACGAACGTGTCGGTCATCAATGTATGAACCCAAGTCGTAGCAAGCTACATGGACTTAAAGGAACAATGCGTGACATTTCCCCTAAGGGACAGACACAGGAATGAAGAAGGACACATGCCGGCCAGCCTACGTGTTCCGAGCAGTAGCAAGCTACCAAGGCTCATTGGAAGCACTAGGAGGCATTTCCCTGTAAGATAGGCTACCAAAGGAAAACAACTAGGTGTCGGATCCCACACATACCAAGCATTTCAATCATACACACAATATGCTCAATATGTGCAAATACAACATTGCATCACAACAGAACTCTATGACTCAAAGTACTTTATTTAAGAGGCTCCAAGAGCCATACATAACATATCCATACAGGTAGGGGTCACATGACCCAACACTCAAGTCATACAGTCATACAAGCACAAGCGGAAGCTACATGTCTGAGTACAGACAACTTAGAAAATAAAACAGGCTTGGCGAAGCCTGACTATCTACAAGGCCCTCCACAAGCTCCAGATCTCCGTCTGGGTAGCAAGCTACTCGTCGACGTCAACATCTATGTAGAACCCATCAGAAGGGGCAGGGTTCTCCTCTGCAACAGTTATTAAGCAAACATGAGTACAAAGGTACTCAGCAAGTCTTACAACAGAACCTATCATACATGCAACATTATCAACAGGGGGTAGTGGAGTTCATAGCAGAAAGCCAGCTTTGACTCTTGGCTAACCTATACTATAACTTTCAACAGATTGCAAGATATTACTACGTACACGAGTCCTCTACTCACCACAACAATACACCACTGAGGATCCTCTTCTGTCATCCTACGGAAGGGCCATCCACGGCACTCACACTTGTCTTGAGGTTTTTAGTAGTATCCATCAACTTGTCTATGAACTGTAAGAGTAACCAAGTAGTCCGTACCGCGAACAACGGCTATTCGAATAGATTGGTAACCCTGCAGGGGTGTACTTCTTCACACATGTTTTCACCACTTAGCGTCTGCACACGACATGTGCTCGGCAGACTTCAAGCAAAAGCCGACGTGGGTGTAGACCACGACCTAACCAACCACTCAAGTCTCTCGTCCAGGTTTATCGCCTATTTGGGTTCCATCCGTGGGGAGATCCGGCTAGGGTGTCGCTCATGGCCCCAAACGATGTGTATAGGGTTCCCGAGTCACCAAACGGGCAACCGGTACACCGTGTCACGTACCTGTCGCATCACAACCCACCCCGAGGGTCAGCGCTCTACACGACCACGAGTAAACTACAAACACCAGAAACTAGTTGCAACTCTTGGACAGAGAAAATGGCAGTCAATAAGTCGAGCGGGGTCATATTTCAGGGCCCAATGTGTGGTAGTAACTGTAACTTGAACCACACATACAGATCTCAGGTCCTATGGACGGTTCCAATGAAACAACCCACCACGTACTCCTACATGGCCTTTCATCGATACCTTTACCAAACATGTTCCACATTTCCCTCTCTTTACCGGTATGATCGTTTCACTCTGATCCATCACCCAGATGAATCAGACCTGACACAACTCTAAGCATAGTAGGCAACATAAACAAATAGCATGGTGGATCACACATCACATGGCTCAATCAACTCCTACACATGCTAGTGGGTTTCAACTATTTACTGTGGCAATGACAGGTCATGCAAGGGAATAGGGTTCAACTACCGCAGCAAGTAGCAGTTCACACGCTGTTGCCTTAATGCAGTAAAAGGGAGTAGGAGTGAGAAGATTGGGTTTGTATCGGAATGATCAATGATTGCTTGCCTGACAGAGTGGTTGTCGGGTACTGCTCTTCAGCTAGATACGCAGAAGTATCCTCGGGAGCAGGACCTAACACGGAGAATCCGGCGATACAATCAATAAGCAAACAAATGCAACAATATGATGCATGCTCATGATATGGCAAGATGCATGTGTTTTGGGTTAATGCAACTATAACCAGAAGGGTTTGATCCCATTTGAATCAAAGATTCAAATTGAAACCTAAACTATTATTTAATTAAGTGCATTAACTTGTTTTAATGTGAACAGCAAGGTTAACTTGCTCAAACATGCATGAAACCAGTGTCATTGGAAAGATTGGATTTTTCTGATCAATTTTCATATATAAATCTTTTCCATCTGAGCTACTGTTAAATTTATATGATTTTTTGAAGTTTTAAGCATTTTCTGGAATTTCCTGAATTGTTTTTAAATCTAAAAATTCCAGAAAATCCTTTACTGCGTCAGCATGACATCATGCTGATGTCAGCCAGTCAACAAGGCGCCCAGGTCAAACTGGGTCCCTCATGTCAATGTCTCTGGTGCTAACTAAAAGAGCTTAACACTAAACTAAAGTTAACAGGGGCTAGGCCCCACATGTCTGTGACTCACTAAATTAATGACAGCAATTAGTGTTTAAATTAAAATCTAAACTGAAGTTAGTCAACGGCCGGCCCCACATGTCAACGACACAGGGGGGAGTCCAGGCGTGGTCAAACAGGTCAAAACCCACCGGCGGCTCGACGCCGGCGAGGCCAAACACGGCGGTAGTGCTCGGGTTTTGCCTACAGGCCACCGTTTGAGTCGCGGTTGGGCTCTACGGCGAGCTGGGGCTCGTGCGCATCTAGTGGAGGCAACGGTAGGTGCTGGGGTGGCCAGAATCATCGGCGGCGAGCTCGAAGGCGGCGGCCGGAATTCGGGCATCGGTGAAAACGACGTTACAGCGCACGGCAGGAGCAGCAGTTGGTTGCTACGGGTCCGTGGTGATGTGCTGAGTGCGGTGATGCACTCGGACGCGAGTGGCAGTCGCTGTGGCCACGGTGGCGCCATGGCCGGCGGCGAGGAGCGCTCGGCTCTGGTGGCTGGTGCTGCTAGGGAGCAAGATAGGCGACAGGGCATGGGGGAAACGGAACTGGGGCTCACCGCGGTTCTTCTGGTATTGCTGGCGAGGCAGGGGAGGCACGGGGTCCGGTGAATTTGTCGATGGCGTCCGGCGGCCGTGCGGAGAAGACGAGCTCGAAGACGAAGCCTCAAGGGCCCGGGGTGCTGTGGTTCGGCGTAGAGAAGCACGGCAGCAAGGCGGAGCTCGGGGGCTAGTCGGAGAGGCGAGGGGGACTCGATGGACGCGGCGGCAGCGACGAGCTCCGCTCGGGCGGTCCGACGGAGAGAACCAGGGGAGGGGAGAGAGAGAGGGGAGCGGTCGAGGGGGTCGAGGGGTCTGCGTGGCGTCGTTCCGATTCATCCAGGGGGTCGAGGAGGCCAGCCAGGCAGGCAGGAGGTGGCCGGCGCGTCGGCGGCGCTCGCCACCGAGCAGCTTCATGCACTGGCGCGGCGAAGAAGACGGGGATGCCCCTGGTGGGCTGGGCCGGCTGGGCCAGACAGGTAAGTGGGCTCAGGTAAGTTTGCTTTCCTTCTTTTTTTTCCTATTTACTTTCTTTTTCATTTCTTTTGCAACTTTATGGAATTAATAAATATGCCAGAACATTTTTATAGCTCATAAAACTAGTCATGCCCACTGTATATAATATGAACAGCATGGAACATTTTAGTTTATGATTATTTGGGCACATAAAACATTTTATAGCATTTAAATGCCCAAATGCAAATACCATATGATTTAATCCAGAGACCTTGGATGTCCTAGAAAATTGTGCACCATTTTTGGCAGAGGTTTAAGACCAAGGCAGAAATGATGAACATTTTTGAAGGGCATTTTGGGTACATTGGAAAAGATTTTATTAAACCCTAGTTGTTAGAAGAGGGGTGCTGGGGTTTCTGTCATTCCCATTTCAAGTTTCTTTGAAAAGTAAACATGATGCACAGTCTAGCTAGTCCTAATGCAAGCACTGACTAGGGATGTGACATACACATACTCGGGTTGTCCATGGATAACGTTGGACAATTTGAAAGAATCATGATTATAAATATGCAAATGCATGCATATTTATAGATGTAACCCTTTCGAATGGGAGACACATAGTGGTTACGCATACTGATGATTGACACCTATAGCTAGCAACTTTCATCGGCACGAAGACCAGAACAGAGCAAATGAAGGGGGGGAGATGTCATTTGTGCTCACTAACGAACGCAGGGGCGGAGCTCGTAGAATGCACGGGGAGGTCGTCAAACACCACACCCTCGCAGCAACGAAACAACTGCACATTTAAATCCACCCGATCAACACTAATATATATATATATATATGATGTTTTGCATAACAAAATCGAAAACTATACGACCTAACTCATAATTCACAAATATATGACCCCGTCGGGGTCGGGGTGTGGTGTCGGGGTGTCGGGGTCAATCGGGGTGTCAGGGTGTCGGGGTCGGGG